>NIGD01000001.1:2976785-3002098 GCA_003055185.1 Escovopsis sp. TC
TTTAACAGACCAATTAGAGACCGGCATAACTTTTTTCTAGAGCTAATAAGAGGCCTAGAAAAGAGATTGTAGCGCAGAAGTATAGTAGCGGTGCGCTAAATTCTTTAATAATAAAGCAAAGCCTTAGCTTCGTAAAAGCTACGCTTACTCCGCTATCTTAGCTTTGCTTAATAATGAGATGCTCCGTACAGGTAAGGCAGGACTGAGTACGGAGTACTAGGGGGGACTCAAATTCGTCCCTTACCCCGCTACCTCCTCCGTCGGAGACGGGGAGGACGTTAAGTAAGAAAATTAGCATTAATTTAATAAAAAAAAGATACTTACAATTAATAGCACGTACTATATAAAATTATATACTTTTATTAAGCTAATAACCTTAAATTTATTGTACTTAACGTATTATTTGTTGTATACGTTAATTATATAACGTGCTACGATAACCTTATAATAACACCTATAACTATTATAACTATTATAACCTTAGTCCCTTAATTTATAAAAAAGTTATAGAAAATCTAATTCTTATTTAATTAAGCTCTTTTTTTAATTAATAGATACCTTTAAGGATAATCTATCTTTTATTGATAAGTAGATTAACTTAACAACTAGGCTCCTAAGGTTCCTACGCTTAAGTCCTAAGAACCTTAAGGAGTATACTTGTAACGGCCTAGGAGACGGAGATCTGTATCGATACCTTACAGCAGGCTTACGTTATCGCACCTTAGCATCGCCTTAAGACCTTAAGTCTTAAGAGGATAGCGAGTTAGTCTCGCTCTTTAGACAATTATATATACGTATACATGCCCTTACATTAAGCTTAGTCCTTTATAGTAGATAGTATAAGTATAATCTTAATAATAGATAGCTTATATAGTAGTAATACTCTTTTTATTAGCCTAGGTTAATTTTAGATTAAACTAAGGCTGCTAAGAAGCAGAGTTGCGAACTAGCGATAGACTAACCTTGCTAGAGCTAACTTTAAGCTAGCTAGCGATACAGATACATTACCTCGCTAAAGCTAACATTCTAGTTAGCTAGTAAGCGCTAAAGGCACTGCTAAAGCTAACTAATTAGTTAGCTAGCAATTCTTTTAATTAACTAATATCCTAATTAAATACGTTATTTTAATATTTCTTAAATTATAAACCTTTAAACTAAAGGCAGATTTTAACTATACTAAGAAAGAAAGATAGATCTAAATTAGTAAAAGGAAACCTTATAATTAATTAATAGGAACGTTTAACCGTAAAGAAGGCTCTAATAAGCAGAGAACTCGCTACGCTTATCTATAGATCCTAAAGCTTATTAATAGCAGTAGGACTTAGAAGCAAAAGGGCGTAGACTAGATAAGTATACGCTATTAAAGCTAACGATATTGCAGAGACTTTAGCGAAAGCAGAGAATAAGCTTAGCAAAAGCTCTATAAATAATTCTACTAATTAAAACGATAGTTGTTATAGGGATAGGGAAGCTTAGCGTAGTAGCAAGGAAGTTTAGTCTAAAGACGCGTATAGTAGCAGGAAGACGCTAAGATAAACTGTACTGCTATTATTAAAGCTATTAAGGACCCTAAAAACAGTTTTATTAGTAGCTTAGAGAGGTTTTACGTAATAAGTTATCTTAAGTAAGCATAAGCAAGCATTATAAACAAGGGAAGACTTTATTCTTAGACAACTAGCAGAAGCTTAAAGCACTTTTAATTAAACCTTATAAATAGGATTACTAAGCAAACTAAAGAACTTAATTAAAACTTTAAAAAATAAGCAAGAACGCAGCAGTACTTTAATTAGTATAGTGCTTAGAGCCTTCTTAATAGGAACGGTTTTAACTTAGACTAAAGAAGGAAAATCCTTAGTGTTTACGGTAGCAAAAGTACTATAGTCTTTGCTAAGCTTAAGGTTAACAGCA
Source organism: Escovopsis sp. TC (assembly GCA_003055185.1). Taxonomy (NCBI): domain Eukaryota; kingdom Fungi; phylum Ascomycota; class Sordariomycetes; order Hypocreales; family Hypocreaceae; genus Escovopsis; species Escovopsis sp. TC. The sequence goes on from NIGD01000001.1 coordinate 2,978,694, forward strand.
GTTTAGCAGTTACCCCTGCCTAGGAAGGGCAACCTTTAAGAATTAGCGAAGTTAGAGCTCTTTGCCTTAAGTCCCTTAGTTCTTTATAAGGAAAATCCTAAAAATCTTTTATCTTTAAGCTTTATATACCTAACACTTACGCTTCTTTCCTTTCTCTTATTGCTTCCCTTTCTCTTATCCTTACTATAAACTACCTTAACTGCCTTAAACTGCCCTCTTCTTGCTTCCTTTCTGTTAAAAATTCGCTTTATTACCTTTTAATAATCCTAAAACCCCTTTTGCTTATTTACATTTACGCTTAAGGCTAGCAGCTCTATGTAGACTAAGATAGTAACTATAGAAACCTTTTCCCTTAAGCATAAGCTCTTTTTCCTAAACAATACCTTAAAGTCTTTTATTAACTTTTTAATAAACAGTAAAACTTTAGTAGTTAACGAGTTCTTAAGGTAAAGAATTATATAAAGAAATTAAAGACCTATAAAATAAACCTTTATAAGAACTCTAGAACGATCTTTGTTTAGGCAAGACAGTACTATTAAGGACATTAAAGAAATTAAAACTAAAGAAGTTACTAGAAAGGAGACTATAGTTCTGCTTAAACCTGCTAAAACCTTAGTAGCTTTAAAACTAGTAAACCTATTTATAAGATCTTTATTCTTGTTGCTTAGCGTTCTTTTATCCCTATTAGTGTTATTACTTAAACAACTATCTTAACTAGCTTAAGTACTTAGCGTTATATCTAGCTAGTTAAAAGGAAAGAACGTAAGTTGCCTATAAGTTAAGTAGCTTAGATATAGCAAAGCTAAGATTTTCTTTAACTTTATAAGTATCTACGTCTTATTAAGCAAAGTTAATAATATAATTTGTAAATAAGAGGACGCTATAACCTTTTTTAATAACTTACTTAACTGTAAGGTATTAAGATAAGCGATTAGCTTTATTAACGCTCTCTTAACTAAAGAATTTAGCGCTACTAAGAACAAGGTCTAAGTAGCTATAGCTAAGGGAGGCTTAGACTATGTTTACCTTATAGCTACTATTAACTGTTATTAGGCTAATATAGTAGACAAATTAAGCTTAGGCGAACTAAAGGTACCTTAACAAGGGGTAAACAGCGGAGGCTATAGAAGCAACGACGTTTAGAACTAAGGGAACGATAGCTAGTAGGATAACCGTTAACAAATAAGCAAAGATAGTAAACATTAAGGTTAATATATAGACTTTAACAACAACTAAAAGCAGCAATCCTTTAAGCAATAAACTAACCTTAAGCGATACGCTAAACTATACTAAACGTAGTATAGTTTTAACGCTAAAATGCTAGCGCTTAACACAGAAAAGATTAATATCTTTGCTTACGTTAACACACTTAATACACTTGCTTTACTATATAGCATAGATACTATCTTTATATACCTTATAGTAGGGATTATATTAGCTCTTAAGATAGACGGTTACTTGTAGTATTAGTCCTTAGACATAAAGACAAAGATGCAGCTAACAATAGATTTTGCTTTATAGAAAAGACTACTGCTATAGCGCTTTTAATAAGACTATAGTATTATCCTCTAGAAGGTAGATAGCCTTAAGTATACCTTTGCTACTAAAGATACCCTACTACTATAAACTTATATTAACTATAAGATTATACTTTATATTAAAGCAAGAGACCTTAAAAAGGACGCTACCGTAAAACAACTTATGTTTAACGTAGACGTAAGCCTATTAAAAATAGTTAATATAAAGCAGGACTATATTACCCTTAATTAAGCTAAGAGAGCTTTTGTTTTTTATTTATAGAAAGCTTAACGTAAATAGGAATCCTTCTAAGAGACTATGTAAGCTAAACGCAAGGCATAAGTTAACGAAAACAAGGCCTTAACTAAAAAGGTTAACTAAATGTCCTAAGTGTTTAAGACCTTTATTAACTAAGGAACTTTAAAGCTATTTAATAACGTTTACTTCTTTAACAACAACCGTTTTAGATTTAACGATTAACGTGACCGTTTTAACGATAGGCGTGACCGCGAACGCTCGAGAGATTGTAATTCCTACGGGTTAGGGTCCCAAGACCGCGACTCCTACATCAACAACAACAATAGGGTCGTTAGAGGTTCCTTCGGCGTGGGCACCGACTGCATGTCCCTGTACGGCAGATAGCGACGTAGTTTTAACTTCTAGCACTCTAGGCACCGGTTTACGTATAAAGCGATGCGTCTCTTTATATTGTAAAAGAACAGGGTATCCTTAACTAACTAGTAGGATTAGAGGCCTCCTAAGTATACGTTTTTGTTATATATTAGCTAGTAGATCTCGTTAGTTATCGATGCTAGTACGCATAGCCTAACCTTGTTATCTACCTTATAGTAGATTAGGCCTGTGTAGGTGTTAAGGCGAAATTCGTTAATTGTTAGCAGCTTATTGTTATAGTATTAGTTAGCTATATAGCGATAGATTTTCTAAAAGGTAAGGTCTTTAAGCAAAGCTGCGGCTATCTAACTAGCGAAATGTTCTAAAAGCATTAGTCTTCCGCTTTCTCCTTTACTTAGGTCTTCTACCGCCTATACTATAACAGGGTACAAGGGAGTGGTTGTCGTCGTCGCCTCGTCCTCCTCTATGTCCTCGAACCTCGAGATGTCGACATCGAACCTACACTAGGACGCCGGCGCCTAGATAGTTAAGATGTACTAAGAGTAAGCGTACTTCTTATTAACCGTAGAACAAGAGGAGTACCTTTAGTATATTACTAAGCGCAGCTACGCCTTAAACTCTTAAGCTAAGAAAAGCGTTGCTACCTTAACCTAAGGACAAAAAGCTACTAAGGATAGAGCTTTTACGAAGCTAGAGTAGATAGCACTGTAAGCGATGTATAAGGCAGAACAGTTAATGCGCCTTAGTAAGATAGCAGCTTAACAGTAAGGTTTGTTAACCCTATAAGCAGGAGGCTATACCTTCTACTGCAACTAATACCCCGTTAACGAATCTATAGAGGCACTACGCTTACTACTTAAGTATACAATAGCAACCTTACCTACCTTAATAAAGCGTATACCTTTAACTAGCTTAGTTAACGTTGTAATATCCTTAAGAGGAAAACGTAGAGCAGATAACGTAGGAAGTAAGGATACTTCTACAAAGAAAGCTAAGGGAAGCAACAAGGACAAGAACATAGAAGTACGATTTAAATAGGTACAAGAGGATAATAAGTAAGCGCAAAGAACCTAAGTAATAGAGAAACTTAAAAGCTTAGTAACTAAGATCTTAGCGATTAAGGTAAGGATAAACATAGGAAATAAAGCATAGGGACTTAAAGCAAGGATAACAGAAATTAAACGATAGAACGACTTTACGTAATAAACTATAATTAAAATGTAAGTAGAAATAGGAAGCGTTTAGGACAAGTAGCAATATAAAATGTTAAGAGTATATAAGGCACTAGAAAAGGTAAACGTAGCTATAGACAGCCTAGTAGCAAAGCTAGAATTAAAGGAAAACTAAGAAGGCGCGACAACGAAGAGACTTAAATAAGGACGTTTACTTTTTATAAACTAAGGTTATAACAGCCTAAGAGACAGAGATCTATATTAATACCTTATAGCAAGCTTACGTTATTATACCTTAGCATCGCCTTAAGACCTTAAGTCTTAAGAAGATAGCAAGTTAGTCTTGCTCTTTAGACAATTATATACACGTATACATACCCCTACATTAAGCTTAGTCCTCTGTAGTAGATAGTGCGAGTGTAATCCCGGTAACGGATAGCTTATAATACTGTTGCTACTATTAAGTTATACTACGCTAAATACTACCTTAGTATTGCTAAGGCAGTAAAGGCGCTTTTAGTACTATACTAGCAGCTATGATCTTATGCCTAAGGATACTATCCTTAGGCTAAGAATAAGGGAAACTATATAAAGCTTATAGAGGAAGAAGAAAAAGAGATCCTTGTCTAGGCCTATTGCTAGGTTACTTAAGGGCATTACGTATAGACTTGCTCTTTATAGTAATACGCTAACGCTATCCTATAGGCTAAAGGCAAGGATACTGCTTTTATATTTAGCAGCGTATTAAAGCACTAAGCTAAGCGCTTTGTTAAGCGCTATCTTAAATTCTATCTTAAAAAAATAGTATCTTAAGATATAAAGCGTAAAGCTATATAGGATTGTAAGTCTATTAAGGCTTTCTTTACTAAGTAGATGTAGTATAACTACTATAACTGCCTTAAACTTAAGAATATCTAGAATTTTAATAAAACTAGCTTTATAGTAAGCTATCTTTAATATAACATCTTAGTCTAGACCTTTATAGAGATCGACGCCTTAGTGTTAATAAACGCTAGCAATAGGATCTTTATAACAGCTATAAAGGTAATCTTTGCTGCTAAGGCCTTAATCCTGCTGTTCTTAATCCTCTTAGGCGTTAATATACTATAGCATTAAATCTTAAGCAGCCTTAACCTAGGAGTTACTTTTATAACTAATAAAAAGGGATATATAAACAACTAGCTTATAATTAAGTATTTTAAGCATTTTAAACAGTACACAAGGCCTACTAACCCTTTAAAAAAAAGGGTTGTTGTAATAGATAACTATAAAAGTTATTATATTAGCAAAGTAGTCTATTTCTACGCTAGCTATAACATTAACCTTTTTCCCTTGCTGCTATACCTTACCTACTATCTTTAGCCTTTTAATATAAGTATCTTTGCCTTATATAAGCACTAGCACTAGCAGATTCTATATTATAAAATCGTAGATAAGGCTATAGATTTCTTAAAAACTAACTTCCTTGCTTATCTTTAAGAGATATATAACTAATCCTTTAAAAAGAAGACGATTATCTTAGCTTAAGCAAAGTACAGCTTTATGCCTTATAATCTAAGTTTTATACTTAATTAATTATAAAATGCTTTTTTTTCTTTTACTTAAGAAGTATCTTAGGAGACGCTCCTTAGCTTTATTAAAGGGTAGTTGTACTCCTTATTAAAGTTAGAAGACAATGCCTTCTAAACTCCTCCTAAGCTAAAGAAGGAGGACAAGCTAACCCCCTAGAGTTAAGTAACCCCTTAAAGGATTCTCTTAAGCAGCTCCTTAGCCCTTAAGCAGTAAAAGCCTTAGCTAGCATCCCCCTTAGGTCCTTAGGACAGCGTTACTATACTAAAGTTGTTTTTACGCTTAATCCGTTAATATAATAAATACGTAGAGCATTGTATAGAGGCGTCTAAGATCTTTAAGGTACCTTTTACGCCTTTAGTCCTATATATTTTTTAGAAGGTTTAGAAGGCTACGCGTACCTTAGCCCTTAATAGTATTATAGCTATAGTAGAGATAATACGCTTAAAGGAGAAGCAGCTTAATTAAGAACACTAGCTCTTTTAAATGCGTATTATTACAAAGTTTAGTCTATTAAGCGTAAAAGACGTAAGACTTAGGATTGCCTACGATAAATATAATTAAGTAGCTGCCTAAGAGGAGAAGGCGCGCTAAATCGTTAAAAGGAAGACCTAGGATAAGCTTTAGTACTTATAACGATAGCTTTATATTATAAGGACTATATATAGGTTTAGTCTTAAGAATTTCTTAGTCTTTACTATCTACAGCGCCTTATTTCTATAGATTAAGTATTGCTAGTAGCTATATAAGAAGCGCTAAGCTAAGAGCGATTATATAGATCTCTTATGTAAAACTAACTAGCTAAGTGTCAAAGACGCTAGTTCGAAGGTAAGTAGCAGGGCGTGCGCTAGTATCTTGCAAAGGCTTTATAGCAAAGGTAGTTATTAGAAAGTAAGGTATAGAGTAATATAGCATTAATCTCTAAACCTTTTCTTTAATTTAAGCAAAGGCCTTTCCTTTTATATCCTTTCTTTAAGTATTTAAAGGTTCTTTATAAAAAATATGCCTTTTACTATTCTATCTTTTAATAGCTTGCCTTTCCCTTTTTCTATAACCTTACCCCTAAGGTTTAAGCGTTACGTATTACGTTCTTGTTTTACCCTATAGTACAACTTTGCTTATGCTTTACTATAACCTTTTAATTTTTTTATAGCATTTTACTACTTTTTACTTTTGCCTTAAACGCTTTAACCCCTTTTCTTTGTTTCTTTAAAATGCATTTACTTTTACGCCTATATACTTATCTTTCCCTTTGTTATTCTTAAGGCTTAATTTATAAGGCTTTAAGGCCTTAAGGGCCCTAAGGCCCTTAAGGCCTTCCTTTAAGGTACCTTATTTTATCCTTTTCTTTTTTCTTTTTTCTTCCTTTTTCTTTTCTTTTTTTTTATCTTCCTTAAAAACATTACTACTACCCTTATCTATGCCTTCCTTTCTTTTTTACTATATATACGCCCCTTCTTAGCCTTTTATATACTATAGCTACCTTTTAACGTTATTACTAATTAATCTAATTATAAGAAAAATAAGAACTTATTATAAACGCTGCTACTACTCCTATTATAGCTTCTATAAAAAAAAAGCATACCTTTCTTAAGCCTTCTAAGAAAACTATAAGCAGTAGCTCCTATATCCTTACTAAGCCTTTTGTTCTTATAGAAAGCAGTGCTTTTACTAATACTACGTCTTTATAAGCCTTTAGTACTAAGCTTAAGCTTAATAATAATACTATAGCTAATAGCAACGGTAGCAACAACGCTAAGGCTGTCTAGGTTGTTATATAAGTATCCTTTTTTTTAAGGCTTTTTAGCGTTATAGCTACTAATTTATTATAGCTATAATATATCCTACTGCTACTATATAGCCTAGATATACTATTAAAAGCTTAATAAAAATCTAACTAAAGACAAGGATACTATTAAGCTTACCTTATATAGTAATAGCTCTAGTAAGTACCTCCTCCTTTGCTTCTTTTTTATAGCTCTTAACTTACTTCTTAGCTATAAGCCTTAAATGTATCTACTATAAAAAAGGTAAGAAAAGGTACTTTTATATTCTTAAAAAATATTACCCCCTTATCTACTTCCTTAAGGCTAAGTGCTACTACGTTTAGCCTTACTATATAGGTACCTTTTTTTCTTTTATTCTTTGCTACTAACTTACTATAGAACTACCTTAAGAACCTTTAGCGTTAAAGGCATAAAGCTTTTACTTATATATACTTTTACTACTTTAAGATAATTGCTAAAAGTAAGAAAGAAGCAAAGGTAATATACTATTGCTACTTCTTTGCTTTTAAAAAGCTAGAAATTTATATAGCCTTTAACTAAGCTAACTTTACTTATATCTTTACTAAAGCTACCTTTTATACTCTTAAGGTTAGTTTACTTCTTTTCTTTTTTTGCTATACTTTTACTATCTTTTTACTACTAACTCCTATGCTTAAGCTACTAACCTAAACAATAACTTTATAGCTTTGCTTTATACTATCCTTGCTAATAGTAATATACTTATTCGCTAAGCTTATAAGGCCTTTAAGATTAATAATAATAGCTACTATACTACTAAGTTAAAGGATAATAATAACTAAGCAGCGCTACTGCTTTACTACTACTACGCTATAGCTTTACTTTTTTATAGTTATTTAAAAAGAAAAAAGGATTTTTTTTAAGGTAAAGAAGCATATAAGGAATAATAGGTTATAGTACTAATAAAATAAAAATAAGAAAGATAAGGATATTGCAAAGGATAGATAGGTTTACGTAGAGTTTGCCCTTAGCTTATAGCTTTTATAGTAATAAATAAATAAAGTTACTTTTTTAAGATCTTTTTTACTTTATACTATACTTTACTTTTTTACTTTTATTTAGTTTTACTTTATACTTATTTATTAGCTCTTTTAAAGTAAAGTTACTATAAGTTTACTATAAGTTATCTGCCTTTAGGAAACCTACCTATTTAATTAAGTATTATTGTTGCTAACCTTTATAGCAGTAGTTTAGTATTGCTTTTATTTTAAAGGTTTTATTAACAGAGAAGGGGTAATCTATTAGTTCTTTTGCTTTTCTTTTATAGTATATATATAGCTTTAGGTTAACTATATTAAAGACGTTATAGATTTTAACTAACGTAGGCAATTAAAGCTAGAAAGCTAATCTATTTATTTTAACCTTTTTCTTAATTTAGTAAGGTTCTATGTACTTCTTTGCTAATTTCTTAGTAAGTTGCTATAAGTTTAGGTATTTTATTAAAATTAATACCTAGTTTTTAATAGCAAAGCTAGCCTTGTTCCTCTTTACGTTATACTATTTCTTATTGTTTTCTTAGGCCTTTTATAGCAACTCTACTACTAATTTACGTACTACTTCTATCTCTTTTACTTATATACTTAGCTTTGTTTATCCTTATAGCTGCTTAATGTTAGCGTTTAGTACGTAAAGGTAGAAACTAAATAGCAAGTACATAGGTGTTTTGCTGCTACTGCTATAAACTATATTATTATATGTAAATTAAGCCTACTATAGTAGGTTAGCTTAATTAAGCTAGTCTTTGTTATAAAAGGTTTAAAGGTAGTACTTAATTAGCTAATTTTAGCGTTTTATTTAGCTATTAGTTTATAGGTAGAAAGTAGTACTAAGTTACTGCTTTATTGCTAAAGAGTAGTAAAAACTTTGCTAAAAAGCACTTATAAAAACTAACCTTTAATTTATTATAATCCTTTTTAGTAACCTATAATTTTTAAAGATATGCTTAAGGAAAAGGGTTACTAGTTTATTGCTGCTAATTTGCTTTTAGGTTATAACGTAGATAGTGTACTTTATAAAGCGGTCTATAATAATAAGAATTAAGTTATACGTATAGTTCTATCCCTTTGTTTTTAAGAGCCTTATAATAAAGTTTATTAAGATCTCCTTAAATAGCTATACTAGTATTAGCAACGCTGCTAATTTGCTATAAAGTTAATAGTACTATAGCTTTATTAGTTAATAATCTATATACGTTAATATATACTACTTTATGTCTTTCTTTATCTTTTTTTAGTAATAGCTCTTTGCTAACGCTATAAATATCTAGCTAACTCCTTAGTGCTTTACGCTAAGCTTATTATAATATATTATAAGCAACTTTGTTTATAATCTTAGTAGTATATATACTTTTCCTTTAAAGCAAATTAGCTAGTTCTTACTAGCTACTTAGCTTTGTTTTTTATCTATAAGCTTAGCTATTACTTTACTGTTTATAAAAAGAGCGTCTTTCCTTTATATATAATAAAGCAACTCTATTAAAGTTAAGGCTTCCTTTAGTAACGTTACGTTGTCCTTAACGTAGGTTTGCCTTAAGTCTATAAGACCTTCTGCTACGTTTAACTTATCTCTCTTACCTAGCTTTTAACAAAAGTAGCTTATACGCTATACTATAATTAGCACTAACTTAGTAAAAGAAAAAATAACTAGCGTAACTATATTATCTTTATAGTAAACGTCCTATAAAGCTATAGAAATAAAGTCTTTACTTCCTTCTTAAATATAAGTCTTTGCTTAGTCCTTTAACTTTTTAACATTAATTGTACTATTTATAGCTTCTTTACTATAAAAACGCCTTAAAAACTTAAGTAATATACTACGCTTTTTTAGCATAATTTCTTCCTTATCTTAAAGGTCTAGCTTCCTTAATAACCTATTAGCTAGGTTGTTGCTGCTTAGTTAGTATTTAATATAGAAGTTAAAAGGTAATAATCTATTTAAGGCTATAACCTACTTATTAAATAGCTTTATCTTTGCTATAAGGTAACTATAGTTTAGGTAATCTATAAATACCTAAACTTTATTATTAGCGTATACTAAGTAATGCTTTTATATTATAAATGCTTCTATAATTGCTATTATCTTAGTATTAAGGATAAGGTATCTTAGCTCTAGTTTAGTTAGCTTTTATAATATATACGCTATAAAGTACTAGTCTCTTCTTTGCTTTTATAAAAGGATTACGCTATGTCAGAGACTAGGTAAGAAGGAGAGTGAAAGGGTACGATGCGAGGTTAAAGGCAGTTTATAGTTAGGTTGTAAAAGGTTTACAAGAGATAAGGTGTATACAAAGGGTAAGGAGGTGTAAGACAAAGTATTAATCTCTAGCCTCCTAAGGACTCTTATAGAGCAGCTAACCTTATATATAACGCCCTTAGTCCTTTAAAGGGACTTCGCAGGGTGTCTATACCCTAGACCCCCCCTGTCTTTAGTACCCTTATACTTAGTTACCTAATAGGATGCCTCCCCTTTTAGCGACCTTGCCCTTAAGGTTAGTGCTTAAACTGCCTTATAGACCTTAGCGTATAACGTCCCGTTGTATTGCCTACGACCTACTAGCAGGGTAGGTAGTATGTTAGCTTTGTTACGTAATTCCTTTATTCCCCTTTTAACGCAGCTAGATGCCTTTACTTTTTATTTACTAAGGTAACCTTAACGCGTTTAAAGCTTAAGCTACTTCCTTTGTTTAGCTAGGCCTTTTTACTTTTGCTTACCTTCTAAGGCCCTTTATCTTCCCCTCCTCTTCTTCTTCTTCTTCTTTTCCTTTCCTTTTTCTTTTATTATCCTTATTATTATTATTATTAGCAACAATAGCTTTATTAAACCCTCTATAAGTTCCTTACTGCTTTGCTTCTCGTTCGTTCCTTTAATTAACCCTCGCTAATCGTTGTTTACCTATTCCTTGCTTTTTTAAAATCTTATTATAATGCCTCTAAAAGGTATAAAAGGTAGCTAAACTAAGTCCTAAGCTAAAGCTGCTAAAGCTAAAGCTACTGCTCTTACTACTGCGAATGCCTAAGGAGGTAGTAGCAATAGTAGCAACAGTACCTTAAGCCCTCTCTTGTCCCTTAACGCCTCTAATGTCTCTAACTTTAAAGGTCCCTTAATCGCTCCTAGCTTTAACATTGCTACTATAAAGACTACCTGCTTATAAGACCTTCCTCCCCCTTCTCTAAGAGTCTGCCGCTAATTTGCTTATAGCTGCTGCGTTCTTTACTACTACTACCTTACCTACTATATCTCGTAGAACCCTGCTAATGCTAATCCCCTTAAGCCTTACGTTAATAACCTAAGTACATCCTTAGAAAGCATTAGCAAAGACCCTTCGCTAACCCTATGTACTAAGTATAAGTAGCAAGTGTACTTACTATATTAGTAGGAATAAGGCGTATAAGCCTTGCGTTAGTACCCTTAAGTCTAACGCCTTTAAGCTTTAGCAGCTAAGCAAAGAGACTACTCTTTGCCTTATAGGTTGCCTCTTCTTTGCTAGTCCTTCTTTTGTTGCTAATACCTTGCTTCCGTAGAACCTTATTACTACTTACTAGGTCTATTGTAATAAAGGCCTTCTATAAACTTATAGTAGGAAGAATGTAGGTAAGCAAGCTACTCGCTGCTATAATGCAGTACAAGAAGCGCTCTTAGTTACTGCCTTAGACACTGCTAACGCCCTTGCTAACCTTACTACTGTTAAGGTCGCAAAGATAAACGTAGGTCCTTAATCTTTCCTTACCTTTTGTTTTCTACTAATTTATAAGCAGAACATAGCTAAGATCTATAACGCAAAGACAACTAATACTACTAAGCACTACGCTATAGTTATTGCTACTGCCTACGTAGGCCTAAAGACTGCCTTCTACGCCTTTTGCAACGTTAACGTAAGCAAAGATACCTTTAGCAAGGACTAAGTTTACTATAAACTTACTAAAGGCTTATATACCTTTAGCTTAATAAAGAAAAGGTAAGTATAAAGGTAAAAGAAAAGTAAAAAAAAAATTCGTTTTATAGGTATTTAGTAAGCAGTGTAGCTGCTTTGCTAAGTGTCTAGTAGTAGTTTGCCCTTAGGTTAATAAGTAGCTGCCCTTTTAGCAGCTAGAAATTAGCTTTTATAATCTTTTCTTTTTCTTACTCTTCTTTAGTACTATAATGCGTTTACCTTTTAGCAGCGCTGCCTTATAATCGTTTATTAAGTTAGTTGCTATAAAGTTGCCTTTAGTATACTAAGAGTTATTATTATTAAGGTAGCCCTCTTACTTAATTAAATACTCTTAGCGTTATTCTTTATGCTAGTAATTAAGTATTCGTTTAATCTTAAAGGTCTTATCTATAAAGAAAAGGTAATCTACTAGCTTAGTAGGTTTGCTTTTATAGCTATTATATAGTTTAAGGTTTATAGCGTTAAATACGTTATAAATTTTAACAGATAATAGTAAGCAAAGTTAAAAAGCAAGGCTACTAGTGCTAACTTATCGTTTAATCTAGTAGGGTCCTATATACTTCTATACAAGCTTCTTGCTAAGTTGCTAAAGGTTTAAGTGTTTAGTAGAAAAGAGGACCTAGTCCTTAACCTTAAAATCTAATTTTTCCCTTTTTTAATTATACTACTTCTAGTAACTTTCCTTAGCTTTTTCTATTGCAGTTAACGTAAGTTCGTAGGCAGCTTATATATCTTTTACCTAGACCTATTCCTCTTTTAATAGGACTAACTACTCTAAGATACCCTTAAGGGCTTATAGATATATACCTAGAAGCAAGTACATAAAGGACTTACTAATAGCTAAGTAAACAGCATTGTTATAAGCAAACTATATAAGCGTAAGCTTATCTACTTAGTTAGCTTAATCTTTAGCGCAAAAGGTTTATAGGTAGTACTTAATAAGCTAGTTCTACCGCTCTATTTATCTATTAGTTTATAGATAGAACGTAGTACTAAGTTGCTGCTTAATTAAAAGGAAGTAGCAAAAGCTTTGCTAAAATTAACTTATAAAAACAAAGCTTTTATTAGTAACGATCTTAGTTAGAATACTAAAAAATTTAAACATATAGTTAAAGAAGAGATTTGCTAGCTTATCGCTAATAATTTGCTTATAGGTTAGGATATAGAGGGCGTAATAGGTATACTAGTCTACTACTATAAGGATTAAGTTGTAAGAACGGTACTGCCCTTAAGTCTTTAAGAAGTCTATAATAAAGTCTATAGAGATTTCCTCTTAAGGCCTTGCTAGCGTTAGCAGCGAAGCAAGTTCGCTATAAAGTTAATAGTGCCTTAGTTTTATTAGCTAACACTTAACGTACATAGATATATATTTTTTAACGTCCTTTTTTAAGCTACGCTAATAGTACTACCTTGCTATCCCTATAAGTATACAGCTAACCCCCTAATGCTTACTTATAAGGTTATCGTAAAACAATATAAGGATCTTAAGTCTTATTTTAAAAAGTATATAGATCCTTTTATAAAAATAGAAAAGCTAGTTAGTTCCTTTAACCTAGCTTTAACTTTCCCTTAAACCGTCTTAAGCTTTCCTTTTTACCTTATTTAAAGCAAGGAAGGCGTCTTTCCTTTACGCTTAACAAAGCGCCTCCTTAAAAAAGGCTAGGTCTACCTACAACGTTGTAGCTATTTCTTTAAAAAGTTTTAGCAAATCTAAGTCTACCTTTTTACTATCCTTAGTCGCTTCCCTCTAGGACGTACGCCTAAGATAAGCTACTTATACTATAAATACTCCTCGTTTAGTAAGTAGGGCATCTAATAGTTATAAACTATATAAGCTTATAGCAACCTCTTTGCTTTATAGCAGGACTAAAGACCCTACTCTGTCTATACTATTGCCCTCTAGCTTAGTCTTCCTTTCTAAGGCTTCTTCTGCTTTACCTTTAAATCGCTTTAAGAACGCAAGGAATACGCTTTTCCGTTAAAGTTATATGTCTATCCTATCTACGTAGTCTACCCTCCTTAAGAAACTATCTACTAAGTTAATCCTTCTTAGCTAGTACTTAATTTAAAAGTTAAAGGGGAATAGCTTCTTTATAGCTGTAACCTGCTTAATAGCTAGCTTTAACTTCCTTGTAAAGTAGCTATAATTAAGGTAGTTAGTAATAACCTAGATCTCCTTGTTAACGTAGGCAAGGTAGTATTGCTATATTATAAAGGCTTTAACAATAGCTAATATCTCTGCGTCTAGTATTAGATACTAAATTTTAGGTCCTATAAGCTTCCTTAAAAGATAAGCTATAGGGTACTAGTAACTTCCCTTTATCTCTTAAGAGAGGATTACACTAATCGTAAATTGTAAAGCGTTAGTCTAAACTTAGGTATATTGTAAAAGGTTAAAGTAGGTTAAGACTAGTTCTTCTAAGAAGGCTTGCTTTAGCCCGTTAAACGCTGTAAGTTTACTAAAACTTAGCTTAAAGCGTCCTTTTTGTTTCCTACGTAAGATATTAGTAAGTAAAACTATAATCTTACTATAGTCCTTAATAAACCGTTAATAAAACCCTATAAAGCTAAGGAATAACATTACTTTGTATACGTTAGTAGGTCGTAGCTAGTCTGCTATAGCCTTAACCTAGTCCTTTTCTATATAGATCCCTTCTAAGGAGATAACAAAGCTAAAGTATAAGACAGTGTTAACTCTAAACTTATATTTTAAGAGGTTAGCAAAGAGCTTACTAGCTTACAGCCTATTAAGGATCTATTAAATATACTACGTATACGTTATAGAGTCTTTACTATAAACAAAGATATTGTTAAGGTAAACTATACAAATGTAATTAATTAGGCTGTGTAATATGTTATTAATGTATTCTTAAAAGGTTATAGGTATATTCGTAAGGCTAAAGGGCATAATATAGTATTTAAAGTAACTGTATCTATATTAAAAAGCTATCTTCTACTTATTGCCTTCGCGGATACGTATCTAGTAGTATATATCCTTTAAATCTAGCTTTATAAAGATCGTTGTACCTTATAGTCTATCTAAGATTTCTAGGATAAGGGGGAAGGGTGCCTTATTCTTATAAGTTATCTAGTTTAATATACAATAGTTAACGTAAAGTTATAGCTTGCTCCCTTTCTTTAGGATAAATAGCACTAAGGCGCTATATAGGCTTGTTAATCGTTAAATCTACCCTTTAGCTATAGTATCCTTTAGGTACTTGCGTAGAACCTAGAGCTCTTTGTTAGCAAGTAAGTAGATAGGTCCTTAAGGGATCGAAGGGTTCTTAACGAGGTTGATCATATAGGTACAGCCTGCTAGCCGTTCTAGCTTCGCTGCTTCTTCTTTATTAAAGACTTTTACGTAGTTAGTATATTTTAAGGGCAAGGTTGCTATAACTTCTTTATAAGTTTAATCTTAAACCTTATTATTATATAACTAAAGAAGAGCAATAATTCTTAAGGACTTATAGGATTTTATAAAGTAAGCTAGATATAAAGACATAAGGACTAAGGAAAGACTCTCCTTCGTTAATAGGTAGTTCTATTTATTATCTTTTTAATAAATGCAAAGATCTATCTTTTTAAACTAAGGCATCCTTAAAATTACATCTTCCTTAATATCTGCAACTACGCAGGGAAGTAAATACCCCTTTGTAACTCCTTAATTATTAGTTATCTTAAATAGCTTTATTATTCTTCTAAAAACTATAAAAGGGGAGTCCTTTACTACTATATAAACATTAAGCCTTAGAAGCAGAGGCGTATTCTCTATAACCTTCTTGCTAATAAAGTTTACCTTGCTTCTTAAGTTAAAGAGTACTTTAAAAGCAACCTATCTGCTATTAAACTAGATATATACTAGCTTAAGCATAATAGCTTTAGGGCCTATATACCTTTATCTGCAGCTAAGCTCCCCTAAGGGCTCCTCGTTAGCGCTGCTATAAATCTAAAGCAAGTCCGTAAGGACTACGCTTCTAGATCGCTAGTAAGGTAGCTAACTATAAAACGTAGTAGTATAAGAGGATAACGCGTACACTTTATAGTTAAGGGCAAAGCATTGTAACTTATAGTAGCTTAGTCCTTAACACTTATAGCAGATAATTAGCTTACAAAGACTCTATAAAGACTTAGTGTTATTAGTGTAAAAGTAATTAGTATTTATAGAAGTTACTACCTACTAATGCTACTAACTAGATATTACTGCTAGCTTTGCATTAGTGTCTTTGTTAAAGATAGTCTTAGCAATAGTTCTAGCCTTCCTTATTTCTACCTAGTTTACTAAGACTTTGCTATAGAGTATCTAGTTACGTAAGTTAAAGCAAAGGTAGTAAAGAAAGGTATAGACTTAGTAGATAGGTAGTAGGGGCTCTAAGAGCTCTGCTTTAATGTTTTTATAGAACTCTAAGAAGTATATAAACTTCTATTCCTATTGCTATAAATACTTAGTAAGTCTCTAGGTAGCATTAAGGTATTAAGTTAGTCTATTGTTAATGCTACCTTTAAGCTACTTCCTAAAGTTATTATATATAACCTTTAAGACGTCGCTGCTATAGATAAGCAAAAGGTACGTCTCCTACTTATAGCAAACCTTCTATAAAAGGGCAAAGACTACGTAAAGAACTCTTATTGTATCCTCTTTAAAGACGTTAAGCTAGATAAGGAAATAGGTTCTTAGTACTAAAATAAAAGACTAAAAGTTAGCGTACGTCTTCCCTTTATATAGCAAAATCGTCGTTAAGTTAAGCCTTAAAGCTAGCTTGCCTTAAGGTTGCTTATTGCTTAGAGGGGTCTTGTAGATAAAGGCTATAAGCTAAAAAGCATTTAAGACAGCTATATCCCTTCGTTTAAAAGCTACTAAATACTCCCTCTTTTAACAAAGTTAGACCTCCTTTGCTGTAGCTTAGATATAAGCATCTAGCTCCTCCTCGGTAAGGCCGTTAAGGTTAGTCTAGCGCTATATCTCCTAATCCTAGGTCTTATAGACAATATCTTAGGTCTAGGAGTCCTTAGCTTAGTTATTGTTATAGTTAACCTACTAGCCTAAGGTGTTCTAGGTATAAACTATCTTTAAGTTGCCTTTATAGAAAATAGTAGTTGCTTAGGATAAACTTCTTATTACTTATATTGCCTCTTAATAGTCTACCTTACCTTAAGGGGAAGAACTAAAGAAAGATTAAACTATTAAAGACTAAGTAAGAAGGAGAGTAAAAGGGTATAATGTAAAGTTAAAGGCAGTTTATAGTTAGGTTGCAAAGGGTTTATAAGAGATAAGGTATACACAAAGGGTAAGGAGGTGCAAGACAAAGCATTAATCTCTAGCCTTTTAAGGACTCCTATAAGGCAGCTAACCTTATATACGACGCCCTTGGTCCTTTAAAGGGACTTCGTAGGGTATCCGTACCCTAGACCCCCCCCGTCTCTAGTACCCTCGTACTTGGTCACCTGACACGCTAATAGCGAATTTTAAGGCGTTAGTTTATATTCTTATAAGAGCTATTAGCTTAAAATATACTAGTATTAGTTCTTTTTAAAAGTAGCGTTTAAGCTCCTTAAATGCTTTAACTTTGCTGCTACTTAGTAAAAGAGGTCCCTTTAGTATACCTTTAAGTAGGTTAGTAAGTAGCGCTGTTATTTTACTATAATTTTAAATAAAGCGTTAATAAAATCCTATAAAGCTTAGAAATGCTTAAACATTATATACGCTATAAAGTTATAGCTACTATACTACTGCTTTAATACGTTTTTTTTTTATATAGATTCCTTTTAGTAAAACTATAAAACTTAAGTATAATACTATATTAACTTAAAATTAATACTTCTTTAAGTTTATAAAGAGGCTTACTATCCTTAACCTATTAAGAACCTTATAAATATGCTACGTATACATAGCGTCCTTACTACTATATATTAAGATATTATTAATATAAACGATGTAGGTATAATTAATTAAGCCTTAGAGTATGTTATTAATGTATTCTTAGAAGGTAGCTAAAGCGTTCGTTAAGCTAAAAGGTATAATATAGTATTTAAAGTAGCTGTATTTATAGTAAGATGCTATCTTTTACTTATTTCTTTTATAGATACGTATCTAGTAGTATATATCCTTTAGATTAAGCTTTATAAATACTTTTGCTTTATTAAGGTAGTTAAGGATTTTAAGGATTAAAGGTAAAGGGGCTTTGTTCTTATAAGTTATCTAGTTTAACGCCTAGTAGTTAACGTAAAGTTATAGCTTTTCCTTTTTCTTAGGTATAAAAAGCACTAAAGCTTTATATAAGCTTATTAATCTCTAGATCTAGCCCTTCTTTGTTACGTCCTTAAGGTATTCCTTAAGAACCTTTAGCTCCTTTATAGTAAAGGAGTAGATAAGTTTCTATAGTATCTTAGATCCTTTAATAAGCTTTATTATATATATCTTCCTTTTAAGCTTTGCTAGCTTAGCTACCTCTTACTAATTAAACACTTAAGTATAGTCTTTATATTCTTATAAAAGCTTTGCTATAGTTTTACTACTAGCTTAGTTATCTAAGAGTTCTATCTTATTTAGTATAGCTAGGATTCTTATAAACTTATATAAGGATATAAAGCTTTTAACTTATAAAAGGGCAACGAAGTAGCTAAAAGCTTCTTTTAAAAGGAAGTAATTCTACTTTTCTTTTTTTTACTATATATATAAATTTATTTTCTTAAACTATAAGATCTTTAAAATTAAGTTATTTATAATATCTACTACTATATAGTTAAGTAAATACTTCTTTACTACTCCTTAGTTATCCTTAAGTTTAAATAGCTTTAAGGTCCTTTTATATACCTTAAGAAAGGTATCTTTAAATACTATATTAATGCTAAGCTTAAGAAAAAGCAGCGTACTTTCTATAATCTTTTAGCTAAAGAGTATAACGTTACTACCTAAGTCTATAAAAGCATTTACGTTAACCTATCTACTGCTAATCTAAATATATACTAGTTTAACTATAGCAGCTTTAAGGCCTACAAATTCTTAGGCGCGCTAAGATTTACTAAGAGGTCTATTATTAAAAGCAGTAGCTATACTACTACTTTGCTTTTAAGCTAGTAATTAGTTATATTATTTTATAGTATACTAACTGCTACTATATGTGTTACAACTAGCAGCTATATAGGTCGTTTAGTAGTAAGGCTTACTATACTTAAAGCAGCTTACTAACCCTATAGCACGCTAACTATAAAGTTGCTATAAATAAGCTATAAGCTAGAAGGGCTAGTTTTAGTTAGTATAAGCTGTTGCTAGGCCTAAGGGTACTAGGTTAGCTGTCCTTACTATTATTGTTATTATTATTATTGTTATCGTTTCTCTTTCTAAGATTGTTTTTACTACTACTCCTTAAGTATACATTTATACCTAGTTCTTTAAGACCTTACTGCTTAGTATTTAGTTCTATAGTTCTAGGCGTAATTACTATAAGAAGTAGTAAACTTAAAAAAGTAGTAGTAATAGCTTTAAGAGTTTAGTCTTAATAGCTTTATATATATTTAAGAAGGTTATAAACTTTATCCCTTTTGCTTAAACAAAGTTACTTATTTATAAATATGCGTTAAAGCAGTAAGTAAAGGCATCGTTAATACCTCCTTTAAGCTATTTCTAGAAATTCTTAAATAATACGTCCTTTAGCTTTTTAGCGTATTTAAGTTTAAGGTATATATTTTATTTACTATAAATTTTTAGTAAAAAAAAAGCTACCTTAAAGATAACCTTATTTGTTTTAGCAGTAAAGGTCTTTAGCTAAGTATAAAAGTAAGTTAATAGCGCTATTAAAAAGGTTTAAAGCTTGCTTTATAATTTCCTTTTATATTATTATAGATTTAGTAGTAATAACTTTAAGGCGTTTATATAGCTTCTCTTAAGCAGCCTTTTTATAAACTTAAAGTTTATTATCTATAACTATAATAGGTCTTAAGTTAAGTTTCTTTCTTTTATAAGTTCTTTAAGGTATTTACGTTTATAGCAAACTTAGTGCTTTTTTATAGCTTTAATAAAGCGTTTATTTAGCTCTTTCTTAGAAAGGTTAGCAAGGCTATAGTTAGTGTTATTAGTGCTAGCTATCTTATTAGTTATTATTAAAGGAGTTAAGATAAGGTTAAGAAAAAGAAGGTTCTAGGTTTTTATAATAACGCTAAAATCTAGCTATAAAAAAGCAGCTTTTAATTATTATTAGCGTAAAGCTCTTTAAGAAATAAGCATTACCTTTTACTAGTTAACTTTACCTTAGTAGTAAAGGTTTAAAAAAGATTAAACTATTAAAGACGTTAGTTTAAAGGTAAGTAGTAAGGTATACGCTAGTATCTTATAAAAGCTTTATAGCAAAGGTAGTTATTAAAAGGTAAGGTATAAAGTAATGTAGCATTAATCTCTAAACCCTTTCTTTAATCTAAGCAAAGGCTTCTCCTCTTATATTCCTTTTCTAAGTATTTAAAGGTCCTTCGTAGGGAATACGCCTTTTGCTATTCTGTCCCCTAACACTAAGCAACTACTATGCTATATATTATAAGCTTCTTTAGCGCCCTGCTATCCCTAAGACTACTTCTAAGGATAAGAGAGTAGCTAAGACTGCCTTTAAGGCGTTAGCTAAGGCTTAGCAAAAGGATAGCAATACTATAATATAGCTAAGCGAGTACGATTATAAGATCGTTTCTAAGGCTATTAAGATAGCTGTCTTAGAGTAGAGACAGCGTATAGAGGCTAGCGAGAGACTAGGCCTAAGCCTTAAGGCTAATAGCATTAAAGTTACAGAAGTTAATTATCTTAATAGCATCCCTTTTAGTAAGGATAAGGACTTAAGGGTTAAAATAAAGGAATAAGGGGGGTAAGGTGCTATTTAATATACTATTATTTATAAAAGACTTTATATGTTCTTTTTATACAACAAATAAAGTATTGTATATACTTAATTAATTGTATTAAGAAAATAAAAATACTTATAGCTGTATATTAATTATGTATAGATATAGGTATCTTTTTTTTATTAAATTAATGCTGATTTTCTTACTTAACGTCCCCCCTGTCTCCGACAGAGGAGGTGGCGGGGTAAGGGACGAATTTGAGTCCCCCCTAGTATAGAGTCGGACTCCTGCGAAGGTGACACTGCATCACAGACGACCATTCGGATGGAAAACAAGAGACATTCGACGAGGTGCCGCGGCTACCATTTCTTTGTGAATATCTTTACTTGGGGGGGGGGGGCTTGCTGTGCTCATCAGGCTCGGCTTGGCCACTGATGCCGGCGTAGGATGTCCGTCACAGCGTGAGGCGAGAGTCGAGACAACATCACTGGTTGCCATTTGCCCATTGAGGCCATACGATCCCGTTCAGGTTTCACTTATCCGATGCCCTTCGTCCCAAAGAGCTTTGAACTCTACGCGATGCCGTGTGAAATTGGTGAGGAACAGCCAGAAACAAATACATCGCTAATATCGCAGGCGGATCCCCCCCGCAAAGGGGGACCCCCAGAAGACACAAAACGCCATTCCAACGCCGGAAGAACACAACCTTGCCCCTCGACCCAAGACACGATCCCACCATGCGTTGGAGCTCTTGGTTCTCCGTGCTTCATGATTCATACTGCGAGATCCACGCCTTGTGACGCCATTCCATCACCACTTGACGACCCCCTGGGGGAAGAACTCGTCGATGAGGTCCATGTAGTAGGGCTTCAGCTCGTCGACCTTGGGCACGCCGTCGCTCTTGCTGTACAGGTCGTACGGGTTGAAGGCCTGCACGGCGTGCAGCAGGTCCCAGTCCCGCGGCGCCATGAATTGGCGGTACGCGCCCTCGCGGTGCCACGCGTAGAACGAGTGGTAGCGGATCATGGCGAGCCCCTCGGCGGGCAGGGTGGACTGGTCGCGCAGCACGAGGTAGAGGTACTCGTCGTGGCCCCAGCTGAGGAGCAGGTTGTCGAGCCCGCAGCCGGGCGCGTAGATGCCGTCGCGCGTGGAGTAGACCGGGTGCGCGGCGTCCGGGCTGCCCGCGAAGGACTCGTGCAGGACGATGCGCTCGTCCGGGGCGCAGCCGACGGGGAACGTGTCGCCGACGACGTCCCACTGGCCCTGGGTCTGCAGGTCGTCGAAGAAGAGCATGAGCTTGCCGAGGTCGTGGACGAGGCCGACGCACTGCATCCAGCGGGGCTTGCCGTCGCGCCGGATCGCCTCGGCGGACTGCAGCAGGTGCTCGATCTGCGTGAGCGAGGTGTCCGGGTCCGACTCGTCGACCAGGCTGTTGAGCTTCTCCATCGCCTGCCAGATGGTCATCTCGGGCCGCGCGCGCGACGCGCTGTGGAAGCGGCTGCGCGCGGCGAGGTTGTGCGCCACCGTCTGCTTCTCGTGCTGCTCCCGGTAGAAGGCCTTGACGCCGTCGCACGCGGCCTCGAAGCGCCGGAACGTGCTCTTGTCCTTGTCCGCGTCGAACTTGGACTGCGAGTCGTACTTGATCGCGTTGACCTTGTCCACGGCGTCGGACACGGCGTCCATCGCTTGCATCTTGGGGTCGGCCACGTCTCGGAGGGCTGCGGGCGCCATGGCGGATCTGATGAACGGAAAGGGGCAAAATCTGTTCTTCTCTTCTCAGGGGGGAAAAGACGAGGACCCGGTCAGGACCTTGGAGTCGAGGAAGTAGTAGTAGGGAGGCAGGCAGGCAGGAGAGACTGAGGACCTGATAAAGGACAAGAGTCTCTGCAGGCGGGAGGGCCGTCGAGGAGGAGGAATGCGGTGTTTGATCAAGTGGACACTCCAGGACGAACAAAGGGCGCGAGAGATGAAGGGGATACTCGGCTCCTTTATCCTTCCCATTTCCTTCCTCCATCCAAGTCGTTGTCTTGCCACTTGACCCCCATCCCCGAGCCCCTGACCCCTCCTCTCATCCCCCACACTCCACATGAGACGGCGAACGCACGCATGCCATCCACTGCCATTGTTGGATCAGGGATCCTGCCCGAATCGCAGCCGCTTTGTTTCCCCGGTCCTCCCTCCTCCATCAGGGGGGGTGTGTGGTGTTGTACTCCGTACTCCGTAAGCTTATCCTCAACCCTCCCTCAAACAGAAGCAATCCTCGTAAAATTCTTACGTCACAGGATCATCAGATCGAGTGTCCGTCCGCCGCACACGCCCTCTTCTCCCCCCTTTTTTTCTTCTCTCTCTTCTCCCGGCCCTTTCTTCTCCTGGCTAACCCCCGGTATTCGTCCATACTACGTCCTCATGATCAGCAAAAAAAATTCATTGCATGCCACGAAGGGTTCCATGCGAGCAGGACTTGCAGCCAGAGCTTGCGCCTGTACTCCGTACGGAGTACTCCGTCAGGAGAGAGGGGGGAAACAGGAAAGGAAAAAAAAACCCACGAGTCAAAGGCCGTCGAGGCGTCCGGGCAAGGAGACCAAGAGCCTGCTACTCCGTAGAGGGCCACGGCTCGCGCCGTCATTCCCAATGCGGTAATCGTGGGGAAGAGCGGATCTAGCCGGCGATGGCTAGCGCCGCCGAAGATTTCCTAGATGGGCCGTGGCGGTTGATTTCCCCTTCCCCCTCCATCCCCTACTCCGTACGGAGTACTCCGTACTGTGAGAGCGTTGGCGGCGGGGGCGTTGGCTGGAGTGGAGGGATCCTCAACATCAAACAACGCCAGGGAGCTTTGCTGCTGCGCTGCCGAGCGCCGGTCCAGAGTCTTGGCTCCGAAAAAAAGGTTCCGCCCTTGAAGTTTGGAGACGCTCGCCGAGACCCTGAGGATTCTCATCTCCCCGCCCCCCCCCCCACCCC
>NIGD01000001.1:3002123-3012492 GCA_003055185.1 Escovopsis sp. TC
GGATTTTCATCCCCCCGCCCCCCCCCCCCCCCTGGAACCCCCCTCCGACCCCCGCGCCGCGATTTGGGATCAAGCTTTTCGAAAGTGCCGAGCACCGACGCCGGAGCTGCATCGTGAGGGGCATGGACAGGGAAGGGAGAGAGGGGCCGGTATTCGTACGAGTACGGAGTACGGAGTAGAAGTTTGCGCGTCCACGTGGATCGCACGAAGGAGTCCGGAGTCCTTGATCCTCTGGCATTCCGGCAGCTTTCCATCATCCTTTCACCTAATGATGTCGTCCTCGCCGCGAGGCAAGGGACATGCTTCGATTCGTGAATGGAATGCTCCCTTGTCGTTAAGGCGCCGCTCTTGATGCCTCGGTCGCTGCAGAACCAGGCTTGGCTCGGCCCCCAACGAACAGCCCCGACTTCATCTTCTCGTACGAGTAGGCGTGGAGTCGAGCGAAAGAGAGACTTATTCGCATCGATGGGCGACAGGAACCGGTACCAAAGGACGAGAGCTCGACTGTCGTCAAGACTGCACTGCTGCCCTGCACTGGACTGGACTGGATTGGACGGGATCGATTCGAGGCCGACGTCGTCAAAAATGATGCCATCGTCGGGCCAAGCACGATCACGCATCACGTGATGCTGTGCGAGGGACCTCGACGACCTCCAGTCCATCTCTTCAAGTTCTGCCGATCCAACGCAGGCTTCCTCGGCTCTTCCTGCCCCTCATACCCATCATTTGACCCTCTTTCTGCAGGGAGGAGAAGAAGAAGAATCAAGCGAGCCGAGTTCTCTGCACGTCTTCCTCCAGTACACCGTACGGCACGCCCGAACTGCAGCTCTTCTCTTGGCCTTCGGGACCATATCGGCAGGATGCCTCTGATCAACGCCGACGCTCCTCCCACGGCCACCGCCGACACCCACTACGTCGTCTACTTCGCCTCGGGCGAGCCCTCCTGGTGCCCAGACTGCCGCCACGCCCTCCCTGCGCTGCAGAGCGTCTTTGGGCCGGACGCCGCGCCCACGGCGTACATCGTGCGGGTGGGCGACCGCGCCGAATGGAAGGGCTTGACGGGCCAGCAGAGCCCTTATCGCGCCGAGCCCTACAGCGTCCGCGGAGTTCCCACCACCGTGAAAATGGTCAACGTGAGTTGTGGGGCAGGCATTCACTTTCCGTCGGGTTTGCTCCTTCGTCGGAAGATTTCTTTTCCTTTCTTGAGACAAAGAGGCATGCCAGTGTATTTGGGCATCGTGTCCTGACAGGTCCGCAGGGAAGAGAGGCAGGACGACTGGGCGACGAGAGCCACAGCGAGGCAGACCTGAGGCAGTTCACCGAAAGCGCCTGATTCGCCGCCATCACATGTCCCTCCAACTCGAGTGACCGCATTCAATTGACTCTGAAAACTGAGGGCGAAAGGGCGAAAAGGAGAGGGGGAAAGCAAGGGGGCGAGGGCGAACGCGGGGAGTAAAAGCCACATCGGCGGAGTGTCCGAAACGTGCGAGTCCTGAGGACGGGACAAATCTTGTTTCCCTTTGGTCGACCAATGCGGCGCCTGCCGCTCCCCCCCCCCCTTTTTTTTTTCTTTCCATTCCCCAGCGAACAAGTGCCAAGACCGTGGGGCCCGTCCTACTGGGAGCTGCCGCGGCCTCACGTACAACCCGTTCTTGGTCCAGACAGACTTTCCCGCCAGTCCGGTCAGACCCTCGCCGCGCTCTGTCTGTGGCCCCGACGGTGTCCCATTGCAGGAATTTGAGACATGGAGGCGAGCAGGTTGGGGGATGGCCACGGAGCAAGGCCCCGAGAGACTGTTGGTCGTTGGCAAATCTCGCATAGACGGACGTTGATATGTGAAACATTTCGGGCAGCGCCTCACAGTCCCCCCACTCTCCCCCCTTCCCCTCCTCCCCACTTCTTTGACCACGTCTGCTTTGTTTGGGGAAAAAAGGGGGGCCGTTTTGGTCGTCGATTTCGTGAACGCGCCTTGACGTCGTCGTGGGCAGGGACCGCGACCAGCTGTGCCTGGCGTCTTGTTTCTCACCACTTGCCCCATGATCCCGTAACCCAGATGCAGATCCTCCCTGCT
This sequence comes from Escovopsis sp. TC, assembly GCA_003055185.1. Lineage (NCBI taxonomy): Eukaryota > Fungi > Ascomycota > Sordariomycetes > Hypocreales > Hypocreaceae > Escovopsis > Escovopsis sp. TC. The sequence goes on from NIGD01000001.1 coordinate 3,004,195, forward strand.
TGTCATCGTGCCAACGGGTCGCCCAGAGCTCTTCCTTGAGACCAAGGAAGTCAAGGCGACAGAATGATAGCAAGCCAGACGCAGCAATCCATGGCCCCAGGACGGCGCAAGTGCAATGCATGTACGCATGTACGCATGTACACTTATAACCCTGAAAGTTTTAAAAAAGTGGACTTTTGTGTAGGTACTGCACAAGGATTAGGGCTAATTAAGGAAGTGCACGTAGGTAGTCTCTAGATGTACAAATACTATAAAAACGCTAAAAACACAGCTAAAAACAAGGGGTAAGAGGTTAACCTGTGTCTCTCTAGTACTGCGTATATCCCCCTCGTGCCTCAATAATACTTTTAATCCGACTTAGCATAAAGTATACTAATTTTAAGAAGAACTCCGCTAGTACAGTATCCTACGCCTCCTGTACTACAGTCGCAAAGGCACGGTCCGTAGGCCTTACGAGATAGGTCGTCGCGATCTATCTCTTTATTTAGTACTATATATGCTTAATAGGATTAAGGTTTAGGCTGTAGGGGGGCTATAAGGCTAAGGCAGCGCCCTAGAACATTACAGCGATGCAATCCTAAGTAGCCTTAGCTGTGTACAGCGGCGCATTGTCCTGCTAGACTATAAAGTTGCGATGTTCTTTTTAGTAGTTGTAGAGGAGAGGCAGGATCCGAAGACAATAGGTAACTAATGTAATCCTTCCTTAGTCCTTCTGCTATACTACAGATATGCCTTTCTAAGAGCCTAAGAAGCATCCCTAAAACATCTATCCGTTCGCCTGCATCTTTAGCTAGTTAAAAAAGTTAATATCTTTACCTTTGTTATATTAAAAAAAGCTATTTTTTAAGGGGAAAAGGGAGGGGGGTACAACTAACTAACCGTTAAAGATCGTAACCTATTAACGGGCTAGGGATAGTCCTATTATCTAAGTCTCGTTGCTCTAGATCTAGCGCTCCTAATCCGCAGTAGTAAGATGTTGCTACCGCAGTATAAAGGCAAGTCTCTTCTGTTAATTAACGTCGCTAAGGGGCTACCGGCACGGTTAGATACGTTAAAAGGCGCCTAGGTTAGCGAGGGCGCGCCGGATAGCCTTAGCTAAGAAGGATATAAGTTTAGGAAGCTTACTTTATAGCTAAGCTAGCAAGAAGAAGCGCTTAGAGGCGCAGGGGGTCTAGATAGTACGCTTAAGGGCATTACAAACGTTATCTAGCACGATAAGCTGCTGCCTAGAGCGATAATACCTAAGCTCAGGGCCTTAACGGATCGCGTACGCAACCTAGCCGTAGCTTAGGCCTAGGCTTGCTGCAATCTCCTTAAGCAGCATTTTCGCGATCTTAAAGAGGGTTATAACTTTTATACGCTGCTTATACGTTGTCGGGAGCCCCTAGGGCTTCTTTTTCTCAACAGCGACGACGGCAGCAGCAACAGCAGCGGTATAATAGTTAATAATTGTATCGCAACTATAGACTAAAGGGGGAAAGATTAGTACTATTAAACTCTTTAAAGGGGGGGAAAAATACTAATTTTCCTTAGCAATAAGGGCATTCTAGGCTTTTAGAGAGGGATCTTCGAAGTCGTTAGCCTTGTCTCTATCGTTATCGCCGCCGACGTTAGCATCGTAAGCGACAGGCCTAAGGTCAGCGACGGGGGCAAGGGCGTTGTGTAAAGGAGGTAAGGGGAGGCTACGATAGGTACAAAGCCTTGCGTTATAAGCAGCTTATGTAGAGCCTAGTAACAGCACTACTACTCCTAGAGCTAGTAACTAAGAAGATACTAAGGAGGCGTCTTCCTCTACTTCTTTAGGAGAATCCTAAGGTAAAAATTAGCTGCTTAAGCAGGGTAAACACCTCTGCATTAACCTTAGAGGACTACGTATACAAGGGCAAAGGAGTTTATGCAGGTATCTGCCTATTACAGCTACAAGAACCTACCTCTTTAACCTTAAGCGCTGCTTCTACCTCCTCTATAGCGAGGGGTTAAGTACAGTACTACTTAATAGGAAGATAACAGACTATAGTAAATTAAGGGGCTAAAAGAGATTAAGAGAAGTTACTTAAAGAGCTAATAGGTAAAGGATAAAGTTTAAATCTACGAAATAATAGCTAAAAGTTGCCTTTTTATACTAAAAAAAATTATATAGCTGCTTTTTCCTTAAGAATTAATGCATTTTCGTCTTTTTTTTTACTCCTAAAGCGTGCATTGTTGTGTAGATGTAGTATTGCGTGTTTATCTTCGACTTATTAATTCTTTAATTAACTCTACGATATCTTTAAGGCTACCCTACAAGTCGTGATATTAGTAGTGTAATACGGTGTTAGGACTGGAGTTTAGGAAGGTCCTGAATCGGCCTACTTTTTTAAAACTTTCAGGGTATGTAGTGTACTGGTAGTCTCTGGTGGAAATTGCGGCGCAGGTGTCAGGCTCGTCATACATGGAGGATGCCGCGACAACACCGAGGCTCTTGTCTCTGCTGCACGAAACATCCATTCCATCCTGTTCCTTCAGAAACGCCGACGGACTGTCTGCTGTGGCCCGCGAGGGGAGAAAGAGAGAGAGGGTGTGTGTGTGCGTGTGTGCGAGAGACAGAGGGACGAAGGGACAGACAACACAGCCCGCTGCCGCCGCCCCCGCCGCCACCACCACCACCACCAGCCTCGACGATTTCGAAGGCCAGGGCTGCCAGTCTTGGAGAGGCTTGCAGGTGCGATCCGCTGGTCCTCTCATGCGACCAAGGGCACGACCCGTGCATGGACAGAGCGGCCAGCGAAGCATTCCAGTGGCAGCGGTGAGCCGTGTCAACACCTGTCGTCATGCGCGGCTCGGCCCTCGGGGCTTGCGGACGAGAGCAGAGATTCCCGAGACCTGCCACATCAAGTGGCTAGGATGAAAGACTTGACCACTTGAGCGCACTTGCGCTACTGTCCTCCACATCGCCGCCGCCTCGTCCGAGTACTCGAGCAAGTACGGTGTATGCACTCCGTACGATACGGATACCAAGTCCGACGCAAGAACGCATGTTGCCCCCATCCAGTCCAACCCCACTCACGCCTCGCGTGAAAGGTTGGTGTGGTGCACTAGCCGCGCGTCTCGCGCGGGCCCCTGAAATGGGCGCGCAAACATATATCATCTCGCATGGTTGATGTATGCACGAGTGCGAAAGTGCGTGTACGGGGTACTCGTACGAGTCCGCTCTCTCCTCTCCCCCTTTCCTCTTCTCTGGTTGCGCACTCGCACATGTAAAGGCATGAGGGTTTCCGAACGAAATACTCCGTATGTGAGGAGTATCAGTGCCAAAATCGCAATGCTGACCTGCATGGCACTAGGCAAGGGAAGATCTCAATTCGCTCGACGCTCGGTGGATGATGGCAAAAGGGCAGCGCGGAGGATCCGGACTCAAGCAGCGTGGGCCTCATTAGCCTTGCAGAGAGGCAGTCGGAGTGGATCGCAAGATGACGGGATGGAATATGCATGATGAATTGGATCAAAGACAGCGGCTATGGTGGTCGTTCGCGCTTCCCAATCCGGACTGTTTGTCTTGCTCTGCATAGCGACCTCGTCTGACTTAGGTCACGCCCGCAGATTTCCGAGAGAGGCTGAGTGAGAAAGGGGCCGCGTCGAGGGGAAAAGGAAGAAGAAAGTAAGGACCCTCGATCAGTGCATGGGCACAACTTCAGGCAGTCCAAGACAGATCGCTTCCATGAATGGGATCTGCACCTTGGAATGTACCGGAGACGAGAATCCACGGGCCATCGAGTGGCAGCCCGGCTGATCGCCCGGGGTAGAGTGGGGATGAATGACCTGCATCTTGCAGCTTGATGCATGGCGATGGACACCTTCCTATTCATATGCTTCATCGGGCGAGAAGAGACGCAAAGCTCCTCGTGGGAGCATGTATTCGTCCTCCGTCCTTGTGATGAGATGGATAGGGCGCAAAGCATCTTTCAGCTGCTCTCCTCGAGAACTTCTCGGATTTCCCGATTCCGATGTTGACTTGAATGAGAGAATCCCTCCTTTCAGGGTGGCGGCCAGCTATCAGGCCGGGATCCTATGCGACCCCCTTGTGAGCGGCACAAGCGTTTCGTGGCGACGCTGCTGACTCTTGGACTGTGGATTGAGGGAATCGTGTGTGCTCCGTACATATGTACGAGTAATTGTCGCATCCGGTGCTTGTCGCGAGGAGCGCAAACAAAAGCCGCATCAACGATCTCATCTTTGAATACGGAGTAGAAGGAACAGAATAGGTCTGGTCTAAGCCGTGCAGGCTGGATGCTGCATACTCCATGTCGATACAGATGCCCGTTGCATCGCCGTTTTGCAGGATGAATATGTGAGGCCAGCACTTTGCTCGAGTCATAAGTGCGGCCAAGGGTGAGCCGGACCGCTGGGCGACTGAGTCACGCAACGTGGACGAGTGAAGTTTGTGCCATGTGTTCTGCTGGTGACGAGACCAACGAGGACTGCAAGGAGAGAACCGGATCACCTGCTCAGATGAGAGGCCATCCGCCGATCCAAGATCCGAGTACGGAGTAGCTGACACGACTGCCTGAAGATACGAAAGAGGAAGCTAAGGAATAATAAGCTCCTCGTGCCTGAGCCAACGCGGCCGTGCTTGTCGTCGTACTCGTACGAGTGTACTCCGTATTCCGTGTATGCATACGGAATACTCCGTACTCCCAAAGCGGATGAGGAGACTGGAAACGGTCGGGTACCAGAGTTTCTGGGACGCTGCAATGATGGAGGGGTCGGATGCGCTCTCCGAAAGCTTCTGTGGGATGACGAATGTTCGGAGGACTTGTTGCTCGCTGGTGCCTTTTTCCCCTTCCCCCTCCCGCCCTTCTCTTCACCCATGCCGTCAAGAAAAGGGGCATGAAACGGCAAATCCTTGCCGTTATTGACAGGGTTTTGATGGATCGAAGCGCACAAAAATCGAGTACGGAGTAGGAGTACTCCGTACTGTATCCGTACTCGTGCGAAGCTTGCGAGGCAGAAATCGCGGGCAGGCCGGGGAGCTATGATAAACGTAGCCCCACCAGCTTCTGCAGGGACAAGCGTCCTTGGCATGTGTGGACGTCAATGGTCGTTGGGGATTGATGAGAATCCTGGCGCCGGGCCATCGATCCCTCCACCTGCAGGCGGCTTCTGCAGCCCTGCAACGTAGCCAGCTCGTCAGGTTCCAGGCCAGGACATCCGACCTCCGGGCGAAAGGGAGTTGTTGTGACCGCTCGAGTGCGAGCAGTTGCAGATGACTTCCATGATCCCTTGTCGAGTGGCCGCGGGTCAAACTTCCGTCCAGCACGGGCAGAAAGGCTTTTGATCCATCTCGCGAGTCTTGGGTGGCGTGTGATGGCAGCATTTTCTCTGTTCCGTCGTGAAAGGACCAAAGGTGATTTTGGGGTGGCGAATCTTGCTGAGCCAAACGACAAGAGATTCAGCCGACGTCGATTGCGGCCTCGTGTCAGAGAGAGTGCATGCCGCGGCTGACCAGGTAGGGCATCTTTGGAAGCAAACTCGTGCGTGGTGATGGCCACGGCCAGGAAACATGTACATGTATGCGCCACGGATGGAGGGGGAATGCCGTCGGCTGGACAAGTCGGGCCTCCTTTTGAGGAGACGGCAAGCGGTTCCTATGAGTCTCCGCACCAGACCTGTGGTTGCAAGAGCCCATCTTCAAGACCCATCAGCGCCCCCTGTGCGTGTCGCAATGCGGGAGGCATCCGTGGAGCACGGCAGCTTGAAGTTTGAAGGTCAGCGAGAGCCCCGAACTGGACAACGGGCCAGCGAGGAATCGTACCGTGGTGATTATGTACAGTACAGTAATGTACGAGTACGGAGTACAGATTCCCCAAGTACGGCGAATCTACTCCGTATGTATGGCAAAGCCCGAGCACAGGCCGCGCCTCATGTAGGCAATGACTGCGAGGGCGTTGCTGATCCCGTGCGACTCTGTACTCGTACTCGTACGAGGACGCAGTGCGTGCTCCAGCCGAGCATTGGATGCACGCCCACCTCCTTGATCCATGTTCGGAGAGCTGTGGTGGATGGGGTGGATGGATGGATGGATGGATGGTTGGATGGATGGATGGATGTATGAAGGGATGGTCGGTGGATGGATGGGTGGACGGCTGGATCAATGGGTGTATAGATCATGGATGGCACTGGTACTCGTACTTGGTCGATGATGGGCTGGCAAGGGATGATCTGGATGGAACTGGTGATTTCAGCCGGTCCGAGGTCTGATGAGAATCGGGGCCATCCATTTCTCGTGACGTCCGTGTCTTCTGTAGGGAGTACGGAGTACCATTTTCAGGAATGGAGGTGCCGAGATAGGGCGGGGACCTGGAGCTGGAGAGGGAGAGCTGGAGAGGGGGAGCTGGAGAGGGGGAGCTGGAGGGGCAGCTGGAGGAGCAGCTGGAGAGGCTTCTGGAGAGGGAGCTGGAGGAGGAGCAGGAGGAGGAGCAGGAGGAGGAGCTGGAGGAGGAGCAGGAGGAGGAGCAGGAGGAGGAGCAGGAGGAGGAGCTGGAGAGGAAGCTGGGGGGAGGGAAAGATGGAGTCGCAGAGTCGATCAGAGAAGATGATGTTGAGACAAGAGAGAACTGGATGGATCTTGAAGAGAGTCGAGCGGACGCGGTGCCTGCCTCGCCTCTCCCTTGAGATTCTCACCAACGTTTGGCAGAGCTGGGGTCCCTTTTTCATCAGATTCACACATCCATGCAGTACCTTAGAGGTAGTACGGAGTACGGAGTACATCATTACGGAGTACGGGGTACGTACACCCTCTGATTCGCACCAGGCACTCGTAGTCGTACAGGTACCTACCGCGTGAGCCAAGCTCTTGCTGTCTTCAATGGTTGGACTCGTAAGAGCGGAAAGGGCCATCGTCGGATGGTCCTCCATGGGACTTGCCTGGAATGCTGGGATGCCCCCAACTTCAAGACTGCGCCTACCCTCGTTCCGCTGATGCGGGCTTGATCCTTCCTATCGTGGGAACGGGACGACGGAGCAGGGATGCAGTCTGGCTCCTTCCGAACACATGCACATGCACTCATCTCGCGCCTGCGCCTCGTTTCGGGAGCAAAGACGAACCTGAAGGGCTGGATCAGGACGTGTCACTTGATCAGGACTCGGACTCGCGCAAAGTCCAGACATGGAGGCATGCGGAGTACATGTACTCCGTACCTGGAGCCTCCATCATCGCCGCTCCGCTCCCCCGTCACCGATGGAACAAGGGATCGGCAGAGGAGAGACAGACTGCGACCTTCCTACCGGCCTCTCTGCCTCACTGCCAGTCATCAGCCGGCGCCGTGCATTAGAGCTGTGCGGAGTGCGGAGTACGAAGTTCCAGGGTAGAGTCAACTTGTACGGAGTACTCCGTATTCGTACCTCTTGTACGGAGTACTCCGTACATGTACTGGAGGTAGATCCCGAGGCAACCGCACGCAACTTCAGTCTACATATATCTAGTGAAAGGCGGCCCTGGCCAGAGGCTCACCTAGGGCTCGGTGATCCCCTTCATCGCTTGATGCCATCTATGATCCGACTTCTACTCCGTACCAACGACTCCATCCGACTCAACATTGGATTGCCATCTCTCGAGTGCGACCTGCCGCTGCCACTACTACTAGTACTTAGTACCTACCTACTAGAGGGTACATGTACCTGGTACTAACTGAGTAATACTCCAGGCACTACAGTACTGGTAGGCAGTGCTCCGTACAGACTCGGACTCAGTCTGTACAGTACTACTAGTAATTGGCCCTCTTCACGGAATACGTGTACGGAGTACGACTTGAATTGCCTGGTAAGTCAGCACCCGTGACTGTGCTCCGTACCTCCAGTCTGTCCCGCGTTCCTTCCGTCCTTGTCGTTCCTTCCGACCCTCCTTCCTTCACCTCGGCGAGTCGTGCACGCCTGCCCATGTAAGTCGGTGGCGAAGAGGCAAGAGCGGGTGAGGAGCAAGACGCGAGAAGGATCCAAATTTCCGAGAGGGAAAGAGGGACTAGCAGGAGCGAAGCGCGGGCTCATGACTCTCGCGGCAACAACCTCCTGGAACGACGGGGAAGGAGAGGATGCGGCCAGGCTCCGCACCTGCCTCGACTAGAGGGCCGAGAAGGAGGGGAGAGGGAAGGAGGCATCGGCCGTGAAGACGAGGCAGGAGCCGTGGCAGCTTCTCTTCCTTTTCTTCTTCTTCTGCCTCTCTCTTCTTCCTTTGCTCTCGTTTCCCCTTCTCCTCCTTCTTCTCCTTCTTCTCCTCCCCCTCCTCCTCCTCCTCCTCCTCCTCCTCCTCCCTCCTCCTCCCCT
>NIGD01000001.1:3012678-3050096 GCA_003055185.1 Escovopsis sp. TC
CCCCCCCCCCCTCCATTTCAGAACCTCCCCACTCTTCATGTTCCTCCCGTGTCATCAACGCAAGCCTCAGCTGTCATCCAGCCATTAGTACTCCTCCGAGTACAGGTAGTACGAGTACGAGTACGGAGTACATCTTGGCCCCAAGCTCTCGTCTGCGCCCCTCCCCGGCCCCCGTTCTCCGTCGTCCGGAGTTGCGAGCTCCGTCGTGCATCCTCCAACCTGGTCAAGTGCCGCTCTCCCCCTCGGCATCGATCGGGCTGCCTGCATCGAACTTGTCTCTCCCAATCTCACGCCTCGGCGCACACCATCGTCTCGGCTCATCGAATCAGACAAAAAAGCAATCCCGATCGGAGAAGCGGTACAACACGTATCACCTTACCATCGATATACCCTCGTGGTACCACCTTGTGCCACCGACGCCCACCAACCGCCTCGACGATTCATTCTCACGACCATCGACTGCAACGACTGCTGCTTCTCTTGCTGCTTCTCTTGCTGCTACTTCTACTGCCGCCGCCGCCGCCGCTGCTACTACCTCAGACTACGACCACTGCCAAGCACCAGAGTACCTAGCAATACCATTGGTATTACTACGGTGCTCGCCCGAGAACAGCATCGACGCGCTACAAGACGCTGTCGCTTCTGCCCCGGAGCTTCTCTCCTCGCTCATCTTCAAGCTCTCTCGGACCGCTGTCTCTTTCCTGCTTCTCCTCCCCCTTCAATAACCCCCCTTGAAGCTTTCCTGCCCTTCACTTTACCTCCCACGACCAGCCTCTCCTCCTCCTCTCTTTCTCACTCGATTTTGTTTCCTTTCCCTCTGCCTCTACCCCATTCCCAATTTGCAGGTTCTGACCTACTACCTTCTCTTCGTCTTCTTCCAAGACCTCAGGATTTCTACGGAGTACTCCGTAATCATTTTCTCCCGGATAAGGAGTAGGTACCTAAGCTTGATGTGTACGGTCTTGCTCGCCTTGGCGACGACTCCCATCACCTCTCCCTGGCCCGGGCTGCCTCTCTTCCTGTCTTTGTTTTCCTTCAACTGTTCTTCTTCCGCACTCCGCCTCATCGTCTCCCACACCCTCCCATATCCTCCCCCCAAAGTATCAATCTGGATTGGACTTCGACGCCAGGCTTCTTTTTTCCCACCCCTCTTTTCCATTCTCTTTGTCTCTTCTAGCTTGCTGCTCCCTTCTCGGCCCGCTTCAAACCTTGTGCAACCTCGACTTGGTTCGACTCACACTAGCTGCCTCGGCCTCGACGCTTACTTGTTCGGTACCTGCTCTAGCCTCGCGCGTGGAGTGCTTTCTAGAGTTGCAATTCCGGCTCAGATCTGTCAACCTTCGAATCTCGATCTTGGCTTGCTTCCGCGCTAGAGCAAAAACGCTGCTCGACCTGGGGAAGGTTCCATACTGGCCAACCGAAAAGCCGCGCTGGGAAGTGTCAAGGATCTGAGGAAGAGGGCATCAAGAGGCACGACTGGGCCACGGTCGCCACCCTTGGCCTGTCATGGCCTCCTCTTCTTCGGATGGGGACTCTTTCTTGATCGTCCTCAGCTACCTGTATCCCTCGCTGGTCTTCCTATACTTCTTGTCATCCTCCCTCATCGCAACTTGCACGCTCCAGGCTACAAAAAGCGTGCGACGCGCCAAACATGAACGCCCAAGCCGTCGGGCCGTCGCCATCTTTCTCGGGGTCTTCCTTGGCTCTCACCTGGCTCAGACCGTCATCGTAGGCGCGCAGGCAGCCATGCATCAGCTGTCTCCCGAAGAGTACATCATCATTCATCACCTTTCCAGCATCCTTGTCTTTGGCATCCTGCTGGTTCGCCTCCTAGAAGCCGAGTTCGTTGTCTGGTATCCATTCCAGGGAGCCTGGTTCATCGCGCTTCCGTTCGAACTTCTGATCATCGTTTTGACCGGAATCAAGGCTGGCCGGATAGGCATCGGCGGATGTGACATGGCCTCCCTTGTCCTGGGCGCCGCTCGCTGTCTGTCTTTACTCTTCTTGGTAGCCTGGACTTGTCTTGACCTGTGGGCGGGCAACTTCTGGTCGAACCCCGATCAGGAGCGAGCGGCTCTGCTCTCAAAGTCTTCAGATGGCGGATCGACCAAACCCAGGAACTCCTGCAACCCTGACTATGGAGCAACGGGGGGGATCGCGTCCGAAGATCCGGAGACTGCTGCGGAATACACATGGGAACGCACACAGAGAGAGGCCCGCGAGAGCATGGAGAAGCGGCTCGAGGAGGTTGGAAGCTGGTTCCAGTACGCCAAGGGCTTCATGGTACGCCACCTCCCCCCCCTTTCCCCCTTTTCTTAGCCTCCCTCCATCTCGTCAATGGTTGCGAAGTCGTCAACAAAGATTGGCCAGGCCCTAGAACCCGTGCCTCAAAGGTATCCATGACGTCAAGCTAATCTCCGCCAGATTTTGTTTCCTTATGTTTGGCCGGTCGGCAACCGCAGCCTCCAGCTCCGCGCTGCGGCCGTCGTTGTCTGTCTTCTTGTGTCCAATGCTTTGCATGTTTTGATTCCACGTCAAACAGGCATCATCATGGACACCCTAAGCGGCTCCGATGGCTCGGGTCGTGGCCCCTGGAGCGCCGTCTTTGTTTTTGCCCTTCTTCGTCTGGCCGCTTCCGAATCCGGTATCGAGCTTGTGCGACAGTGGCTCTGGGTTCCCGTCAAGTACTACTCTCAGGATGCGCTGACACGGGCCTCTTATTCCCATATGATGCATCTTTCAGCGGATTTCCACGATTCTAAGAGCTCTTCGGACATGCTGATGGCGATTCAAGGGGGCAGTGCGGTCTCAAATGCTGTCGAGAGTGTCTTGTTGCAGGCCGTCCCGATGCTGGTCGACATGTGTGCCGCTGTTGTCTATCTCTCCATTACTTTCGGCCCGTACGAAGGGCTCATCACTGTCGCCACGGGGACCATCTTCATCGTCTTCGCTACGCGGTTGGTGGCTGAGTCCAAGTCAGCCAGCCGGAAACGCATCAACGCAATGTACAAGGAGTATTATCTTCGCCATTCTGGCTTGATCGGCTGGCAGACTGTCAGCTCATTCAACCAGATTGGATACGAAGACAATCGACACGCCGATGCCGTCACGAACCGCTGGCTTAAGGAGCAGCAGTACGTCATGAGCTGGTATCTGTCCATTGCCTTTCAAACGATCGTTCTCACCTGCGGTCTCATGGCAAGTGCCTTCTTGGCGGTCTACCGGATCAACAATGGCCAAGCCACGGCAGGCCAGTTCGCGATGCTTCTGATGTACTGGGCTCAGTTGACCTCGCCCCTGCAATTTTTCGCCCGTCTGGGGAAGAACATGAGCGATGATTTCATCGACGCCGAGCGACTCCTCGAGGTGATGAAGTCGAAACCCTCCGTTGAGAATCGCAAGGGTGCCCGGCCCCTCAAGTTCGTCTCTGGCGAGGTCGACTTTGAGAAGGTCTGCTTCAGCTATGACAAGCAAAAGGAGATTATCAACGACGTCAATCTCAAGATCCCGGCCGGGATGACTGTGGCCTTTGTGGGCGCAACAGGGGCAGGAAAATCCACGATTCTCAAGTTGCTCGACCGCTTCTACGATGTCACGTCTGGCAGTATCAAGATTGACGGCCAAGACATTCGTGACGTCGATATCTTTAGGTAAACTCACCTTGGCCGAGACCTCTTTCACATCTCATTGCATCCTGACGGTCTATAGTCTGCGGGATCGAATCGGCATCGTGCCGCAGAGTCCGATTCTCTTCGACGATTCCATCATGAACAATGTTCGCTACGGCAGAATCACCGCCACCGATGAGGAGGTCTACGATGCGTGTCGAGCCGCCAGTATCCACGATAAGATTCTTGGTTTTACGAATGGTAGCTTTCCCATTCGCAGATTCACTCGGGTTCATCACTCTGCTAACAGGTATCTCTGAAGGCTATGAGACACGAGTCGGTGAACGTGGAGTGTACGTTGAGACTTATCTTGTGATTGGGTATCTGGGCTGACTGGCTTCCAGGAAACTCTCCGGAGGCGAGCTTCAGCGAGTCGCCATTGCTCGAGCCATTCTCAAACAGCCCGACATTGTTCTTCTCGACGAGGCCACGAGCGCAGTGGACACGGACACGGAGCAGCAGATTCAATCCTCCTTCAGAAGGCTCTGTGAGGGCCGCACAACCTTCATAGTTGCGTACGTCGCCGCCAAGCCTCTGTTCTCTTGAAGATCATCTTTCTCATCAATTTTTCGATCTAGGCACCGTCTCTCCACGATCATGAATGCCGATCGGATCGTTGTCGTGGAGCACGGCAAGATTATTGAGCAAGGCACCCATAGTGAGCTCGTTCTGGCGAATGGCCGATATGCAGACCTGTGGTCGAAGCAGATCTTCATCAAGCCACAGGACAACATCGACGCGGTGAGGGTCCTTGACGACATGAGAACTCTCGCCAACGACTCTTGCTCCGAAACCGTGCTGTCCGACGAAGGCGACGCGACAGCCGAGGGCGCTGCAGACAGATCGAAACAGGCCGTCGTCCCTGAGGGAGACGAAACCTTGTCGAATACTCACACGAGGAAAGCAACCGAGGGTGGAGGTTCTGCCCTGAGGATGAAGTCTGGGGAGGATTCTGATGGATCTTCCTAGGGATCCCGGCTCAATCCTGTGGCGCCTGAATTTACACCTCAGACTTTGAACTGCCTGAACATCAACACGACTTCTCAGAACCGAACTGCCAGGTTTCACGACGGCTCGGCGAGCACGACCGAAACTGAATCATTCCCCGGTCATCACCACTACAGTCGTTGGTCAGACGAGACTCCAGCAGCTGAGGACCAATCCCTGCAGCAGGCGGGAAAGGATCGTGGCATCTCGACGCCCGAATGCCGTCAACATGAGGCCTGCAAACTTGATTCTCGATGCAATCCCCCCCATGCCGGCTCTACCAAAAACCTCGGAGGCGTATCCCGGCACGCCAAGGCCATTTGTGAGTTCAGTTCCCGACAGTCGAGACTGAGGAGAAGATCTATGCTGACCCAACTGACTTAGGTTCTGAGGCTGGACAGAAGACGATGACGGGGACTCTTGCAAGATTGAATTCACCTAGCAAAGATCTTGTTCAGTTCAAGCATCCACGCTATTCTCGCCGTGTGCAATCGAAAAGCGAGCCTTCCCAGTCTTCTCAAGTCTCGGACCCAGACCATTGCGCGGCTGGCGAACGAACAGCTACTGACGAAGAATCTATCGTGGGTCTTGAAATCCCCTCTTGCGATTTCTCCGCGTTCTCGCTAATCGAGGTCGCAGGTTCACCGACGGGTGTCAGCTCCAACGGCTCAGGGAGCCTCCGGGACATCCCTTCTTCCCAAACCGAGCGGTCGAAGCTCAGCGTTGGCGCGACAAACCATGCCGACCATTCCAGATGGACCGCTGGAAGAAAAAGGCGCGGTCCCTCCGAGTCCAATGCGCAAGGCTGGCGGTGCGGCGGCCAGAGCGCCCATCGCCCAGAAGAAGCCCTTGACGGCAGACGAGGCCAGGCCTCAAAAAACTGACGAAAACGAGCCACCGGTCAAAGTATCCGCCCCTGGCGTTCCAACAGAGGTCGTCGCCCGCGGCGGGAATCGGCTTGTCCGGCGTCAACGAGGCGGTGGTGGACCAGCCCGAGGGTATCGGGGCCGCCGCCTCGTGCGTGCGATGTCGAATCGGAAGACGCAAGGCCAGTGAGCTCGGACAAGGCTAATGTGGTGACCCAATGCCTGACAGAAATTTATGCTTTGTATTGTTAGTCTTGTAGGCTGCTTTGTCTTGATATCACCTTTCCCATGGTGGAAAAGAGAGGGCCATTGCAGATATTCCAGTGACTGCGGGAGATCAGTCAATCGCTCGATGGTGGCTCATGGACGAGGAGGCGAGTGACTATACATCGATACCAGTAGATACATAGACGCAAAAGCTTGCTGTTCTTGCTGTTCTTGCTGTCTGAAGTCGTTAAGCCGGATGGGGAGATGTGGGTGGTCCCTGTTTGGACCGCCCCCCGACTTGTGAAGCTCGAGTGCGGAGTATGGCGGACGGCCGGGATGCGGATGGGCAGGCTGGACGATGGGCATCACGGACTTGCCCCGCGGGCGAGCCATGATTTCGATGCGGGAGACACAGCGATCCGGGAGAGAAGCCGCTCATGTACTCCGTACTCCGTACTCCGTACTCCGCAGGAATCCGCAGGACTCCGCGGCACTCCGCGGCACTCCGCGGCACTCCGCGGCACTCCGATGTGCTCCGCCGGACTCCGCAGCACGGCGTAGTCTTCTACGGTCAGGAGTGCGTGGTGATGCCCCATGGTCCTGCATCGTCTTCCATGCTTCGTCTTCCGTGGTGCGCCGGGGTACTCGTACATACTCCAACGCACTCTTCTATGGCTAGGATTCCGTGTGACACTCCGTAGTATTGAAAATTCGAGTAGACCTTGCGCCTGCTATCCCGGGTGTATCTCTTTACATGGTTTTCTTGGCTCATGACGATTGGAGGATCTCGGGTGGTGCGAGTGTGAAAGAGGGCGAGAGGAAGAAGGGAGAGAGGGGAGATGGAAAGGGGGAATGGAAAGTGGGAATGGAAAATGGGCATGAAAACTGGAAAATGGGACACCTGTGATAGTAGCTCTCCACGTCGAGCTCGACCGGATCGCGTCGTCCGCTTTCCTCCTTGTCCTCCCCACGCAGGATGATGATCTTTCTCCCTTTTGCCCCTCGATTCGCCCCTCCATTAATCCCTGCGCTCCCATTCCATCCCCCTCCATCCCCCTCACTAACGCCCCTCGTCGGACCGCCTCGTTCCCCCCCACCCACGCGCCCGCTTCTCCGTGCCTGCATTCTTCCGTCTTACCGGTTTGCCACCCCGTCCACGCCTGCCCCCGCGTCTAGATTCATGTTCTGCGTCCGATCCCCGGTATGCGTGAGCGTCCGTCCGTGTCCGGCCTCCCGCCTCTTTACTCGGTACAGCTCATGATTTGGAAGCGTGGGAGCCTAGATGTTGGTCCATTTCGAAGCTACTTCATACTCGTGGTGGTAGGAGCAGTTGATGTTTCCATTTACTTCTTCTTCTTCTTTTTTTTTTCTGGTCTGTCTTTTCGAATGGCTCATCGTCTGGGGCCGTTGGGGGTGCCGCCGCCGCCGAGCATGTTCCTGGCCCTGTGGGGGAAAGCGAGTCAGTCAGATAAGCTTCGTGCATCCGCCACCGCGAAGTAGGACATTTGAACTCCGTAGAACGTTTCCAGGCAGTAGGGGGCTTACATGTCTGCGAGGTGGGGATCGGAGAGGAGGGAGCCGAAGTCGGGCATGCCACCGCCGTTGGAGAAGTTGTTTGCCATCTCGCGCAGCCTGGGGTTGGTCATGATGGTGTTCAGGATCTCCGGGTTGCTCATCACGTTCTGGGCCATGCTGGCGAACATGGGGTTGTTCATGAGGGAGCCGAGGTCGGGCATGCCGCCGGGGCCACCTGGGCCGGGGCCGCCGGAGCCCGCGCCAGCAGCACCACCAGCACCACCAGCACCACCACCAGCACCACCACCACCGAACATGCCGGCGAGGCTGCTGAGGTCAGGCATGCCGGAGGGGGAAGGGCCCGGTCCGGGGCGGGAGCCGTCGTCGCGGGGGTCGTTGTCGAGCTCGTCGACGCGGCGCTTGGCGGTCTCGAAGCCCTTCTTCATGGCCTCGGAACCGCCGTTGCCCTCGTGCTCGATGCCCTGGCGGTAGGCGTCCATGGCGCCCCGTGGGTCGCCGAGGGCGTAGCGGGCGAGGCCGAGGCGGGACCAGGCCTTTGTGTAGTCCGGGTCGATGTGGACGGCGGCCTCTGCGTCGATCATGGCGGAGGCGTGGTCCTTGTTGGCGGAGTGGGCGGCGGCGCGGTTGGAGAGGAAGACGGCGTTGGAGGGGTGGAGCTGGAGGGCCTGGGTGTAGAAGTCGATGGCGGCGGGGTAGTCCTTCTGGGCCATGGCGGCGTTGCCCCTACTCTTGAGGACCTCTGCCTCTTTCTTCTGGGCGTCGGAGGGCTCGTGGCTCGAGGGGGAGGGGCCGGCATCGGGCTGGGCGGGGGCCGAGGGCGTGGCGGCAGCGGACGAGGAGGGGACGGCGGCGGCGGAGGCAGGGGCGGAGGCAGAGGCGGAGGCAGAGGCGGAGGCGGAGGCAGAGGTGCCGCCCTTTAGTTTCTCGTAGACGGCGTAGATCTGGTGCAGGGACTGGGAGCCGAGGGCGTCCTGGAGGGCGCCCCTGTCGGCGGGGTCGATCTTGAAGGACTCGGCGATGCAGTTGACGGCGACGTCGATGGAGTCGCTGTCCTCGGCGGTGAGGGTGCCATCGGAGGAGGATGTGGCGAGGAAGTCGCAGATGGCGAGCGCGAGGCGCTGCTTAGAGGAAAGGGGGGGGGCCTGGAGCGAGAAACATAGATTGGTGCGCGCGGGCGGTCAGCAAGGGGCTCCTCCTGATGATGAGGATGATGAGGACGATGAGGATGATGAGGGTGATGAGGGTGATGAGGGTGATCTTCTCGTGTGCAGTGCATCGCCCCTTGGATCGCGGCGACAGGCAGACGAGGCCGCGAAGCGTGCCAGTACGAGTACGCGAGAGGTGCGGGGTGGCTTGAGGGGATGCTTGGAGATGGAGGGGGTGGCGGGGCCAAGATGACGCGCGAGGCTGCATACCATGACTGTCAGACAGACAGACGGACGGACCGACAGAGTGACAGACGGGCCGGCGAAGAGCAAGAAAGCAGGCGGGGTGTGTAGGCGATGGCCTGGTTGGACACGAGGGATGCGGATGGGAAGAGGATGGAGAGAGGAGAGAGAGGAGAGAGAGGAGAGAGAGGAGAGAAAGGAGAGAGAAGAGAGAGAAGAGAGAGAAGAGAGAGAAGAGAGAGGAGGGGAGCGACGGGGCAGCAGAGAGCACGGCGAGGGGCAGGGTGTCAGGAGCAAGGTGTCAGGAGCAAGGTGTCAGGGGGAGGAGGAGGAGTAGGAGGAGGAGTAGTCGTCAGGAGGAGAATGTAGTAGAATGGTGGATGGATGGATGGATAGATCGAAGATAGAATGAGAAGAATCCCTGAGGATGGTGGAAGCGTCGAGATTTTCGCTTCTTTGGGTGCTGCGTCCAGTGCATGGTGGTTGATGGTACATGTACATTGCGTCCACGGTAGGAGTACATGACTGGATGGATCCATGGACATGGCACACGTACTCCGAGTAGTACCTAGTACTACGTAGTACGGAGTACTAGGTACTAAGTACCTGGTACTCCGTACTCCGTACAGTCTGTGGATCCAGCAGCAGTCCTCCAGTGGCGGCTGGAGGGGGCACCCGCACTCTCCAGGCCTGGACTCAGTGGAGGTACTACTACTCCGTACTAGTACCGAGTACTACTCCGTACAGCCTGTAGTAATTGATAGTACAGGTACTCCGTACTCCGGGAATCCATGGATGGCTCAGTGGGCTGAGCGGGAGGAGCGGGGCTCGTGCAATGGCTACTAGTTATGTACTGAGTACCTAGTAGATGTACGGAGTACATGCATGTACCTCTCGACTCCTCGCCTCTACTACCAGTACTACTACTATAGTACTCCGTAGAGCTGCCTGCTCTCTCGACCAGGTGGCAGCGCCGTGATCGACACCCGCAGGGATGGCGAGACGGGCGTGCTCCGGAGCGCAGAGTGCCATGATGTCCCCGGGACGTCAGCTGGACGAGCGTGGCGCGCCCGGAGCACGGCGCGGAGTCCGGAGTGCAGAGTTGGATCGCCGGGGATGCTCTGTGCTCTGTGCTCTGTGCTCTGTGCTCTGTGCTCTGTGCTCTGTGCTCTGTGCTCTGAACTCTGAACTCCGCGCGAGCACCCTCCCCGACGAAGCATCCCGTCATACTCCGTACGATGGGAGAACTCGTGCGAGTACGGAGTACGCGGTACGGAGTCCCGGCGTCCTGTTCCATGTCCAGTCGCTACTAGCGTGAGGTATGGGAGGGGGGCAAGACGCCGAGGAGGAGGATCGTGGCAGTGGAGGGCGGATGACGGCAGACAGGCAGACGACGGCAGACAAACAGACAGACAGACAGACAGACAAACACACGGCCAAAGACACCAAACGGCCACTGGCATCCCACTCCATATACTCTGTAGTAACCATGCTCCTGTTCATCCGGGGCACGGCGTGCTCGTGCTCGTGCTCGTGCTCGTACGTGCCCCCCGCAATCTGCATCTATGCATGCCTAGCCGCTATGCTCCGATCCTGGAACCCGTAAAGAAAAGAGGGAGACATCTCCCAACACGCTGCCCCCATGCCGTCGTTTGGGAGAAACCGCTCCACACCCTGGAAGGAAGGAAGGAAAACCAGGGGCCGCCAGAGCATCCTCCCCTGCATCCTCCCGATCCGATGTCCATCACTCCACCCTCCGCCGCTTCCTATCCGCATTCTTCACCCTCCGGCTGCTCATCGCCGCCACCTTCCGCGACTTGCTATACACCCTCAGCATATCGCTCAGCACCACGTACAGACATCCCCCGACCAGGCTCCTCCCCCACTGCTGCTGCAGCAGGCCCGGCCGCCCCGAGCCCCCCGGGGCCCCCGGGGCCCCCTGCCCCCCGGCCGTCGCCGCCGCCGCCGCCGCCGCCGCGAACACGTGCAGTCGGCTCCGACTGACCCCCGTCGACGACGACGACGACGACGACGACGACGACGAGGGCAGCGAGGTCCACGACCGGGGGAAGATGAGCTTCAGCGCCTCGCCCATGGCGAAGGATACCACGGGGAGGAGGAGCGCGCTGACGATCGAGTTGGAGATGTTGGAGAGGAGGCCCCCGAGGCCGAGGCGGCGGGCGGGGGGGGGCTGGGGGGCCTCGCGCTGCTGCTGCTGCTGCTGCTGCTGCTGCTGCTGCTGCTGCTGCTGCTGCTGCTGCTGCTGTTGCTGTTGCTGTTGCTGCTGCTCCGCCGCTGCGTCGTGAGCCTGCGGATGCCGGTTGAGGTGTTGTCGTAGGGGGTGGTCTTCGGCGACGTGGCCCGCGGGGGGCATGCCGTCGTCGTCGTGGCCGTCGTCGTCGTCGTCGTCGTCATCGTCGTCGTCGTGATGGTCGCCCTCGATCGCTGGTGCTGCGTTGTGCGCGGCCCCGGCCTGCACCTCCGCGTGGTGCAAGTCCTCGATGATGAGCTCCACCATGATCTCCCCGTCCTCGGCGTGGTTGGCCGCTCGGGCGTGGTCGTGCCCTGCTCGGGCGGCCCCGCCCGCGCCTCCTCCGACGCCCGCGCCCGCCGCGGCGAAGTCCGCCTCCTCCTCGGGATCGAGGACGTCCAGGAGGTTCTGGATGAGCCCTACGAAGCCGCCCTCGCCCGCGCGCTCGGCCTGGCGCCGGCGGTGGGCCTGCTGCTCGGCGGCCTCGGCCTCGTCCACGGGCGGGAGCCCGACAATCTGCCTGTTCAGCTTCACCTCGTAGGGCAGGACGAAGTCCTTCCAGAAGGTCCAGTAGATCCTGCGAATGATGGGCAGCGCGACCATGGCCAGGCGCGGCGAGGGGGGCCACTCCAGGAAGTTTTCGTTTCGCATCAAGCTGAACATGCCGTACTAGTAGACAAAAAAAGGTCAGCCTGAATTGCTTGTTGTGGGGGGAAAGTCCCGTACATGCATGATAGGTACTAGGTACTGGATCTTTCAGAGGGGCGAAAATTCTGGAAAGGGGCAAGTGGACTGCATGTGGGCAGCGGGATGGAAAGCGGTTTTCCTTGCGGGAAGAAAGGACTCACTATGGACGCGGACTGCATGAGGTACTTGTTACTCAAGCCCGGCAGCAACTGGCTCACAAGCAGCGTCGGCGCCACATTCATGAGAATCAGCGCGTTGACGATGCGCTGCCTCGCGAAGCGTATCGTCTCCGAGCCGCCTGCCCCCGCCCCCGCCCCGGACCCCGACGCCACGCCCCTGAGCACCGTGTCCGGCCCGAAGACGAAGCGCACGAGCTCCTGCTTGCCGGCAAAGGTCCACAGCGCGACGGCGCCGTACATCTGCAGGCCGAACTGGACGCCGACGGAGGCACCGGTGAGCAGGAGGAAGGGGCTCGCGCGGGTGAAGTGGCGCTGGAGGGCGTCGTGGAGGGAGGCGATGGGGTCCCAGGGCCCCTCGAGCTCGATGGGGGCCTTGCAGACGGGGCAGCGGAGGGGCTTGTTGGAGCGCTCGCAGTCGGTGACCCAGCAGAGCATGCAGTCCTGGTGGGCCTCGAGGGTGCAGGGGCACGGGTCGACCCAGGAGCCCTTGGGGTCGGTGGCCTCCTCGTCGGTGAGGCAGATGAAGCATCGCCGGGGGGAGAAGTCGGAGGGCGGCGTCGACATGTTGTGAAGGGTGGTGCGAGGCGCCGCTCTGCTTGCTCCGGATCTGCCCCCTCTCTTTGTGTCTCTCTCTCTCTCTCTCTCTCTCTCTCTCTCTCTCTCTCTCGCGTCCAACGATCCGTCTCTGCGGGGGCGTGTGACCCAGGATCTTTCCTCCTACCCACGTCTTCTTCTCCTCCCTCTACAGCGAGCTTCGATCAGGTCTGCTGTTGGGCGGTGGACCGAGTGATTGTGGACTGACGGGTTGCTCGCTTGCTTGCCGGAGGGATTTCCAAGCTGCCTAGCGATCGCAGTGAGGGGCCGGACGAGAGAGTCGCAGAGGATGAAAGCGATCGAGTCGACCGGGCAGACTGGGTCGCGGCGGCTGTTCAAGGAAGGCGGTCGTCGATCGACGTGCTGTCATCAATTGATGATTGCTGTGCCCGTGTTGACGGGATACGAGTTGACCGGAGGATGGAGAACTCGAAGGGTCTGGATGTCACCCGGGAACGGGAGGGGAGAGGAAGGAAGTATGTATGCACATGTAGCCGAGATTGTTTGTCGCGTCGAGACCGATGGCGAATACGAGTCTAGAGATGGGTATGCGTGCTGGAAGGAGCAGCTTCGTGGGAGGCGGTGCGTGGGGATGTCGAGGGGAAGAGGATGGCGAAGGCGACATGGAGATGTTGTCGAGAGCGCGAGAACATGGAAGATGCACGGATGACGAGTTTTCCATTGAAGTCACGGCACTTGATCCATGGACTCAAGACATACATGTACTACTAGTAGTACGGAGTACCTAATGTACATACATATGTAATGCTGTGCACATGATGTGGCTGGACGGGAACATGCATGTGGATGGAGATGGAAACGAGTACAGGGTAGGTGGCTCGACTTTGCAAACGATGCACCAGCCACCGAGTTCATTGCATGGATGCTCATCCCGTGTGGCGTCGCCGCCACATCTGCAGAAGGTACGGAGTACAATGACGGAGTACAAGCACAAGCAGCATGGGAGACTTCCATGGACAGCAGAGCGCCACAATGGATTGACGCGCTCCCAGGTACATGTACGTATATACTCCTACTACCTAGTAGGTACGGAGTACTCCGTAGTACCTACTCCGTAGTAGTAGCTTCTTTGGCCTTTCGATTCATCGCTCTTCCTTCTACCTCTATCCATAGAAGCTCCACCCAGTTGTCTCAGCCAGCAAGCCTCCGAGAGCCCTAAAACCCCTTTGCCATCTCAGCGATGGGATCGCACTCGCACTTCGACAATGGCATCGAGTCCTACTCCGTACTATCCAGTCCGAAGACGGGGGCAAGGTGGATGGGACGAGTGACCGTGGATTTAGTTGTGCTGAGGGGAGCAGGCGGTCAGCATCCAGTGCTCACGTGTCTTGTCCAGCGGCCTTCCATGTTCCATGTTCCATGTTCCGTGTTCTCTCCCTGAGGGCTGATGACGTACCGGGCAGCCCTCACAGGTGCAGCCGCTGCCGCACGAGCAGGAGCCAGAGGAGAGACATCCGCAGCCAGACATGGTGAGTCGGGGGTGAGGGGTGGGGGAAGGATGGGTAGTTTGGTGAAGGCGTTGGAAAGAGGGGAGAAGTGGGAGCAGGCTCGGATGAGAATCTGTGTGCTGGAGAAGGGAAGAAAGAGGGGGAAGTACTGGTAAGAGAAGGGGGGGGCGCGGACGAGGGGAGGGCGGGGGGCGATGCGAGATATAAATACTGCGTACAGTACGAGTACGAGCACGAGCACGAGCACGAAACCAACCGGGTCAGAGCTTACCAGTACGAGTACCAGTCACGATGAGAGGATCCAGGGATGGAGGGATCATGGACGGACCCATGGTCCAGATGCATCGACAGCACTACCGGCGAGGCGAAGCGCTTGTCAGGCGAAGCTCTTGTCAGAGCATCGGGGCACGTGCCACTGCGCCGCGCCCGGGGCTACGACGGGTCCCCCCCCCCAACCGCTGACGGTGGAGGCGACCCATGATGGGCCATCCACGATCGATCCTCCCACCCAAGTGCCGTCCATGCAAGGCTGGAGGGGTGGCATTGCGCGATGCCTCTGGATCCATCCCACGGATCCCCTAGCATCGACATCCCAGCATCGACATCCCAGCATCGACATCCCAGCATCAACATCCCAGCATCGACATCCCAGCATCGACATCCCAGCATCGACCTCCCGGCATCGGCCTCCCAGCATCGACATCCCCGCACCAAGCCCACGGCAGTCGCCCCATCACACCCTCCCCGAGGCATCCCCGCCGTCGTCGTGGTTGTCCCTGTCTGCCCACCGGCCAATCGTTCATGGCGCTTGCCGCTTGCCGTTTTACTCACCGTCCAGCTTCCGTAGCTCAGTTGGTTAGAGCTTCGTACTAATACCGGGTCTCGCATCGGATGTTGGTCATGCGAAGGTCGCAGGTTCAAGCCCTGCCGGGAGCAGCGAATTTCTCTCTCTTTTTTTTTTTTTTTTTTTTTTTTTTCTTTCTTTTCGTCTACGGAGTACTCCGTATTCGGAATCCCTTCTCTTCCCCCCATCTCGCCCCGACTTCCATCCCCCCTCCTGGACTTGCTCGACCACGAGCACTCGCTGTCGACGCAGCTGGGCCAGTCCGCAGTCTCCAAGCACAAGCCCGACTCCCGCACGAGTACCACGAGTACGAAGTATCCAATGTGAGCCCGCCGTCCTGCGCCCACGCCCGCGGATCTTGGCTCGCGCGGCTAAAATCTACCTAGTTCCCACCCTCGACCCTGACCGCGTCAGCTGCACCGCAACCGGCCTCTGCCCCCTCCCTCGTCCCCGCCGCAGAACCGCCGAGGCTGCGGAGGGGGGATGAGGGGGGGGGGCAATGGCGGGGTGGCCTGCATCAGGCCGTCAGGGGTACGGAGCTCGTGGGACTCGGCCCATCAATGGAACCATCGCAGCCCCGCGCCTGTTGTTGATCTTCCTCTCGGACGCCCCCTCTCCTCCACTCCCACCTCCTTCCTACCCGTACTCGTGCTCGGCCTCTTCTCGACCTTTCCACGTCACGCCCAACATACTGAATAGTCATCGGCAGGGGCATCACGAAGACACCCAACATACTGAATAGTCATCGGCAGGGGCATCACGACACCCAACATACTGAATAGTCATCGGCAGGTGCATCACGAAGAAACATGTCGGGCCCCGTCCCCCTCGCCTCCTCCCTCGAGGACATCTACCCCGCCCCCGCCCTCCCCTCCCAGACCGCCCGATGGTCCGCCCTCGCCGCCCGCTTCCGCGCCGAGTTCGCCCACCCCCACGCCTTCGTCGCTCGCTCCCCCGGCCGCGTCAACATCATCGGCGAGCACATCGACTACTCCCTCTACCCGGTCCTGCCCATGGCCATCACCGACGACGCCATCATCGCCGTCCGCGTTCCCTCCTCCGACTCCCCTGACGACCCCTCCGCCGCCTCGACCTCCACCACCTCTCCCCCCACCTTCACAGTCCGCATCCGCAACGTCCTCGCAGACAGGTTCCCCCCCCGCGAACTCGTCCTCCCCGTCGGCCAGCCCGTCCACATCGACGCCACCCAGTTCGAGTGGACAAACTACTTCAAGAGCGGCCTCAAGGGCGCCCTCGAGCTGCTCTACGCCAAGCGCGGGCCCGCCTTCCGCCCCGCCGACATGGACGTGCTCATGGACGGCTCCGTCCCCGTCGGCGGCGGGCTGAGCTCCAGCGCCGCCTTCGTCTCCGCCAGCGCGCTCGCCGTCATGGTGGCGAACGGGGAGGAGCTCGTCGACAAGAAGGAGCTCACGGAGCTGGCCATCGTCAGCGAGAGATCCGTCGGCGTCAACTCGGGAGGGTGAGGCCCCTGAACTACGAAACTAAGCTCTCTGTGTCTTCTGCCCACGACCCCCCCCCCCCCCCTCCCCTTTTTACCCCTCCCCTTTTTACCCCTCCCCTTTTTACCCCTCCTCCTCCTTCTCCCCCTCCTCCTCTTTGAAACGTGGAAACCCTTCCTCCATTGTCGCTTTGGATTTTCTCCAGGCTGCCTCTCCCAGCCCGCTCGCTGACCCGTACATGACGACCTCCAGCATGGATCAGTCCGCATCCGTCTTCTCCGAGCGCGGCTCCGCCACCCTCGTCTCCTTCTCCCCCGAGCTCTCCGCCCAGCCCATCAAGTTCCCCCCCACCAGCCCCGAGCTCTGCTTCCTCATCGCCCAGTCCTTCGTCACCTCCAACAAGCACGTCACCGGCCCCGTCCACTACAACCTCCGCGTCGTCGAGGTCAGCTTCGCAGCCGCCTACCTCCACGCCGTCCTCAACCCCGCCGGCGCCCAGCTCCCCGCCGACGCAGGGCCCCTCGGCATCAGCCTCCACGGCTTCCACCAGGCCTACCTGCGGCACCACGCCGACGCCGACGCCGCCGCCCTCCCGACCAGGGAGGCCGAGCTCCGCAAGATGATCGAGCTGACACAGGCGACCCTCGTCCGCGAGGAGGGGTACTCCCGCGAGGAAATCGCCGCCGTGCTTGGCGTCTCCGTCGCCGAGCTCGAGGAGCGCTTCATGTCCAAGTTCCCTGTCCGCGCGGACCGCTTCAAGCTGCGCCAGCGCGCGCTGCACGTCTTCACCGAGGCGCTCCGCGTGCTCGACTTCCTCGCGCTGCTCCGGGGCTCCGACGCCGAGCAGTCGCTCGCGCGGCACGCAGCCGCCGACACCGCACATCTCAACAGCGAGCTCGGCCGCCTCATGAACGAGACGCAGGACTCCTGCCGCGAGCTCTTCCAGTGCAGCTGCCCCGAGCTCGACGACATCTGCCGCATCTCCCGCGCCGCCGGCGCCTACAGCGCGCGCCTCACCGGCGCTGGCTGGGGCGGCTGCAGCGTCCACCTCGTCCCCGTCGACAAGGTCGCCGCCGTCAAGGAGGCCCTCGAGCGGGAGTACTACTCGGCGCTGAGCTTGACCGAGGAGCAGAAGGCGCAGGCCGTCGTGGTCAGCCGCCCTGCCTGCGGCAGCGTGATCTGCCGATCCAGCTGAGGACAGGGGCTCCATTGATCCAGCGGGCCGGAGAAGAAAGAGGCCGGGGGGGGGGGAAGGCAGAAAGGGGGCACGTTCGAGTGTCTTGGCATCACTTCCCGCCTACATGTCGGGGGGCAACTTGGATCTGGGGGCACCAAACGTATGACAGCAGAGTTCGGGCGATGTTCTCAACAGCCCGCTCCCCCCGTGTCACTCACCTTCCCCTCTCCTGCCCCCCCCCCCCCCTCCCTTCAACCCCTTTCCCCATCCTCCTCCTCGGGCGTCCGAGGACGGCACTTCTCCTGTACCACGGCTCGTAAACACAGTCTAGAGCACCAGAGCGTACCCAATATCCCGTGCAGTAGCGCGTAGGCGCGCCAATACACGATCCCAAGCTGAGGCTGAAAAAAGAAGAAAAAAAACACTTCCAAATATTGATCCATCCGCATCTCTTCCTCGGAGCCTGAACCGCACTGCTGGTACCGCCATCCGCACTTCGTAGGAAAAAGCACGAAACACGCACGCGTGTTTCGAGGGCCTCTGCAGCCGAGGGCATCATCATGCTTGCTTGGCCAACCGCTATACCAGTATCCTGCGAACCTTGCAGCCTCGCCGGCGGCAGCATCGTCGTATCTCGTACTTCGTACTTCGTACTTCGTACTTCGTACCTCGCACTCGTACTCGTACTCGTCGCGATCACCCCTCATGCTTTGGGATCTTCGTGCGTGCGCAATGTGTGCAGTACTCCGTGGTGCTGCTCTCCTCCACTGCGGGCTCCTGACTCGAAGCTCTCGGGCCCGATGGCGGGACTTGGCGCCCGAGCGGGAGGGTGGATGGTTGGTCCCGGGCCTCCGGGTCGATGACTCGCAGCATCCGTGCCTCCCGCCGCTGAGAATCGCTTGACCCTGATGGGCGCCGAGATGCTCTGTTCGAGCACGGTACTTGTATGCGTCCGTGGCTGATTGCAGGGAGAGGGGGACGGCTTCGTGCATGCGGATTAGCCTGTATCTTGATCGGGAGAGGCCAGAGGAGGGGGAAATGTTTCTTTTTTCTCTCCATGCTTTACCGGTAAGCCATTCATCACCCGCCCTCATGAGTTGCTTTCGAAGCATCATGCCACTCTTACGCACAGAACGTAGCAAAATGCTTCCCGGCTCCATGGGTTTCCAAGGGGCCTGATACTCCTGACCTGTCAATTCTGAGGAGTCAGCGGAGCTTCCTCGCACCCGACCGGAATGCTGATAGGAGGTCGACGAAGCAAACGCACGACCCGGATCTTGCACTTCTGGGGTGGAGCAAGCCTTCTGCCCCCCCCTGAACACTTTCGGATCAATGGAGGCCTTCCAGCGCTGAAGACACGCCCTGCGTGTGCCACAGGCCCTCGCATGAGGCCCGTCGAAAGGAGCTCAATGGAGCTCTGTATGCGGGACAGGAGGCGCGCAGTATACTCCCTGATCCGAAAGCAAGAACGTTTGCCGGGGAGCGAGAGCCCAGCAACATCGACGTCTGGTCAAAGCATTGCACCGCCAGAGCGGTAGAGGTGGACAATCCAACGGCAGATGCAGATGCATATGCAGCGAGGGTCCATCGGGCTTACCCACGCACCACCTGCATGCATCTACGGAGTAGGAAGATGGCAAACCAAGGCGGGATCGAGACGGAAATGGCAAGTCCTCTAGATCTTGAAGACCTTTGTTTTTTCAGGTCGTCGTGGAGCGTGCCCTCTGGAAGCCATGGCAGTGGGAAAGGCGATGCTCCCCATCTGCAGCAGACGTGAAGCAATCTCGATCCTTGCATGGATGCCACAGCCTGCTTGCCATCATCTTACGGCCCCGTGAGTCCCAAAGAAGCTGGGCCATGTCCGTCTGTATTGGCTGTCGAGCGTGCTTCGCGGAGGTGACGCTATTTGCATCTCGGGGTGAAGTCCCCCCCCGCGCCGAGCAAGAGCATCAGCATCAGCATCAGCAGTAGCATCGCGGCATTCGGCCTTTTCAGGGGAGCTATTGATTCATTCTAACCACTCTTGCAGGTGAAGAGAAGCAAGGCTCGCAAACGATTCTCGATCCAGGAACTCTGGGCGAGAGACCTCCTATCGTGGAGATTTTGATCTTCACCCTCCTGCGACAAGTGATGCGCAGTGTTCGCTCCGTGGGGCCTGGGTTTGACCCTGCTCCTGTACGGCTCGACTCGCGCTATACATGTACGCGTGAGCCATGATCTTCGGGGGGCAGGGCCGGATCGTGATGATGGCCGACTCGGCCCGGAGGCGTGCGATGCTCCCCAACCGACTCGAGGGTATCCTGCCCCGGGAAACCCACGTCAGCCACTGGGGCACACTCGCCTTCACGGTTGCATCGTAAAGTTCATCCGCCGTCTCGAAATCGCTGTGAGCCCGACTGCTTCGTATGCACGGAGGCCCGCTTCCGGCGCGGTAGAATGGATACGAGGATCGTGCCCGGGTCTGGCGCTACCCGGCATATGATAGCTTTCGATGCCACGACAACTTCGCACATCCTGACCTCCCCATCGTCAGTGCTGGTCCCTTCATATTGAGCACAGACAAGTCTGTGCAAAAGTCAACGTCCAGATATGCCACCAGTACTCCGTACTCTCCGTACTCCGCAAGGACGAGTAGCAGGGCAGTAATAAGGTTTCCCTCCAGCCTTAAACTGGCGCTCTCATCGACCGTGCCGAGACGGTCCTGAGACGGAGTGTCTCGATGACAGGGGCCCTTGTCGCTCGTGCCCCTGGTGTCCAACAAGGGGGACCCCCGTGTCTCCGACCAATCTGCGATTTGGTCTCGTCTGCGACGCGGTAAGATAGACCACAGGCGGCAGCCTCTTGCCGTTGCTCCGGTCTGCCGGCTCGATTCAGTAGAGAAGTGGCAGCGCCGCTGCCCCTGCAGTGGGATTCGCGAAATCGGGGACATGGCGACCCGAGACAGATCTTTCAAGACCGTGATGGGCGGTGCAGAATCCCTACAGAGCTCGGTGCCGGAGAACCCTACTCCGTAATACTCGTCCAAGACTCGTATTGCCTTGAAGTCCGGATGAAGACCGGGATAGGGACCAGACCGTGCCGAGTGACCTTCGCGAGGCAACCGGAGACGGAGGTCGAATCGCGTCGAGCCAATGGCGAGGACGGAGTACGAAATACGAATACCATGAGGCCCAAACAAGCATCATGATGAGACACACCGGCACAGCAAAGCACGCTAGATCGCCTTCCTAGGTTGCCAAAATCTCTGCTGTGGAGGAAGCGACCCTGCCGTCGGCGACGCTGGTCTTGCCCGTCGAGCCTTCAGGGCCTTCAAGTCATTGTCGTATCGAGATTCCAGGGACTCGAGCGCTGCATACATTTGGCGCCAAGAGGCACCGAATAAATGAGCAGGTCATACTCCGTATGTCGCCCCTGTTCTACCCACAGCTCCCGTGGTGTCGCATCCACATAGGCTACATCGTCAGCGCGTGAAGGCCCATTCTGTGCCTTGTGGATGACACAGCCTTGAAATCTGCGATGACAGATTGAGTTCTGGGCGGAATCTTGATTAGTAGGGCGGCAAGGGGGCTCATTAATCATGTGCTGTCAGTGACGGGGGGTTCTGACAGCCGCCGAGCATCCTGCCAGCTGTCTCTCGTGTTTCGGAGTATGGGCAGACAGACGGTCCACATTATCGTGGTCGGAGCCATCGTCTCGTCTCGGGCCACTGACAGGCCATTGATACCATGGGATGGGTGCTCAGTCGTCATTTGCGGCATGGATGGCGGGATGCACTTTTCTCGTACCTCTCGCTTTCGCGGCACATCAAGTTAGGCGAATGCTTTAGCCCATGGATGGCAATTTCCAAAAAGACCGGGTCCCAATCGGGGTTGCGACTTGATGGCTGGAAGAGTCCGCAGGCATTTACGGACGACTCCGTACACCGTACTCGTACGAGTACTTGAGATTTCCTGCTCGTGAGGTTGAAGTCGCTGAGCACATACCTCTTCACACTCCATGAGATCGTAGTATGTATTCCGTGCGAGTAGTGGCATGAGCTCGAGTACGAGTACGAGTTCGGTATGGCGGCAGATCACCACCATGTGGCCCACACCGTGCTTCCGAGGCCCGTGATCTCACTGGGGCATGAGCGGGAGCGGAGTCCTCCGCCCTCCGCCGAAAGTGGTCCGTGGTCCGTGGTCCGTGGTCCGTGGTCCGTGGTCCATGGGCCGTCGTAGTCCGTGGGTCTTGTGCCGTGGGCCGTCTCGTACTCGTACTCGTCCTGGTTGGGGGTCCGTACTCGTACGTACGAGTACAACTAGCAGGCCCGGGTTGAGCCGAATCGGGCAGTCTTGGAATGGCGTCAGGCTCGGCTCTCGCGTTCCGGTAGATTGAGATTGCCGGGGTTGCTTTGCCAGATTGGCAAGGATCCGCGCACGGATGTTGCACAGTTCGGGGTACGGGGTCCCGTTCATATTCGCCAGGGTCGAGACGGGAGAGCCCCAGTCCTGATTTCATCATCAGCATCGTCAGACCGTTGCCGCTCTACCCCTTCATCGTGTGCCCCACCCACGCGGCTTTGCTCGAATATATGAGACCTGAGCAGAGGGCACACCTTTGGGACGGAGCACCTGTCCGTCGAGAGCTTTGTGTTCTGTGATGATCCATTCTCCTCTGCTCTGGCTACTCCGTATGGGCAGGGCGATCTAGGGGTGCCGGTACGAGCGCTGAGCGGGATTGGACAAGCACATGTACTCGTATGTATTGCGTAGGGAGGGGCGGCATCCGCAGACAAGGGCCTGGGTGGATGGTCTCTGTGAAGCCGTGGATCTACCTGCTTTGTTGCGTGAGCCCTGCTGTCCCTCGCGGTCATCCTGTGAGAGCATCCCGTACTCCGTACTCCGTACACGACGAGGACTCGCATGCGCTACAGTGCTCGCACGGGTCCATCTAGTACCAGTCTTTGGTGGTAGGGGCCCGTCGTGTCCACATACCTTTCATGTCTCATCTCATCTCATCTCATCTCATCTCATCTCATCTCATCTCATCTCATCTCATCTCATCTCATCTCATCGACCCACCCTCTCCACATCCCACCCCTACTACTCCGTACTGTAGCCGCAGGGAGCGGCGGGCCGTTGAGAGGAGGTCTCGGGCCCGACGACTCTATAAATATGCATGCTGTTTCAGCCGAGGCGTGGAGGTTTCAGGACGCAGCTCCCTGGCGACAGGATTGAGGGCAGAGATTGGTCGCGCTGCCTTGACGTGGTCGCGCGGCAAGCGGCATCCCATCCATCCCTCAATCCCTCTGAGGCCAATCGCGAAGCCGCGAAGCGAATGGGGGAAGAGAAGATGGGATCCTGGATGGCTCGGAGGTCTGGGGACACGAAGGCATGGATCCATTGATGTTGGAGAAGGGAAAAGAGTTGAAGGGAGAAGGGGAAAGGGGAAAAGGAAGGGGGACAAAGTCGAGACGGCGAAGACCGGCGAATTTCCCCATGCGGAGCCCATGCGGGAAGTGCCTCGCACCTTCCACGCGAGGAGAGACGGGGAGAGACGGGGAGAGACGGGGAGAGACGGGAGAGACGGGAGACGGGGAGCGCCTTCCGATCCGATGTCGAGCAAAAGGGGAAGCAGGAAGGTGAGACCCAGGCCGAGAACCAGACCCGGGGCAGGCGCGGCCCCGGCACCCTCGACCGTGCTTGCCCAACGAGAATATTGCTCTGGTAGCAGGCCGCACCTTCCCCGGGAGCAGCCTCCCCCGAGAGCCTTCTTTTCCCGGAATCCGGCTCGAAGAGCGAGGTGGAGCTCGCAGATTGGGATCTCGAATTCCTCCTCTTTTCCGAACCGAGATGGCGAAAGCACGGATGTCTGAGCGCAGAGGCATATTCCTATTCCTCCCACCAATTCCCGTGTACGGAGTCCAGATTGCGTACGGAGTACGGAGTACGAGAAGAGGCTCTCGGCACTTTCCTTGGATACCGCACATCACAGCTATCAATACTCCGTAGGTACAGTATGTACGGAATACAAGTACTCCGTACGTTGAGTTTTATAGGTATACTAGTAGTATTTTTAGCACTGGAAGAGATGACCTGCAGCCGGGACCCGTGCTTCGGACAGACCATCGTACTAGTACTCTAGTAGTACTCCGTAGTAGTAGTAGTAGTAAGTGGTAGTACTAGTAGTAGTACTACTACCTACTAGGTACGAGTGGTATACGCGTACAACGTACAGTACTTTGGTCCCTCTACGGATATGGAGTTCCAGGTACTCACTCCGGAGGGGTTGACTCTACTACCAGTACTCCGTACTCGTACAACCGAAGTGTACTCTCAACTTCTGAGAGTTGAGTCTGGTCCCTCCTGAAATTACAGGTTCCAACTACATGTACGGAGCACATACTCCGCACTCCCGCCGTACTGTGGGGGAATCATCACCCGCAATCAGGGTCCATGTGCAGTCGAGTGCTTCAATAGGGCCCCTAGACTACGTGACAAATCGTATGCATCGATCGCCGGACCAAAGCCTCTGGAGAGTTCGTGATGGCAACTCGCGCTTGCTCCAGACGGGATACCAACTCCGGGCTCCTTACCCCGTATGTACATGTAGACCGAGCACCTTATGACCCACGCTGCCCTGTCTCCGAGCCCGAGCCTGGACTTTGGTCCGATGGCCCTCGATGGAAGGTCACGCGCAATGGATGCCTCCCGAACCCCTTTCCCACCGCATCTGCTGCTACCAACTCCATTTCCCTGTACGAGTACTTAGCAGGTACTCCGTAAGTGCCTCATTGTTAGTACGGAGTAGAGTAGGAAGCGTATTGAGAGATCTCTCTGAGGATTCTACTCCGGATCTCCTGTGGCAATGGCTTCGAGCTCTGAGCTGCTACCAGTAGACTCGAGTCGCGTTGATCGATGCCTGTCCATGATCCATATTCGACCACCCTGCATGAAGTGTCGATGCATCCATGGATGATAGTACAGGTACTTCCAGACGATGCAATGGCGGGTGGGAGCTGTCAGGAGGATGAGGTACGTGTGCGGAGACACACACGCCGGGCTTCAAGCTCTGTGGGATTCCGCAGGCGGTCCGTCTCCCCTCACGGGACAAGCCGGAAGTGGATGCATCCATCTGCATGTACGAGTATGTATGTATGTACTACTCCGTACTACCTCTAGTAGGTAGTACTCCGTATGATCCACCCACATCCAGCATGGAGGCTGCAGCCTTTGTGCCTTGTGCCTGGCGCTCCCGGAAAGCCGGTGCACACACGGGGGCACGAGCTGCCAATGTCAGGGCAGGCAACGCCCACCGCACATCACCGGCCTCCCCTCCGACTTCGGGCGTCCACCAAGTGAGCAGATTGGGATCAAGGACTTCTCCATCATGGCATCCATCCAACTCCAGCTCTGTGCCTTTCCCGAGTCGGTCTGGCCTCGTGAGGTGCAGGTGCTCGGACGAGGGATTACATTGTACATACCTAGTACTTAGTAGTAGTATGCCAGTGATCACTCCGAGTCCTCCAGCTGCCCTTTGGACCGCAGCTGCCTCTGCGCCGCACTGCCTAGTACCTTAGCAGTACTACTGCTAAGGTACAGCCACTACGGAGTACACCTACTAGTAATAGTACCTGTACCAGTACGAGTACTCCGTAGTAGTCCGCCGTACTCCGCCGTGCTCGTAAGCTGTGGGCGATACCTTGCCTCAAGTACGGCATGCTCGTCGGCAGGAACGCCTCGAGTCAGCATGTCGCTGATCGATAGCTCCTGTCCTTGTGGCAAATTGATGCGCCTAGCTCTTACCTCCCGCTGCCTCCCACCCTTAACCCCGAGGAAGGAGTCTCCCGTGCCGTCCTCCGTGTCCCCCCCCCGAACCGCCCCCGGACCTTCCCTGCATCCCTCATGCGTCCCTGCCGTACGAGTAGTATTACGTACTCTGTACTCCGTACTCCGTGCCGCTCTCCGCAGAAGAGGAAAGCACGACTGCTTGGTCCTGCGCAGTACTCGTACTAGGAAGTAGCAGTACTCCGTACTACTAGTAGTAGTACTCCCAGCACGGAGTACTCGTACTCGTTCCCGTATTCGTACCATTACGGAAAGCAGCCCCCCCCCCCTTTCCTCCCCGTGATCTTCAAGCAATGCAAGGCACGAGGGACGAGGCCCCTCGCCGTGAAATCCCTTCGGAAATCTTCCTCACCTGGCGAAGAGGACGGCGCGGGTGACCATCTCAGCCCAGTCTCCTCCATCTCCATCTCCATCTCCATCTCCATCGCCATCGCATCATCGGCTCATCCACGACATGGATCCCCTTGGCCCGATCTGTCCCCACCTACGGAGTAAACCCGGCCGGGATCCAGCCCAGGCAGGGCCCGGAGGCAGAGGCCACTTCGCCATCCAGGCAGAGACGCGGGTCCATCTGCGGCTGCATCGCCGTCTTCCCGCAGCGCCTTGCTCGAGATGCCCTGCCTGGCCCTGCCTGGCCCTGCCTGGCCCTGCCTGGCCCTGCTCACCCCCCTCGCCTCGCCGACCCTCTACCAGCACCAAGCACGATCACCACCAGGGACGGCGTACGAGTACGGGGTGCGGAGTACGGAGTATGACATGCAGCAGAGCGCGGACTGCGGACTCCTGACATGGATCCAACGGATCATGGATCCGTCCACCTTCGGCTATCCTGTGCCTCGATGGCTGCTTCAGCCATGGGCACCGAGCCATGCCTCATTCTGCGGCGCAATCATCCGTGAGAAGGAAAATGCAAAACCCTTCCCATCACCCACTGAAACGAGCCTCGTCCCCGCGCTCACGCTCCCTCATTCCCGATGCCTTATGCTCCGCCCATGCGCCGTGCCATTCGGTATATTTATCTGCCCGTGCTGATTCTCCCCCTCCCAGTCCAAAAGCCTCTTCGGAGTAGTCCCTCTCCCGTCCCTGTCTCACCATTCTCGGCAAACTCGAGCTCTCACCCTGCCAAGCCAGCAAGCAGCCTCAATCACCACTTTTAGAAACCCAACTCCCGCCTGGCTCTGGCAGCAGCACATCCCATACAAGCCAATTTCATCCATCCTCTACTACGGAGTACGGAGTACGGAGTACCGAATACGGAGTACGGAGTACTGAGTAGTGAGTAGTGAGTACGGAGTGCTGAGTACTGAGTACGGAGTACTCCGTACTACTGACAACCTCTACGGAGCACCCCGTCCTCTCACGCCTCATCACTTCCACAGACGGTCCTCCCCCATTTGAAGCTGCTTCACAACAGGGTTCAAATCGGAGACAAGATAGATTAAAAAAACGATAGGGAAAGGAAAGCAACACAAGGCAAAGAAGAATACGCCACCTCCACTGCCGCTATCCCTCCCAACTCCTGCCGCCACTGCCACTACCACCACCACTGCCGCTTCCGCCTCTACTTTAACCCCTTCATCCCATCCCCTTCTCGACACTCGACCTCTTGCTCCTCTGTCTTCACCCTTGCCAAGATCTGTGCCGCATCGACTCATATACAAGTACCCTCCTCGAGCCCCCCTTTTCTCCCCTCTTCACCTCCCACCCCTCTCCCCCTTTACCTCCTTTTCTCTCCTCCTTTCCCCCTCCTCTCTCCCTCTTCTCCGCCATGTCCGCCGACTGTTCGTTCGAATCAGAGATGGAGACCAGGTCGCCCAAACGCGTCTCCTTGCAGTCGGAGCCAAAGGAGCAGGAGATGGCCGACCGTCAGATGGTCCGACACCTGCTGCGCAGATACACGATGAAGGAGTTGGAGAGGCTTCTGACGGAAGAGCGTCGCTCACTCACAGCGTCCGGTGCGTCCCCTCTTGTGGATCGAGGGTCGACAACACTTCTCCGTCTTTCGTCTCACATTCTGACCTCCTTCGCAGATGACAGCCGCTGCCCTTCGCCCTTTTCCAAGGACCAAGACGCTCCCTCGGATGGCGCCGTGTCGGCGCCCAATGCGATCCAGTTCTCTGACTCGTCATCCACGTGCAGCAGCATCTCTTCCAGTAACTGCACGCGAGCCAACAGCTTCCGTGGCCGCAAGCGCAAGGCCAGCTCTTCCACCGAGGCAACGAGCCAGTCTGTCACGGACGAGTCGTCGTGGGAGGCGGAGGACGCCGTCCCGGTGGCCGTGGCCTCGAAGCAAAAGGGCTCCTTCACCTGTGGCTTCTGCCTCGAGGAGGGCATCAAGAAGACCTGCACCCGCAAGAACGACCTCAAGCGACACATCGAGGACTTCCACCACACGAATGCGCAATGGCTCTGTCGCCACCGCGGCTGCCAGATGGTGTTCGACTGGCAGACGGCGTACAAGGCCCACCTCAAGAGCTGCCACGGCGGCTGCAGGATGAACCTCTACGACGCCAAGGTCGCCCTGTGCCCCCAGACCGTGTTCGCGTGCGGCTTCGACAACTGCACCCAGGTCTTCGAGGCCGCCTCGGATGTGGACGCCCCGATGGTCTTCCGCGAGTACGTCGCCCACGTGGTCAAGCATTTCGACGAGGGTGTCAACGGCAGCCAGTGGAGCTACTCGGCCCGCATGCGCAATCTCCTCCGACAGAGCGCCGTCGCCGACACCTTCACGCAGGCCATGTGGCTCGAGGCGGACCAGAACCGCCTCCAGTGGCAGACGCAGTCGAGCAGCGTCCTGCGGAAGCGCCTCGAGACGAGGCACCTGGGCGACCTGCAATACCTCGTCCAATACGCCATCGCCCTCGGATCCGGCACCCCGGGCTCGCTCGAGGGCTACCGAGCCGACTTCGTGACACCGATCCGCAGCGAATGCGGCATGGCCCTGAGGAACCACTCCCACGCGCTGACCAAGTCCGGCAACATCACCCCCGAGCCCGACCACCACGCCATGCAGTACGGCCTGCCGGGCGTCGACACGGGCTCCGCCCTCGCGGCCTACTACGCGACGCAGCGCCAGGCCTACGTCCCCGCGCCGCCGGCGCAGCCCCAGATGACGGCCGGGGGATACGCCTTTCACGAAGCCCATCCCCAGGGTGGCAACGGCATGCGGCAGCCCTACACGATGATGAGTCAGCCCAAGACGGAGCAGGCTTACATGGACCTCGACCTCGCAGGCAACAGCCTCCTCGCCGCCGAATATGCCCCCCACCCCATGCCCGAGCTGGTCAGCCCCTACTCGAGCAACGGGATGAACAGCCCTGCACCCACCGAGCACTGCACCCCGACCTCGTCCGGAGCAGGAGGCGAGAGTCGTCCGGCGTATCCCGTCTACACCTCCTCACCGTCATTTGCCTATGGCATGAAGATGGCCGCCCAGGTCATCTCCACCTAGGGATTCGCGGTCCAGCCCGATTCAGGACACACCGGAACTTCCCTCTCATATGAGGATCATCTATGAAGAAGAAAGGAAAAAAAAGAGGCGAGCGTTGATCTCTTGGCTGCACCCAAACGGTTCTTTAGCCTCGCGCTCTCTTTCTTTGGATCCCTCAATCTCCGGGCCGCCTCAACCCCCCCGCTTTTCTTCTCACTTCTCTTCCTCCTACGGAGATATATTTTTTTTCTCTTCTCTTCCTCCCTCCTGGGACGAGGTTCGCGGCCATTTGGAGTCGCTTTCCCGCTGGAATGGCAGCTGGTTCACAGACGTGTCCACTGCCACATCCATTCTACCATTCACCGATTCACCTTCACACCCACCCGCCCACGCATCTATCCTTCCATGCGTCCGCACTGACGGAGCACGGATGGCATGATGCGTGCGGCGGACTGTGCTTGAGGCACGCCGGAAGATGCCGTGAGACAAGAAGCTTGTCCGCGCGCAAGCCACGGGGTGCTTGCGATCATACTTGGAGCATACTTGACTTGGCATCTGATGCGGTCTATCATGTCCCCCGTATCCTCTTTCTAATCTGCGTTTAGATTTTGATGTTGTGCTTTTACTTACTTTCCTTTGTCGATCTTGCTATTTCCTGCTGCCTCTTACTTTCGAAATACCCTACTAGCGTTTTTTTCTTCTCCTTTTGCATTTTCCTTTCCCCATGATCTGATTGTTTTCTTACCCCTTTTCCTTTGTTTTGTTCAGCGGTACTTTTTCATGACGGCCCTGAGGAGAGGCACTTTACCCTGCGACGCTGTTTTAGATGAGACAAGATGAACTGGAAAGAGAAAACAATCAAAATTATGAAGATCTACGGATTTAAGCTTTCCAAGGACCCATCGACCCGACCGGCTTGCAAAGGCAGATGGCAGTGACGGCGCGCCTGGTGCGGCGAGTGAAAGAAAACGGCATGTGTCAGGACTGGCACATACGAGTCCGAGTACGAGTACGGAGTACTGGTACGAGGCCGGGACGGAGTGGCTCGCAAGAGGCATGACGAGCAGAGGAGTGATCGTGGTGGGCCCACCGTCAGCTTTCATCTTACGGGTGGTCGTACAAGTACGCGTCCCCTGGCTCCGTCGATGCCGTTCTCCGATACTCCGTACTCCGTACTCCGTACGAAGTACAAGTAAGCAGGATGAGTGGATGAGGAAGTACTCGGTACGGAGTAGTAGGATCCCCCCTCGCGGTGTGCCCTCTCCGGGATTGAGTTTGCCCCCCTTGGACGGCTTGAGTCCGAAGGTTTGAGACTGTTGGCACGAACGGGTGTGGAGGGGATGCTGGGTACTCCGTACTCCGAAGAGAGTACGAGTACAGAGTGATCTCTGAGGACGCTGTGGTAGGGAGCTCTCCGTACGGAGGACGAAGGCCACGCCTGGCTGTCGATCCGAGGAGAGAAGCCAATGCTTGAGGGACACAACCGGCACATCTGCTCCGTAGAAGGGCAGCATTCGGCAAATGACCTCCGTCGGAAAGGTCCCTTCCTACGGAGTATTCGCAGCATGAAGCTGGTGCGAGGCCGGGCCTGCAGCTCTATCTATACTCGTACTCTCCCAGCTCCTGCATCTTCTCAGAGCCTCATCCAGCTCCAGACCTGGCACAGAGGACGATCGAGCATGGAGCTCCCTCCCGACAGCTAGCTCGACGGGCAACGCACCTTCGTACGGGTGCCAGTACTCCGTACTCATCATTCCGTACTGGGGGCAACCCCCCTGTTGGGCAGACGTCCGCGAACCTGGCCCGCGCGAGGGACCAGTACTCGTATTGGTAAGGGGTAGGGGGCAGCTTAGCGGTGACTGGGTGTCATCTGAATGTCACCTCGAGGGCGGTCACTGTGATTGCTGGCGTGGCTGCTGGGAGCTTCGGTTGCTGGTCATGGTTTGGGACGGAGGAAGTGTGAGTGCTCGTACGAGGACGAGTACGGAGTACGAGTAGTCCGGAGGGGGGGGGATGGTGCTGTGTGGTGATCCGAGCAAGGGTCAGGGAGCATACAAGTAAGCACTGCTTCGACGGGCAGGGGTACTTGAACCAGTACCAGTCAGAGCGGCCGTGGGTGGGCGGAGCAGCCGGTTCGAAGGTACGGAGTCATTCGTACGGAGTACGTGGAGGTTGTTCCTACGACGTCGGCTCGGATGGCTGCCGAGGCGGATCCGAGCACGGGCCGTGGGGCGCACGGATTTCAGGGGCAGGCGGGCCGGAACCGGGGGATGGGATACATGTACGGAGTACTCCGTACGAGTAGGCCCTCACACTGACCCTAACCCTGATCCTACATGCACTCGTCCCGGACGGATCTTGCCCCTGACCGTGCCGAAGCCATCACAATGCCCCGGGGGACCATCGTGATGCGGTCGTAGAGGGTCATTGCGATGCGCTCGTCCCGCTCGCCGCGTTGCCTCACGGTAGTATGTACTCCGTGGTAGTATCACACTGCGCCACGACCACCACGCCCTTTCCCGCCCCACGCGTCCGCGGAGACCATCGCGATCTACTGGTAGTTTCTCGATCAGGGACGAGACTGCGGCGGGGTTCGCGGTGTCTGTGCCGCGCGGAGCCGAGTCCGTTCAATCCTGCCAGGAACACGCCGGAGTGAAACCATCCATCGTCGAGCATTTCCCATCTAGATTCCCGTGGATCCGTGCGGGGAGCATCTCAGTCTCTTCACATGCCGGTGCTGTCTCGGACTGCTTCGGGCCCCGAGCAGCCAGGAACTCAGGATTTCCCTTGTGCCTTTCTTTTCCCCGTGCACCACTTTTCCTGCGTAGTACATGTATCCGTATTCCACACGACCTTTTTTTTTGGGGTTTGCTTGGACCCCATACACACTCTCGGCCCTTTTGGCGAGCAAGATACATGTAGCCATCCTAATGTATCCATCCATCCCACACCCACAGGAGGACCACATCGCCCGCCGCCAGCCTTCACAGCATCATGAGCATCGAACTATGCATCGAGGAAGAAAAGATTATAAACAGGAGGAAAAGGAAGGTGGGAGGAGTGGAAAGAAGGAAGACGAGGACGCGCGCACAAGGGGATGATGCAGCGGCGCGAAAGGAAAAAAGTACGAAAAGAGGGATATCAAATCAGATTCTAGACAAGGCCCCTCGCCATGGTTGGTGGTTGGACGAACGAGTGACGCAGAGAGAGGAGTCGTATGTGTGGAGGAGGAGGAGGAGGAGGAGGAGAGGGGGGGGGGGGGGGGGGGGGGGTTGGCTATGGGCTTAGCCGTGCAGGCCGGATGTCCGCTGGCGCATGAGCTCTCTTCGCTTCTTGTCCTTTTCTGTGGATTTGTTAGCATGCGAGGGAGGAAGAGGGAAAACAAATGAGGGGGATGATGGATGGATCAGGGGAAGGAAGAAAAAAAAAGAGTCCATCGGGGAATGGAATGGAATGGAATCGAGGGCCGCGGCGGGCGCCATGGGGGAAAAGGGATCGAAGGAAAAAGGGAAGGGGGGGGGGTCCGTCTGCTCACCTCCGTCAAACACCAGAAACTCGTGGAGGGCGGAACCGGCGGGAACCATGGGCAGGACAGGCACCTTCTTGTCGGTGACGATCTCGAGCATGGCCGGCCCGTCCGTGTTGATGAGCCAGCTCAGGTTCTCGACGAGCTTCGCCGGCTCCGAGACGCGGCGGCACTGCACGTGCATCGCCTCGGCGAGCTTCACGAAGTCCGGGTTCTTCTGGTGCGTGTGCGCGTAGCGGTCCTCGTAGAAGAGGTTCTGCCACTGCGTGACCATGCCCTGCTCCTCGTTGTTGAGCACGATGACCTTGACGCCGATGTTGAACTGCGCGGCGGTGGAGAGCTCGGTGAGGGTCATGTTGAAGGAGGCGTCGCCGTCGATGTCGATGACGAGGGCGTCCGGCTGGGCGACCTTGGCGCCGATGGCGGCGGGCAGGCCGTAGCCCATGGTGCCGAGGCCGCCCGAGGTGATCATGGAGCGCGGGTGGCGCCAGCGGAAGTGCTGCGCGGCCCACATCTGGTGCTGGCCGACGCCGGTCGAGATGTACACCTTGTCCTTCTGCGACGCGGTCAGGTTGCTGAGCTCCT
Source organism: Escovopsis sp. TC (assembly GCA_003055185.1). NCBI lineage: Eukaryota > Fungi > Ascomycota > Sordariomycetes > Hypocreales > Hypocreaceae > Escovopsis > Escovopsis sp. TC. Next base: position 3,045,359 of record NIGD01000001.1, read on the forward strand.
CCATGACGGTCTGGGGCTTGATGAGGCCGTCGCGCTCGGCGCGCTCAAAGTGCGAGAGCGGCCACTTGGCCTTCCACGCGTTGATCTTGGCGAACCACGCGGCGCGGTCGTCCATGGTGCGGGCGGAGACGTGGGGGAGGAGGAGGGCGAGGTTCTGGGCGACGTCGCCCTCGATGGCCTCGGTCGCCTGGACGACCTTGTTGATGTTCTTGGGCATGATCTCGAAGTGGACGATGCCGCCGCGGCCCTGGGCGGCGGCGGCCCTGGCGGCGGGCGCGAACTTGGCGACGTTGCCGGTGACGCGGTCGTCGAAGCGGGCGCCGAGGGCGATGATGAGGTCGGCCTCCTGGATGGACATGTTGGCGTAGGCGGAGCCGTGCATGCCGAGCATGTGCAGCGACTTGTCGTCGAGCTCGTCGAAGCCGCCGAGGCCGTGGAGCGTCGTCGTCACGGGGATGGAGGCCTTGTCGGCCAGCGCCTTGAGCAGGGCGGGCCCGCCCTCGGACTGGACGACGCCCTGGCCGGCGTAGATGATGGGCTGCTTGGCGATGTTGATGAGGTCGGCGGCGTGGCGGATGCACGTGTCGAGCTGCTTGGCGCTCAGCTCCATCGCGGCGCGGGAGGCGGCGCTGGGCAGGGAGGGGAGGGAGGTGTCGGTGGGGATGGCCCTGCGGAGGATGCCGGCGGTGACGTCCTTGGGCAGGTCGACGAGGACGGGGCCCGGGCGGCCGCTGGTGGCGATCTCGAAGGCCTCGTTGATGCGGCGGGGCAGCTCGGCGACGCTCTTGACCATGACGTTCCACTTGGTGCAGGCGCGGGAGATGCCGACGACGTCGGCCTCCTGGAAGGCGTCGCTGCCGATGGCGGTGGTGGGGACCTGGCCGCAGAAGACGACGAGGGGCGTGCCGTCGGAGAGGGCGTCCTGCATCGGGGTGATGACGTTGGTCGCGCCGGGGCCCGACGTGACGAGGACGACGCCGGGCTTGCCCGAGGCGCGGGCGTAGCCCTCGGCCATGTGGCCCGCGCCCTGCTCGTGTCGGGGGAGGATGAAGTCGACCTCCTTGGAGTTGTAGATGGCGTCGAAGACGGGGAGGATGGCACCGCCGGGGTACCCAACTACATGTAAGCATCCCATGTCAGTCCATGATCGGCTGGTTCTTCTGATGCTGGATCCATTTCTTCCACGGCTTGGGACTCTCTCTCCTTCCCTTTTCCTCCTTCGCCTTCTCCTCGCCTTCTCCTCGCCTTCTCCTCGCCTTCTCCTCGCCTTCTCTTCCCTTTCTTGTCCTTTTTTTTTTATTCTTTCTTTTTCTTTTCGCTTCCCTGGAATCACCTCCTACCCTTCGTTGTTTTTTTCATAGGGTAAAGGGGAGGAGGAGGAGAGGTGGGGGGATCAAGGGGTGGGCCCGTCAGCTCTGGGCCGGTTTCGGAGCGCATACAGATGTGTTTGACGCCCTGACGCAGCATCATCTCGTGGAAGATTTCTCCGCCCGTTTTCCCGATGAACCTGTCATCACGGTGTCAATGCGAGTGTTCGAGCCGAAGTCGTTGTATGTTGACCAAGAATGGCTGGAAAAAATCCAAGAAAAAATTCAAAAAAAAAAAAAAATCCCGGCGGAGTCGCATGGCAAGCCATTGGCGGGTGTGGACGTACGATTCATCGGCGTCGGATCTCTGGGGGTTGAGGGGCTCGGCATGGCTCTTTTGCTGGCCCTGGAACGAGGGACTGGGCGCGGGACGGGCGTTTCTGCAAAGCGAGGGAAACGATTCGAGTTCGAATTAGCCAATGCTTGCGACGGTGAATGGACAATGGATGGAGGGTCTCGATCGAAGGAGGGACTGGGGACTGGGGACTGGAGACTGGGGACTGGGGGTTGAATTGGGCGCCTGCGGGATGAAGGGTGGGATGGCAGGCGACGGCCAGAGCGGCCCGTCTGGATCGCGATCGCATCGTGACTCACTCGGAAACAGCAGCGTTGGCAGCGGTGGCCTGGCTGCGCTGGCCCTTGGGGATGAGTTTCTGTGGTGTCTTGAGGGCGGCGGAGGTGGTGGTGGAGGTGAAGGGGCGGCACCGGCACAGGGGCCTGAAGGCCGCGAGGGCCTGGCGACTTCGGAGCATGGCGGGGGACGGGGAGGAGGCGAGAGCGACAGGGCGACGACGACGACGACGACAGGCAGGAATGAAACGAACGAAGGGGGGAGGAGAGAAGACGAGAAGACGAGAAGACGAGAAGAGAGAGAAGAGAGAGAAGAGAGAGAAGGAAAAAAAGGGGCGGCTCTGCGCAGAAGGGGGGAGGTGAGGACGAGGAATCAAGATGGAAGAGTGAAGCGATTCCGGAGGGAGAGATGGATGGGATATTGATGGGAGTACTCTGTACTACTAGTAGTACGGGGTACGGGGTACTGAGTAGTACTCGTAGTACTAGTAGTAGTAGTGAGTAGTAGTACCAGGGGGGGGACGACCACCGCTTCACTGGCACTCGCAGAAGGGGATCAGATCGAATCCATGGATGGATGGATGGATGGATGGATGAATCGATCTATGGATCTTGGGGTCGATGGGCGGATGCAGAGGGGGAGAGTTTTTTCTGGGGCGTGGCGAAAAGGACGGCCTGTCTAGATGCACTACTAGTACTAGGTAGTGGTCGCGGCACTATCCAGCATAGTGCTAGTAGTACGGAGTACGGAGTACTGACAACCACCTCACCCACCACCCACGCTTCCCATCGTACTCGTCCTCGTACGAGCAGACCGTCCATCCATGGGCTGCATATATACTATCCATGGGCTTCCCGTCAATGAGGCCCCGTCAATGAGGCCCCGTCAATGGGCTGCCCATCAATGGGCTGCTGCCGGCAACCAATGCATCCATGGATGGCGGCGACTACGACTACTACTAGTAGTACTAGTAGCCGGTCGACCGCCCGACGCAGTGCCTGGAGAAGATGGATGGAGGGATGGAGGGTACCTACAGGTAGCAGTACTACTAGATGGATGGAGGGGACCCATTCGATCCATCCCATGTACAGGTACCTGTGCCCGTCCCTGGCGCTCGCTCGACCCCGCGGCGCACCCGGCATCTGCCCGCCCACGAGCACCCGAGGCCCCGCCCGTGCCTGAGTGGAAAAGTCTCGGTACATTCGTCCATCCATCCATGATCCCCTCAAGCTCCATCCCACTGAACTTTCCTATACATGTACCAGTAGTAGATACTCCCACTCCCTCTCGTCGTTCGATTGTAGTACCTGGTATACTCCATATAGTACCTGATCCTTCATGGCCGAAGCGCACCGTCGAATGTCCTCTCCTCGTACCGAGTCCATCACGTCTCATCGAGATGTACTCCGTACGGAGTACTCCGTACGCAATACTACTACCTCCTCATGCAGAAGCCCCGCCCTGTCTCCTCGCATGCTTCCATCGTCACCCGCAGTGGCTTCCCCCCCCCCATCGCAGCGAGTGACTCAGACCCCTCCCCAGGAACAGCAGTCTCGGATTCTCCCATCCCCTTCCCCGCGCATGTCCTCAGATCCATTCCATATTGGTACTCCGTGCTCCGTAGTAGTCCGTACATACTCCGTACCATGGATCTCATGCTCTGTGGCTCATCCCAAGCTGCTGACGTGTTCTCCTCGGCTCCCCATGGCTACCCAAACCCCCCTTTCGCGGCCATTGCTTGCAGATGTACCGGTACATGTATCCGAGTGACCGCTCTGCCGGATTCCTCTCGTAGTACATGTATCCGTACATGCACTCGTACGAGAACATCTAGGAAGACGTGCTGCCCCGACATCACCATCCCACTTCCATCAGTCCACGAGAATCCAATATCCATGATGTAGGTAGTCCTCCTCCTCCTCCTCCTCCATCCATCCACTGCGATGCCTCGACGCATCATCTGCCACAAGGATCAATGCCCATCACCACACGCGGACGAGACGCCAAGTCGTCATCGAAATCAGCCCCCATCTGCTGGAGCAATCACGTCCCCTCGCCTCGCGTCTACTTCACCTCACTTCACTTCACCACACTGCACCACTCTCTCCAACGGAAGGAATGGGTTCATCTTTCTTCTCCCTCCCAGCCCACTGGCCCCCTCCCACCCATGCTATGTACCAGTAGGTCTCGATCGGCAGTATATCCGGCGCACTGTGTATGTACTCCATGCGGCCCCTTTTTTTCTCCTCCTCCAGATTCTTCCTCTCCACAACACCAGATGGATGACTATGATGATGACGATGATGATGATGATGTTCAGTCAAGACCCCGCAACAAACTCCTCGCCGCCGCCCCTTTCTTCCCCCCAACCCCAACCCCAAAACCCCCCCCCCATCTCCCCATCTCCCAAACACCCTCCCGCTTCCCGTTTTGCCCGCTGCCCCCCACCGCGTCTATACGTACACCCCGCTTCTATACTAGTACTCGCGAGCCCCTCCCGGGAAAACAAGCAAAATGGTATCTCGACATCAACGTGGGAAACAGAGAAAGCGTGGACTCGACAAAGAAACGTTGCAAATACAAGCAAAGAAATCAAGGCCTCCGGCAAAATCAAAGAATCGGGAAGAAGTCTTCCAAGAAAGAGGACAGATGGCAAAAGAGAGAGAGGGAGGAAGAAGGTCGGAGCAAATGAGTGTGAGAAACGAATAAAAAAATGAACGATGGATGAGAAGTAAAGAAAAAGCGCCGGCCATGTGCGAGAGAATGAAGCATCGCGCCCCCCCCCCCTCCCCCCCCCCCC
>NIGD01000001.1:3050121-3080573 GCA_003055185.1 Escovopsis sp. TC
CCCCCCTTCCCGCGCCTCGTTTTCTTGTCCCCAGCATGCCCGCCATGCCCGTTCTATTGGGTATTGGAATGATCATTTTTTTTTCCGATGCAATCCTCGTCTTCGAGTGATCGTATGATGATGAGCAGCGAGTCAAAATGAAGAAAAGCAGTCCAAAAGCAAGGAGCAAAAAAATGAGAAACCAGGAAGAGCAAAGCCGTATATGCAAATAGCCATTACAAGTTGCCTCGCGCGGTGATGTATGCGAGCCATGCCGCGCGGGCATGGTGCGGGCGAGGCCGTGCTCGGGGGCGAGTCCGAGGTCGTGTCCGCCAGGTGAGCGCTCCGACAGATCGAGCAATGTTGCTTTGCCCTCTCTCCCCATTCTGAAGTTGGGGAAAAAGGGGATGGGGGTGGGGGTGGGGTGGGGGGTTGAAGCCGCTGTGATGATCCCAAGGAACAAGGCAAAAAAAAAAAGCAGACGTCGGTCGTGGGTCCGATCATGGCGAGGACGACGAAAAGCGGTACCGTGAGAACGACCGCACGCGCGAACGCGGGCCGAGACAACATTCAAAACGGATTCGCAGCGCGTGCATGTGCGAGGCAGACCTGGGAATCCCGTCACAGGCCCATCAGCATGCCTGACTGGAGGTCCCCCATGTAGGGACCGTCGCCCGGCATCGGCTTCTTGCTTGGCCTGAGGCTCTCCATGCTCATGATGCGATTCCACGACGCCGGCCGCTTGACGGAGGATGCCGAAGGCGTCGCCGGCCGCGTGATGTTCGGGTCCGAGTGGATGCTCATCGCGTAGTCGTACACGTTCGCCATCATGTGCTGCTGCTGCTGCTGCTGCAGATGCAGATGCTGATGCTGATGCTGATGCTGATGCTGATGCTGCTGCTCGTGCGGCTGGGGCTGGCCTCCAAAGTGCGCCATCGTCATGCGCTGCGGGTCCATCGTCGCCAGCCAGGGCTGCGTGGTCGGATCCTGCTCCGGCATCGAGTACAGAAGCTGCTGCTGCTGCTGCTGGTGCTGCTGCTGGTTGAGCGTGATGTCGATGGGCGTGTGCAGCGGCGTGTGCATCTGCTTTGGCAGCGAGGTCGGCGCATCCGGCGTGAACTTAGGCGCGTCGATCGGCCAGACCGCGTCGCTGGGGATGGGGAACGGCGTGCCCGGGTGCGGTCCCGACGTGAGGTCGTCTCCCATGATGGTGTCGCCGTTGCTGCTCGCCACGCTGGCCGCCGTCGAGGGGCGCGCCGAGCGCTTCATCTGTCTCGCGGCGAGCTTCAGCATCGCCTGCGACCGCTTGGCCACGCTGAAGCTCGAGGGCGCGGGGCTCGGGCACGGCTCCTCCTCCCCCTTGTGCGTGGCCCCGGAGGCCGCGTGGCCGGCCGACCCCAGCAGACACTGGCTCTTGTAGGGAAGCTGGAAGTAAAGGTCCACCTCGCTCGGCGGGGGCGTGCTGTTCGTCGTGAAGGGCGGCGTCCCGAGAATAAAGGCCAGCCGCACCAGGCTCTGGATGTTGTTGCCCAGATGCCGGCACTCGAGCATGCGCTTCAGGTCCCCCGAGGACCTCGGCCGCCAGTGGAGTGCCTGGCGCTTCTCCTTGGGCCAGATGCACGTCTTCCACACCGATTTGACCTGCTTCTGTCGCATCAGGTTCTGGACCTGGACCTTGTACTCCCAGTCATTGACGTCGAAGCCGTCTTCGAAGTGCTTGGCGATGTGCTCGAAGTGTTTGTCGCGCGTGGCCGACGCATCTTCCACGCTGTGCGATTCGAAGAGCCGGTCGCGGCATCCGGCGAATCCGCACGAGAAGACGAGCTGCGGGCACATCTCGGTGCGGGCCGCGCTGTTGGGGAGGGCTTTCATGCGATGGGCGTCTTTGGCGTGGGTGCTGTAGGCACGCTCGGTCGAGAAGGAGAGGTGGCATCCCTTGGTGCGGCAGATCCAGACCGTGTCGGCTCCATGGAAATTGTGCAGGTGCTTCTTGAAGTCGCTCTTCCGCCCGAAGCCAACGGGGCTGTTATCCAGGAAGCACATGGGGCACTGGTACTTCTTTGTCGTCGGGGTGATGAGGCGCGGCGACGGCGCGGAGGTGATGGAGGGTGCCGAGGTCACGTCGTGGGCAGGGTAGGGAACGAGCGGCGATGGGACGGCTCCGGTCGCAGGCGAGTCCAGCCAGGTCTGTTCGGTCGACTTCGAGGCGATATCCGAGTCGGTTATTGAGGGGACCTCGTTGCCCACGTCAGGGAAGGTGTACGAGGTGTGGATCGAAGCTTGGTCGGATCTGCACTGGGAAGCTACCTCGGAGTTTGTCCAGCCCATGGATGATGAGCTGGTGCTGCTGAGAATCGTGTTCGCGGACAGGACCGAGGCGCGGGCTGGCGATGCATTCGTAGAGGGATCATCAGTCTCGTCGGCTCTCCCCAGTGCTTGAAGGTCCAAAGGGGGGTGGTTATCTTGAATCGACCTACAAGGCTCGCCATAGGGGTTGAGAGCACACAAGAGGCTCCCGACGCCATATTTGTGCACGAGTCCCAACAGCAGCTGTTGATCCTCATCTGTGAACGATTGGACGCCCGGTTCTTCCGGCGCCGAGGGGTAAGGAAACATCTCGTCGATCCGGTCGATAGCGACGGCCGCCCGCCTCTTCGTGGGACCGTGTGCGTTGTATTCGTCTTCGCGTTGGAAGGATGTTTCTGTAAACGTTTCTTCCTTTTCCCTCGTTCTTTTCCCTCGACGAACGCGGAGGCTGGCGTCGCAGAGCTTGTGCCTTTTCGTCCGTGTGGAGGCGCGTTGATGCGCTCGGGCTTCTTGATGACAGATGGAAGGGCGAGCAGTCGAAAGGTTGAAGGATAGACCCGGTCTCTTTTGAACGCTTCTCGAAGCCCTATCACGGGAGGGCAGAGCCGATGGTTATGTGCAGCCCAACAACGCTGTTCAGGGATGGGGCGAGAAGGGCAAGTCTCCGGGGAGCGCTGGCGGTGATGGCATCCAACGCCCGCAGCGAGATGATGCTATCTGACGGGCCGGGAAGGCCAAAAATAAACCTCAGCCGAGGGGATAAACCGTGGTGCAAATCGGCGGGCGGAGAAGATTTGAGGGAGTTGACGAAAGTCTCAGATTTCTGCGTAAGCCACACCACAGTGTCTGCCTATGCACACGGGGCCATCGACGGCGACGGTGATGGGATCTCGGCCAAGGAGGTAAATAGAGGACGGAGGTATCCAAGGCGTGTGGAGTACTCCGTACTCTAGGAGTAGTATGCGGTAGATGAACTCTCCAATGCAAGGCCAATGATCTAGAGAAACCCGATCACGGAAGACACACACCTCGAATCAATGACGGGATGCGGAGAAGGCAGGGGATGAGGGATCGAAAGAAACAGACAAGTCTAGAAACGGACGAGAAGGACAAAAAGGAAAGGGGCAAGAGGACGAGACCGTGTGTACTTGGAGTGTTTGTCGAAGCGAGGAACAGAACAAGAAAGGCAAGGAGGGGCGCGAAAGAAGGACAGGAAGAGGACAGGAAGAGGACAGGGAGAGGAGAGCAAGAGAGGGAGACGGAGAGGAGGGCTAAGAGAGAGCGAGAGAGCGAGAGAGAGAGAGAGAGAGAGAGGGGAGGAGGAGAGAAGGGAGACTGAGAAAGGGCGGGAGAGTTGAGAGGACGCGCTTCGAGGAGCTGGACAAGGAATAGCCGACAGGCGCTGCAACAGGGTTGCTATACCAGTACGAAGTCGAGCAGATAGTCGCAGCACAGAGTATGCGATGGATGGAACGTTGGTAGAGAAAGACACACAGACAGGCACGGGCTGCTGGTCGGAGTGCTTCGAAGGCTAAGGCCAAGGGGGGATGAAAACAATGAGCAACGGCGAAGGGGAAGGGAAGGGGGGGGGGGGCAAACAGACAGTGGGAGAAGTAGAAGAAGGGAGGGAGAGGGAGAGGGAGAGGGAGAGCCAGAGGGAGAGCCAGAGGGAGAGCCAGAGGGAGAGCCAGAGAGAAAAAGCCGGGGAAGGCTTCTAGAAGATCTGTCGGAGAAAAGCACAGACGTCGACAGATTGCAAATCACAAGACACACCGGGAGCCCCAAGGGGATGGCCTTTTGGTCGGAGAGGAACGAGGAGTTGGAGGAGTACTCGTACGAAGTAGTAGGGAGCGTGGAGGACGCACTGAGCACGGGGTCGAGGAAACTCGCCTCGCGCGAGTGCGGGTAGCAGGTACTCCGTGCTTCGTACGGAGGGGGTGCCCGGACTCCCGTACTCCGTACTGAACGGGGAGCGGACTCAGTTGGTGCAGGCCGAACGAGTATCCGTGCTCGTACTCGTGCTCGTACGAGTCCCCGGTCCCTTGAGGAGGACCACCGCCTTCCTTGCCGTGAAGAACTTTTGGTCAAGGGGAACCCAGCTCCCGGCGACCAGTGCTGCCGGGCGTTTTCGAATGGATCAAGGTGCAAGATTCATCCATTGAGAGGACCGCACACGGGGCAAGGTGTGCTCCGCATCATGTTGAGGGCTCGTACGGAGTACCGGTACTCCGTACTCGGTGCTTCGCGCCCGTACCGGTCCATGTCCATACGAGTACGGAGTACGAGTACTCGAGTGATGCAGTGGCCTTGGGCCTCCTTGGAAGCGCAGGATCCTTGGAAGTGGCTCGATTGTTCTTCCCCCCTCCTCTCCTGCCTGAATCCTTCTCGTTCCTGAGAGCAGATTCTCAGTGGACGCGATGCCCAGGAGGCGAACCTTTTGGGGGGGGGGAAGGGGGGGTCCAAGCCGGACCGGGATTGACGGCGAAGCAGGCCAATTGCTGGTGCCGGGGGGCCCCCGTCGAGGGGAGCTCATCACGGCACGCTCCAGGACCAGCGTCATTTCTCACCGCGGCTCCCTTGTCGTCCTGAAACACCAGGGGCAGAGCCAGCTGCCCCATCACGGGTGACACTCGTGGGGGGAGCGGGCTCGCAAGGTCAACAGGGCACCTGTGCGTCTGAGGTATACCATCAGGTCCGAGTATCAGTACTCCGTACGGAGTACTCGTACGAGTACTCGTACGAGTACGAGTCCGGATCACTTGTCTGTCTGTTCTTCGTGATGTTTGCAGGTGGTCCGCTCGATGCTCGTCTCTCTTCCTTTGCTTCGCCAGAGAGAACATCTCTCACTCGATTCGTACATGCCGAGCGGATTCGAGGTCGTTGGAGTCGTGCGAATGCATCCATGGATACGGAGTACGAGTACGAGTCCGGGGTACTTGTACGGAGTACGGAGCACGACTTCTCGATGTCTCTTCCTCACCTGTTCTGGGAATCATGTGGATTAGACTTCCGAAAAAAGTGACACGAGGGGGGGGAGCTTTCGAACCATGATCGCTAGCCTCGTCGTATCTGGCAAGGCCGCATTTGCGTTTGACGGATGGATGGATGGATCATCCTCGTTGTTGGAGAGGGTGCTGAGGGTGCTGAGGGTGCTGAGGGTGCTGAGGGTGCTGAGGGTGCTGAGGGTGCTGAGGGTGCTGATGAGGCACTCGTCCGAGAACGAATACGGCGAACCCTGCAGGCACAGGAGAAGAGCGAGGGGCATTGCGTCCCACGACTACCAGCGCAGCACGATGGGTGTCCTCCTCGTTTCTCCCGCATTCCGTTCGGGGACGGACTCCATCGATGGCCTGGGGTCTGGTGCTCCATCCTCGCACTCGTACTCGTAGGATCCCTCGTCGCCTTGCGTCGATCGTCAGAGGCGAGGGGTCGGAGGTTGATTGAGCTCGCGGGCGGAGCTTGGGATTTGTTTCGCGGGCGCCGGAAACGTGGCGGCTCCCGTCGATTCCTGTCGCGCCTTCCTCCTCTCGAGTTTCACTTGGGCTCCTTCCCAAGCCCCCTTTTCTCTTATGTAATCCCGAAGCTGCCACGACCCGCAACGGCAGAGTTCGCCGACCCTCCTGGCGATTCGGCAGGCGCAATCCTCACGAGACTTCCCCAAATCTGCTCTTGCATCTCGACTCGCGGTTTCCTCAACAAGAGGAACATCCCATTCTTGTGATCCACCGACTCGCGAGGTACCCCAGGGGCTTGCAGAAGTACTACTAGTAGTACTACTATGTACTACAGGTAGGTAGTAGTACTGGCTCTCCGCGTCCGGAGTACAAAGACATCCCATGGCTGGTACAAGGACCGAACGAGAGGAGAGGTACTCCGTACCCCTGGTGCTTCCTCTCCGAGACCTGGCAGGAGCAGTCCGTAGCTCCTGCATCAAGAAGACCAGCATCGTGATTGCCTCCCAAATTGCCAAGACGTTGCTTTTTCGCTTCTCCTCCCACGTCCTCCCACATCCCGATTTTCTGATTCTTCCAGCTTCTCTCTCTCTCTCTCTCTCTCTCTCTTTACCATCTTCCACCCGCCTCGCTTCATCTACGAGTACTCGTACGAGCACGAAATGCACGCCTCGCCGGCCAAGTCGGCCAGATTGTTGAACCGACGAGACATGAGCCGCAGCCCCACAGCCCACAGTCTTCATCTTGACCTGGCCGTGGCCGGTGGTAAGGCTCGAGGGCTCGAGACATCCATCAGCCATCCATCGCTCATCGCGCCTCGTCTCCGTGTTCCACAATGATCCACCCTCCCCTTTCGCCGCACCGCGCTAGCTTGTGCGAGGACGACGACGAGGGCGAAGTACAGACTCATACGAGTACGAGTACGGAGCAGATGTTTCGGCCAGTGCTGCGGATTCCGGATTGCCGATTCCCCGTTGACGAACGCCTCTTCTGCATCGGCAGCGACGAGACTTGGACAAGTCTTCAACGAGCACTCCTCATGGTCGTGCTGGCACGAGCTCAGGTACTGTAACATCTGAATTCCATGCCCAGGTACTCCGTACTCCGTACTTCTTCCCACCACTACTACTACTACTAGTACTCGTAGTAGTAGATCAGAGGCGGCGTTCTTGACTGCTTGCCGCAGCAGCCCGCCCACATGGATGACCTGCAGGATGGATGGACGTGAACTCACGAGGCACATCTAGTTCTTCCCGAGATGCGGAGGATGCACGAGTACGAGTACAACTTGGTACACCTACTCCGTACTACTGGATGCTCCCTACGGTTCTCCCCCCATCACCCCCACCCAAGCTGGCCCCGAACGAGTGGAGCGAATGGATGGATGAGAAGGCATTGCTGCGGCTGCTGCAGCTGCTCCGTCCGCGCATCGCATCTACGCGCATCCACACGCATCCACACGCATCTACGCCCAGACATCGTCCTCCAGGAGGATCTCGTGATCGCCGTGGACACTTCAGATTGGTCGGCCCGCACTGGCTGGCGTGGTGATACGCAGCCGCCTTGGTGAGATTTCAGGCTAGCCATCCTGCGTATCATCCTCAGCTGTGCTTATGTATTGCTGCTCCTGCTCCTACTCGTATGGGACCGCCACGGCACATGGCGTGCAAAGACAAGGGCGAGGGCAAGGCACGAGGCACGAGACAAGAGGGCGGGCATGGCACGGCACGGCACAAGTGCAGATGGTACGGAGTACTCGCACTCGGTTGAGTGCTCGTTCCAAGAGCATGAGATGGTGGCTTCGGCACCTGCGACACCACGCTCCAGCGCGGAATAGCTGTTTCATCATCTGCTAACTTCACAGGCAACTATTGCGCCAGAGATTTGTCACATCTCCTCGCGAGTACTCGTACGAGTACGCGTACGGACTACGGAGTACAAGATTTCGATGCTTCATCTGCCCGTACTCGTACGGAGTATTACGGAGTAGATGGGTCCATACATCCTCGTCCTCGTAATGGTACGGAGTACCTACGGTGCGATCGGTCGTCAGCACAAGATTTTCCCCCCTTCCCTTCGACCCCTGGGAGAGACCCTGGACGAGCTTTGACAAATGACGGACGGGTAAGGCACTTGGCGCAACCCCCGAAGCGGTTATGTCTACTCCGTACGGAGTACGGAGTAGTCGACACTCGGCTCACAACGCGAAGCTCAATGTCCGGAAATTTTCTGACTCAGACTTCTCTTTCCCAAGGTTCCCGATGTCTCTCCTCCCTACGGAGTACGTCCGTAACGGACGTTCGAACGTCCCCCGTTAGGTGTACGGAATGCGGAGTACGGAGGGCCTGCTCCGTGCTTCACATACTCGTACGATACAGGATTACGGAGTATTCCGTGGTATGCATGGGAATCCTCATCCATCCGCATATTCGCTCGCGCCCATTAACATCTGACAAGCTCAATCTTCTTAGAGTTTCGCAGCTGCCCGAGAAGGTCTTGGAAAGGCGGAGCCGTGCGGTGAGTTCGGCTCTGCGGTGACCCTCGCCATGTATCATCGAGGACGGGATACGATGCTCCGCGCTCGCATCAGAGCCGGACCCAGTCTCAAGCTCGTTCACAGCCTTCCCCCATCAACGCTAGCCGGGCCATTGGCAGTCCTGCCTCGCCGAGAACAGAAAACGGTGACAAATCCGTCGGCACTTGACTGCCGGGCACTCCCTTTGCACCGTATCTGACGGAGCACGATGGCATGGACTGCGTAGGGATCCTTCGCTTCTGCTCCCTCCCTCCGAGTTGAAACGAACATGGGAAGATCGTGCTGTCCTCGTGAGTAATGCTTAGGATGATGAAGGATCATCCTTTTCCCCGTACACGTGCCGCGCATACAATGACCGGGCAGATTTCAGGTCAGTGGCAGAGGTATCAGCATCGGCCTCTCATTTCTCAAGAAGCTGTGTCTCATCACCTCTCCAGCTCTCTGCCGTTCTCGTGCATGCTCGTGGGTGCCTGCGGATCCTTCTTCCCCCTTCCGCACAAGCTTGCCTGCGCCAATCTTTGCCATCTCGGGCCTTGACATTGCGAACACGAGTCCCCTTTCCCCTATATGACGCATTTCGACACTACGGAATGAGTACTCCGTACATCGTACCGTACGGAGTACTCGCATGCCCCGTCCTTGAGACAGTGTATTGTACTCCGTACCACGGAGCGTGTACTCGTACAACTTCAGACTACTCGCATGACGCTGAGGGATCGAATCCTGGCAGCTTTCGGCAACGCCGCGGCCGGGGGTTTCGTTTTTCCTCTTCGAGCATGTTTCTTTGTCGCTTCTCCCTGGTTGAGCCAGGTCATGGTGAGATGAGCTTGGCCGTGCTCTTTCATGGGCGTTGCAGTTTAAAGTTGCACCCAGACCATGGCCGAGGCGCGAGATGCTGGCGGAGCTTGTTTGACAGACCCTCCATTGCAAACCAAACAAACCCCCTAGAGGTCGGCCACCCTGCCAAGTATGAGCAGCGTACGAGTACGGAGTAGAGAGCTGTTGCTGACACATTGTGATCTTATTCTCTACCAGTACTCCGTACTCCGTAGGGAATGACGAGGTAAGCTTTTCACCATCGGCATCCGTCCTCGCGGGGCTCTTGTGGAGCTGAGAGACAGAACCTAAGCAACCAAAACCAAAACCAAGACCAGAATCAAACCCGAAACCAAAACCAAGAGCGGATCTGGCAAAGAGGAGCTGGGCCGGGGAAAGGGAACACTCTCGCGCGTCCCGGATTGACAGAAAGCTGCTGATGACAAGATCTAGGCATAACGGGGACGTTTTGTGATGAAGCCCCGCCAGCTGATGAGATCCGGCAGGGCCCCCGCGCGTCCCATGCAAGACATCTCGAAATGCACGGTATCACGACTCGCCAGGTGCCAAGAGCGTGGAGTGGGAACGACTGAGATTGAAGCACACGACGCATACCGCGCCTCACGCAGAAGCAAACGGCAGTGTTTCTTGCAGATGGCAATCTGAGAAACCAGGGGGGGGAGAAGCAAAACAAGAAAAGAGACAGTCTTATTTTGTCTCGGGGCTCTTGGTCTCTGCCTCCTACGGAGTACTCCGTAACCTTGCCCCCCTCCCTCCCCCAGTCTCCCCATCCTCTCCCCATCCTGTCACCGTGCCGCCCCTCCTCCCTTGTTGACATCATGTCACAGACGAAAGACGGAGATGTGCTCCTGCTGCGGCACAATATCCGTGAGCCCTGTCGTGTTTCCCCCCTTCTTCCTTGAGGCTTACTGGTCTGGGCCTCCAAGTTGCCCTCCGGCTCTGGGCTTCCGATGTCCAAGAGAATGGCGAATACGGTGGATTTTCAGATTGATACGCTCGAGGGGTCTCGACTCCTACCCCGTGATCCTCCCAACAAACGACACTCCGGAGAACCGGACTACGGGGTAAGAACTACATACGGAACTCCGTAGGTTTGCCCCCTGGCCTTCGAAATGGTGGCCCCCCTTTCGCATCACATCACACGCTCAGCAGCCAATGCGGCTCATCCATCCCCGGCACGCTCGGCCCCCGCTCCCATCCGACCTCGAAGCCCTCGACAACAGCGCTATGCCTGACCCCCTTCATCTTGCCAAACGGCGTGACCCGCTCCTCCACAAAGTCGTCGCGCACGTCTCCGAGCTTCGCCGGCGCCACGACGCCTCCTGCTCCACTGCCGTCGCGCCTCTCGGCACGCGCATCCGTGCCGCTGCCTCCATCGGCGACTGGGCGCGCTGACAGCGGGGACGGGGTTGCAGCCGTCGATTCCGATGAAGATGGTGCCGATGATGATGATGATGATGCCGTTGCTGTTGATGTTGTTGTCGTTGTTGTTGTTGTTGTTGTTGTTGTCGCTGCTCCCAGTCCTGCTCCTGCTCCTGCTGCTGATGATGGTAACAGCGAGGGGGCGAACGGCTCGAACCCGCTCCGATCCGGATACTGACCCAGGCTCCGCAGATACTTCATCGTGCCCGCAAGCGACACGTCCACCACGTAAGCCGAAGCCATCGCGCTCGCGTCCGCGCTCGCACCCGCAGAGCTGCGCAATCTATCCGCGGCGCGGTGCCAGAGCGCCGCCATGACGCCCGCCGCCAGGAGATATCCGCTCGCATGGTCCAGCGCCTGGCACGGCATCGCGCGCGCCGCCTCCCCCTCCCCCGCGTGCGCCGCCTCGGAAGCGTTCATGCCCGAGCACGTCTGCACCAGCGAGTCGAACCCGCGACGGCCGGCCCAGGGCCCCGACGGCCCGAACGCCGACATGTTGGCCACCACGATGCCCGGGTTCGCCGCCGCCAGGGCCTCCGGCGAGAGGCCCCGCGCCGCGAGGCTGCCCGGCCGGTAGCCCTGCACGAAGACGTCGCACGTCGCGAGCAGGCCCAGCAGCGTCTGCTTGTCCGCCGGGTCGTCGAGGTCCAGATGCACGGAGCGCTTGCCGCGGCTGAGGTCCCGGTCCAGGATGGGTATGTCCGGCAGCGAGGGGGATGTGACCCAGACCACGTCGGCGCCGTGCGCGGCGAGCGTCTTCCCGGCGACGGGCGCGGCGATGACGCGGCTCATCTCGAGCACGCGGATCCCGCGCAGGCAACGTCTGCTTCCACCGGCCAAAGGATGAAACCCCCTATCATCACCACCACCACCACCACCACCACCACCACCACCACTACCACCGGCCGATGATGCGCCAGATGACATCGGCGCGTACACCCGCCGCAGCAGGACAGGGTCGTCGCTCACCGCCCGCGCCTGCGGCAGCGCATCCCACTCCGCATACGACCGCAGCGCATACATCGCCAGCTTGCCCCTATGCGTCCCCTGCTCCTCCATCTCGAGCGCCCGCCACCGCGCCGTCCTCTCCGCGACGTCCTGCCGCGTCGCGTCCGGCGGCAGGCCGAGCAGCGCGAGCATGCCCCTGAAGTGGTTCGGGAACACGTCGTGGATGCGGATGTATCCGTCGCGCGTCCTGTGCAGGCCGCCGAGCTTGCCGAAGACGGATTCGAGGGCGCTGTTCTCGATGGTGTAGAGCTGCTCGGAGCGGAACTCTAGCACGGCGTGGTCTAGGGAGACGCTCACGCGCGGCACGGTCAAGCCAACTCCCTTCTTTGCCTCCTTCGTCTCCTCCTTCGTCTCCTCCTTCACCCCCTCGACCTCTTCCTTCGACATGTGCTCTTCCCCCCTTTCTTCTTCCCCCCCTGATTTCCTCGTACGCCCAGGCCCCACATCCTGCACCGTCGACAGCAGCGCCGCAGCCAGCGCCGACAGCGCGATCGTGCTCTGCGCCAACACGCCGATCTTGAAGGACGACGGGAGGGCGGGCCCGCCGTGGCCGGGGAGCCGGAGCCTCTGCAGCGCACGGGGCGGCAGCTTCAGCGAGGTCCAGATGTCGCGGACGACGTCGTGGGCGGAGAAGGCCGAGCGGTCGACAGACCCAGTCCCAGCTCCAGCTCCGGCCCTAGCTTCAGTCCCTCCCTTCTCGACTCCTTTTCCAGCTCCATTCCGAAGTCCAGTCGCCCCCATGTTAGTGGTCTCAGGGTCTGCCCCAGGGTTAGGGTTAGGGTTAGGGTTAGGATCATGGGTCTCCGGCATGTTGGCCGTGATGCCGCCGCGTCGGGTGATGTGACGTCCCGTGCTTCGTGTATTGGGACCGAGTACATGTAGGGAGCGCGAATCTGCGCTACGAGTCTTTCTCAATGTGAGTCTCCCATGAGATGCTTCAGACAGGTTCGTGAGCCGAGCTTGCGGTCGTTGATGTTGCGCTTCTTGAGCTCCGAACGACTCCCTCGTCAGCCGCGTCATCCGGGAATAGCCCCGCACGCCCAAGCCGGAGAGCGAGATCGGACATGCCTCGTCCATCAAGATCTACCCCGTAGATTCAGATGGATCCTTCTCTGCTTCGCCCCCACGACTCCGCACGTAACCACGACCCATCAGTCTCATTGATCAGCTATGCTCGCGGCAGGACTCGCACGAACGCAAGCTGCCACTCGAATGCATGTCCGCATCCCAAACCTCTTCTTGAATCGTATCGTGTCGTATCGTATTCATCAGAAAGAAAAACAGTAGATCTATCATGACATTATAAACCCGGTTCCATGTATGCGTCTAGGGGTCTTCATCTCCATGATATGTCCTTTGAAAAGCTCCGTACTATACCTGTATGAAGAAGATGTTGCCCAGAAAACCCGCCTGAGTGGAAATGTCTTGCCCTCCAGGCTCCTTTTGCACCGTGCACATCATACCTCGTATGTGTACTCCCTAAGCCATTACATGATCCATAACTCATGATGCATAATTAGATTTCGTGACGATGCCTCCTCTTCAATGATATTTTCGAAGCTCGTTTTTTTTTTTGGATTGCCTTTCATTCATTTCGTCGACATCCCAACGAGCGTCCCCTGCGACGATCGCAGCCCCGGCTCCTGCTCCGGGTCCGCCGGCGAAGGGGGCACGTCCGACTCCAGCGCCTCCTTCTCATCCGCCGTCAAATCCGCCGCCGCGGCGCCCATCTTCACCGTCGACATGAGCAGGAGCGCCATCCCCGAGAGCGCGACGCACAGCCAGAAGGGTATGCGGTAGTGGTCCCTCGGGTCCCAGCGGCCGGCGCCGGCGCCGCCCTTCGCCCTCTGGGCCTCGGAGACGGCGATCTCCGCGACGCCGAGCCAGAAGGCGAGCGCGAGGTAGAGCAGGCTGTTGACGAGGCCGCTGGCGGCGGCCTGGAGGCGCATGGGCATCTGGGTGGTGGTGAAGACGTTGGAAGTGTTGAAGGAGAGGTCGATGCCGATGGTGCCGCAGATCATGGCGGGGAAGATGTAGGCCCAGAAGATGAAGGTGGTGGAGGGGTGGCCGTCGACTTTTTCGGGGATGAACTCGAAGAGGAGGGAGGTGGTGAGGAAGCCGAGGCAGGAGAGGAGCATGAGGGCGCGGTTGGGGATGAGGTGCATGATGAAGCCGCCGCCGATGGAGATGCAGATGCCGCCGGCGGAGAGGGGGGAGAAGTAAGCTGCGCTGAGGAAGGGGCCGATGTGCATGACTTCTTGGATGCTGAGGGGGGGGGGGTGTCAGTCAACTGATATCTACCGAGGAAAACCACACACACGCACACACATACACACACACACAAAAGAAAAAAGGGGCGGGGGCATAGAGGGGGGGGGGGTGCACGTACTAGTAGCTGGCATAAAACATGTAGATACCGAAAACGCCGTACGAGCAGAAGAGACCGGAGAAGATGCGGCAGAGGTACTTTGGTCTGAAGAGGGCGGCGGGGACCAAAGGCTGAGAGGCGACCCAGCCCTCGACGTAGAATCCAGCGGCGAGAAGGAGGACGCCGAGGATGAAGGTGACGTAGATGTAAGGGGTGCGCCAGCCCTGAGGAGCGTGACCGCCATCGGTGAAGGAGAAGACGACGAGCAGCAGGCCCGGGACGACGGTGACCATGGCCCACCAGTCCATCTTGATCGAGCGGTCGCGGTAGTTGATCTGGTTCGGGATGGTCAGGCATCCGAGCGCGAGGATGACGGCGTCGATAATCGTCCCCAGCCAGAAGTACCACCTCCAGTTCAGGAACTGCGTGCACACGGCGCCGATAAAGATGCCCGAGTAGAAACCGACAGAGGCGAAAGCCCCCCAGACGGCGAAGACGCGATTCTTCCGGGGCCCCGGCCGGTACGTCTGCCCGAAGAGAAAGAGCCCCGCGGGCATGAAGGCCGCGACGCCGACCCCCTGCATGGCGCGGCACACGATGAGCATGACGGAGCTCCTGCTGAAGCCGCAGATCAGGGACCAGAGCACGAGCCAGGCGTGCCCGCCGACGAAGACGGCCTTGCCGCCGAACATGTCGCAGGCGCGGGAGAAAACCATGAGGAGGGAGGCGGTGGTGAGGTTGATGACGCCGACGGGCCAGGTCTGCAAGGCCTCGTCCATGTGGATCTCGACGGCGAGGCGGGGCAGGACGAGGTTGAAGCCGCTGATGAAGTACTCACTGGCCATCATGGACATGACGATGCTGCTGATGAAGCCGATCTCGATGAGGAGGTTGGGCAGGATGGCGGGGCGCTCGCGGCCGAGGCGCTCGATCTCGGCTTTGTTGTAGAGGGGGGGGGGGGTCGTCGCCATTGCTGCGGATGTTGGTGTTGCTGCTGTGGCGGTAGGTGGGGGATCTGATGAAGAGAGCCTATCTGTGAGGAGGCCGGGAGAGCTCTCCGGGTCTGATGGCTTTGGCCCAGACATTGTGGTGGGCGTTGGTGTCGCCGGCCGTGTTGTTGTCGTCCCCATGACCGTGGAATTTCCAAAACGAAAGAAAAATAGAGATAAAAACTGTGAATGTGGTCGAGGTGCTCGAGGAATCCCTCTGGATGCCTGTTTGGACTTGATCGAGCCTATGGCGATGAGATGTCAAGCTCTCCCGAGCTCTGGTCGGTGGGCAGCCCGATGCTGGGAGAGGGTGTCTGTCTGCCACGGGGCAAAGAAGCGAAGCCACGATACGCGCTTGTCCGAGAAGACGTCGAAGAGGTACCCATCATCTCTTGTTTGCAAACGCCTTCTTCTTCCAATGCTTCTTCCTCCTCTTCTTCTTGTTCCTTCTCTTCTTGCTCCCCTGGCTTTCTTCTTATCCTTCGCCGCCGCCACAGAGGGAGGGGGGGGGGGGGCAGCACGTCAGGGCAGCACGTCAGGGCAGCACGTCAAGACACAGGGCTGAAGGAGGCCGCGATACCGCGACAACGTTCAGTTTGCCTTGCGCTTTCCTTAAGGAGTACAGCTTTTCCGGGTGGGGACGCCATGCGTCTTGGCTTCCAGAAGAGGAAAGGCGGCTGCGGGGAATAGAGCAACTCAGCCAATGAGAGACTTGGGCTTGCAGTGACTAAGCAACGCGCTTATTTTCCACCCGCCGCGGTTCCGCGGCTGTGGGGTGCTGACTAATCCCGAAGCGGGAGGAACGAGGACAAGGGGGAAGGCGCGAAGGCGATGAATCATCTCGTGCTAGAGCGAAAGGAGGCAATACCTAGTACTCCGTAGAAGTACTCCAAACTCCGTACGAGTGCTCCGTACTTGGAGGAGCTTTCCTGCCCTATGCCGTGGCTCGGAGGACTGAATGAGGAAGGCACGACGACGGCATGCGAATGCGGGAGAATGAGGGACGGTACGGTGTAGAGGGCGGGAAGGTTCGGTTCCAGATCGGGAAGCACTTGGACACCTTTGAGCCATGTGAGGTCCGAGTACATGTACTCCGCCCTCCGTACATTCACATGTACAGTATTCCGTGCGATCACGAGATGCGATATGCTGTGCCGGGGAAAGGCTTCGACCGGCAGGAGTTTGATCAGGCGCGAATCTGTAGGTACCTACTCCGTACTCCGTACAGAGTGCCGGAGTACCCCGTAGCATGTGCTCGTACGATGTATTACCTACGGTAGGTGGATGCTCCGGCGCCGGCCAAGGCCGCTATGCCTCTCGCCCGGAGCAGGACGTGACGTTGAAACAAGGTACTCCGTACATGATGTACCGGTACGACTGGAAGGAGGGTTCGATTGCGCCCGGTCAGGGTGTCGCCTTCCCGGGCGCGTGGTTCCTTCCCGAGACAGGGACGGATCGGGCAGCTCCTGCCCCTGGTGATTCACTCTCGATCACGAGATCACGTGAAGTCGGGGGAAGGCAGTACGGAGTTCGTAGTGAAGTCCACCTCGACGGTGACATTCCATCGCGAAAACCTCGAGTCGACACTCTGTCCTTTTCTGGCACCTTGACATTTTGATGACTTCGCATTTGGAATATCTTGAATGCTGGAAGTTGCTTCTCTTGAGACACCACTTTTGGCCCATGACGAGGGACGAGTGAACACACATTATGCCGCTTCTGCAATCTTGACCCACCCGAAAGGCCCAGCAACTCCCGCGCCATGAGGAAGGAAAACAAAGGATAGAAACAAAATGGAGCACAGGAACGACAATCATCTCTGGTGAAGGAGGCTGGTTCGCTTGGGATCACAACGTCTACAGAGAGGAGAGCGCCGTGGTCAGGACAGCCAGGAACGCAGCCCCGAGGACCATGCCCGCCGACTGACCCGCGACCACAGCCGCGCCGCTGCTCGGCGCAGAGCTCGGCTTGGCGGAAGACGTCGGCTTGGCGGGGGATGCCTTGGGTGCGCCGGTGCCGCTCGGGGCCGTCGCGTTGGCAGGCTTGGACGCCGCGTCCTTGGCGGCGTGGTACTTGTCGACGATGAAGTTGAGCATCTGCGAGCGGTACTGCTCGAGATAGATGTGGTGAGTGGTGAGGTTGTTCCCGCTGTCGCAGTAGATGTCGCCGTGGTCGCAGAAGGAGATGATCTTGTCCTTGTGCTTGAGGCACGCGCTGGAGTCGTTGCGGGGGAAGAGCTAGTCGCGATCCATCAGTTTGGTTGATCCTCCGTACACAGCGCACTCTTGCTGACGAGACAGCCTTTTTCCTTCCAGATGATTCAGAGAGGCGGAACGTACCCCTTGGCCTGTGCTTGTGCCGACATCGTAGGCGAGACCGGGAATGTGGGAAGGGTCGCCGAAGACGTTGACGGCGACCACTGTTCGAAGCCGATTTTGTCAGTCACTAGACACACCCGCGTAACCGCCGGCACCAGAAAGCACCATCCTACGCGATCGACGACCGCGCTTGATAGGACACAGAGAAAGACCATTGGGATGACGCACCATTCTCCAAGACAGAGTCCGAGACGGCCGCCTGGGACGTGAAGAGGCCCCCGAGGCCGCCGCATGTGGTGTCCATCCCGATCTGCGCGCCTTGCGAGTACCCGATGATGGCCATGAGAGAGCTCGGGCAGGCCGAGTGATAGGCGTTGAGCAATTGGTGCATGGCCGCGACGCCGCTGGACTCGGAGCTCTCATATTCCGTCAGGGTGGCAGGGTAGTCGACCGAGGCGACCACGCTGTCGGGGATGGCCTGCTGGACCTCGTCCGTGAGGACCTTGGAGGAGCCGGGCCCGGCAGGCTCCTCGCTGCCTCGCGCAACGACCATGTAGAGACCCTCAGCGCATGACGGGGCGGTGGTCGGAGCAGCGGCGGCGGCGGCTGAGGAGGAGGAGGAGGAGGAGGAGGAGGAGGAGGAGGAGGAGGAGGCGGCGGCCGTTGCAAGAGAGCTTGCGGCCAGCAAAGCCACGGACGAGAAGCCACGCATGGTGATGGGTGTGAGATTGAGAGACAGAGACAACGAGAGAAAGTTGCGTGTGTGAGAGTGAGCAAGAGTAGGCGTGCGGTGTCAAGTGAGAGGTCTATCGAGGTTGGCGATGGCGATTCCTCTTGGTGCCTGAGCGGATCGCAACTCGGTGGGGCTGTCGAATCGTCGGCTGCGCGCAGACGCGGCTGTGCGATATTCCACCCGGTGGTACGGAGTATGTGCACGACAGTCGAGGAAACGGCTGCAGGGAGTCGACGCAGGAGACCGAGGAATATGACAGAATTCGGGAGGGGCAGAAAAAGCAATGAATACGAGGATGAAGAAGAGGAAGAACAAGAAGAAGAAGAAGGAGAAGGAGAAGGAGAAGGAGAAGGAGAAGGAGAAGGAGAAGAAGGATTCGAAAGGAAGAAGGGAGGACACGAACAACGCGACTTCAAGAAAAGCTGGAATGGGGCTGGGGCTGGATAAAAATCCTCCCTGCTCGCCCGGGGTCCGGGACGCCTCGGCTGGCTAAACTCCACGCCGTGGAATTTCTCGATCCATCCGCTCTCCTTCTTTGGATCCTTGACTCGTGAGACCCCTGCCCGCAGGTGGGCGGGCGGCACCGATCCCATGCAACAGCAATATTGGGTACGAGTACGAAGCATGAGTGCGGAGCACGAGTACATCTGGTCGCACTCACATGAACGATGGATCACGCAGCACGCAGCGCCTCGAAATGTGCTGATGCATACTCACGATGTACTGTCGCATTGGAGGCGTTCTGGGACCTTGACGCCCCCGCGTTCCATCGACATGCAAGGGACGACAAGGGCGCGAAATCCACGATATTGCAATGGATGACTCCGCGTACGGCATGCCCCGCAGCGTCATCGTTGACTTCCCCGGATCGGGGCGGGCGCATTGGCTTGTCGTGTTTTCCACTCACTCCCACGCGGCAATCCGGCATGCGTATGAGTGTGCCGAGATCATATCGAAAAGGCGACAATGGCTTCGTCCTCTCAACTCATCCATCATCCCAGGCATGAATCGGGAGCACAGCTGTCACCACACGTGAGGCCAGAGTCGTTCATAGAAAGGACACTGGATGTCTGGACGATTGGCCACGAAGCAATGTGCGCGGAAAACCCCGGGGCGGCAAGGCTGGCGACGAGGCTGGCTGCACAAACGGATCTTCACCTACTACGGAGTATTGCCCGTCGACATCGTCACGGAGTACGGGGTTTGCACTCGGGCGGCCTCCACGGGGCATCTATGGATCGGGAGGGGACACACCCTTCCCCCCTCATCATTTCCCTGGAGCACGAATAGCAATCGAGGACTTGAAGTCGTGAAGGCTGGATCCCATGAAGGCAGGCCGTAGTCCTGTCCGGGCACAGCACCGAGCTCTGCCTCATACCGAAGGACTGGATCCATGGACGTTCTACGGAGTACGGTCGGGCGGGCGGCTCGCAGGATACACCATCCTGGAGGATCGGCGGCGAGGCAGCCTGGTTGGAGGGAAAAGCCCGAGGGGGGGTTGTGGGAAAGGCTACGGAGTACGGAGTACGTATTCGATGACATGTCTGACGACTGGTCTGACGACACGGGGTGAGCGGGTGAGATGGAGAAGGGAGGGAAGGGCGGGATGCGGGCTCGGGATACGGGAGCGAGTACGGGAGCGAGTATGGGAAGGAATTCGGGGACGAGTACGGAGTACAGAGGGGGAGTACTTCGTAGATGGAGTACCATCCCCATCATCCGGACTGTCATCGTCACGGAGGGCTGCGCGCTGACTGAGGCTGGTGGTTGGGCCGCGAACGAGGGAGCCACGTGGGGGCTTGGCCGTGCGACATTGGAGGGGGTGATGGACACGGTGCTCACGACTCTGGACTCTCATACTCCATCTTCATACTCCATCCTCATACTCCATCCTTCCCGACGAAGGAGTACTCGCCCTATTTCTCCCTCTTTGAACGAATCATCACAATGTACGCAGCACGGAGTAGACTTGCACGAAGCAGTCCACAGGGACACGGCAGAGAACACGGAGACCACGGAGGGGATTCTCGTACGACACAAACCCCACCGCATATACGGAGTACTCCGTACGGAGCACGACCCCGCACCCCCCGCTTCCAGAATGACTCGCTCGCAGTGCAGAGAGCGGGGGCTTGAAGATGGATACGGAGATGTTCTATACGACGTTCGAAGCACGGGCATCCCGCCGAGGCGAGATTCACGGATACGGTCATCGAGCACTGCCGCGCCGCCATGAGAGAGGCTGATCGACTTCTGGGCGGTGCTCCGTAGAGCTCCATGATCTCCGGACCCCGTACGCAGTACTCCGTCTTCCCTATCGGTCCGTCGGATCTATTCCTGGACCTTGCGAATGACGTGAAACTCTTGGCAGGTCGGCCTCCTCATCGTATCGCCTCCCCCTTTCCCCCTTCCTCCTCGTTGCCCC
Source organism: Escovopsis sp. TC (assembly GCA_003055185.1). Classification (NCBI taxonomy): domain Eukaryota; kingdom Fungi; phylum Ascomycota; class Sordariomycetes; order Hypocreales; family Hypocreaceae; genus Escovopsis; species Escovopsis sp. TC. The sequence continues at coordinate 3,070,496 of NIGD01000001.1, forward strand.
CCTCTTACCTTATCAGCAAGTCCATCCAGAGACTACCCACCAGAAACCAGTCATCCCCCCCCCCTAACACTTGACGCTCCGTGGCCAAAGACATCCCCAATAGGAAGTCAGAGACAAAAGCGTCACTTGACACCTTGTCTTGCTCAACAACAACCCCTTGCCTTACTACAGTGCCCTGAACTGACCACAACGCCGTCAGACCTGACCCTCCATGACGTACTTCCCTTCCCCCCTTTTCAAAACACAACACCACAAAACTTCGCCCTCCTCAACCGGCAACGACAGTGCTCTGCATCCCTCTCGAAATGTCTTCCCACGAACCCCTTTTCTTGGCTTCGACGAAGACTCGCGTGGCCAATTTGGAGGCAACAGTCCTGGGATATGTGGGATGATCTCCATTGTGGCATGGCCGGGGTGGGGGAAGGAGGGGGGGGGACAGGCGAGTACGATAGGTCGATGAACGCGTCACGACTCGACGTAAGCTGTGGCTCGCGGAACCCTGTTGTCCTGACTCTGAATTGCTTCTTACAGTCAGCACTCGATCTCTGTGATCGTTCGTCTCGGAAATATGCGCATCCACACTGAAAGAGATCTTGTGAAAGACGGCCGCCTCCCGTCGGGTATGGCAATGATGTTGTCAAAGTTCGCGAATATCTTCATCATGCGTTGGCATCCAACGCCCCCTATGTCTCGCCAGTTCCAGACTCAGTAGCAATTCCCCGATCTCGTCAATGCCTTTTCCCCTTTCCTCAGACCTCTTTCCTTCGTCCCTTTCCCTGCCCCTATCCTTTGCCCCTTTCCTTTGCTCTCTTTTCTCTGTCTTCCGCGTAGCAACCACTGATTCGCAATGCCACAGATACCCGAGCTCGCTCACCCACATGGATCCTCCCTCCCCTCTCTCTAGTGTCTGCCCAATTATACTCCAATCAAACTAGACAAAGCAAAATTGAAGCAAGGCTGTCCTTGTATTTCCATCTCCAATATCGCGCCACCTTACATGACTTGAAACGTATTTTTCTCCTTCCTCAGCTTTCGATGAACCTTTTCTTCTTTCTCCAAATGGTTCCCCTCGCAGCTAGCGGCGTAGATTCCCCGCGGGCTAGACGAGGTCATAGGCCAGGTGGCCATGTGCGCGCCCGCTCCGCATGACGATGGACCCATATAGCTCAGGCCTTCCGATTTCCTCCCACAGCCACCCCGAGGTAAACATGTCCGGCTTCGCCAGGTAGTCCACGATCCTGCCCACGAGCGTGACGCGGCCGAGCCTGGAGAAGCCATCGCGCTTCGGGTGAGCCCTGAGGATGAGCCCGTGTGCCTCGCTCGTGCGGCGGATTCGGGGATTCGAAATGGGCGTGTCGTACACGTCGCAGTGGAAGATGGCCACCACAACCTTGATGGGCGACTCGTCCATGACGAGGACGTTGACGTCGTCCACGTCGAATTTCATGACGGGATGGGCGACGATGCTCAGTATGTCGTTGGTCAGCGCGAGTGTCAGCTGGTAGGGTCCTACCTGGTGGCACGAGTTCGGGCCGACACTGTGCATCAGAAACGCGGGGATGAGCGGGCTTTCCAGCCGGATGATGTTGTTGATCGCCCAGTCGGGCCACTCGGGCGGGACTTCCGTTCTCGAGCGGGTGACTTCGAGCACATCAGCGGTCCAGCATCTCTGAACGTCCGGCGAGGCGCCGTCCTGCTCCCAGCCCGGGTTGGCCTCGAGTGGCCAGTCGATCTGGAATCCGCCTGCCCTGTAGTTGATGGAATCCACAGGGCGGACCGAGGTCCACGACCACGAGGGGAGCGACATGGAGCCCATGTCGAGGGCCCTCCTCGAGTGCTTGGAGCACCATAGCAGGTCTTGAAGGCACCAGTTGCCCCAGAGCCCGAAGTAGTTCGAGCGCGTCTCTGCGCCATTCTTCTTGGCAAACATGGTGATGATGAAGTTCAGCGCTCGCATAGCATCCGTGCGGTGGAAGAAGCGGTGCGAAAAGAGCATCTTGACGAGCTCCTTCCATCTCGTCCGCTGCAGCTCCACATCGTCCTTCAGATAAGAGATGTCGTGAATCGTCATCTGCTTGATGCTGTTCGGGAGCGTGGGCACCTCCTAGTGATACCCAAGGCAGGTCTCGTTGGCAACATAGGCACCTGGACGCAGATTGTTCGTCCACCAGAGCTGGTCGTCGGCGACATGGAGGATGAGCCGGGATGCGAAGAGGTGGACGCTCCAGCATCCCGAGGTGAGGAGCCTCGAATTCTTGACCCTCGTCCAGTAGGAGGCCAGGTCGACGATGCGATAGATGTTGGGCAGGACCAATGTGCCGGCCAAGTTGCTCCATTGCGGCTCGACGACGCAGGGGACGCTCGCGAAACGCGCGCCTGCGCTTGCGGCTGGCGAGGCATCGCTGGCAATCAAGGTCAGGGTGAAGAAGGCGTTGTGGAAAATGTCGAAGAGGGAGAAGTCCTCGTAGTTCCAGGTGTCCCTTCCTTCGCGATAGATGAAGGGATCGTCGATCCACACGAAGAAGATCTCCAATTCAAAGAGAAGACTGAAGGCCCGTTGCAATTGTCCCGGCAGGCAAGACCACCGGACATGGGTGTTGATGGCTGCCGCGTCTGGGACCCGGGGAAACAGGCTCGTGTATCTCTCCGGCTCGAAGGAGTGGCAGATCGCCGCGTAGTTGACGCCAAACGCCAGATCTGGGAGGCGATATGTCTCGACAAGTCTGCAGTATCTGGTCTCATTGTCGCCGCGCCTGGTTGGGCTCTCCCTCAACTGAAGGAGATACTTTGGATACCTGAGGGCCGAAATGCGGCGATCTTGGCAGCCGAGATAGGCATCTAGCCAGTTCTTGATGTTGGTGATGGTGGTACTTGTCCTGCGACTTCGAAACCAAGTGTTGCAATGAGTGGGGTTCTCGATGTCTGAGAAGAACGATCAGTCAACGACCCGAGAAACTGGTTGCAACGAAGCTAAAGAAAGAAAGAGAGCATCAGCCCGGACATACCAAAGCTCTTGGTGGATGGCAGACTTAGGTATTGCAGGAACTTGACGATGGACTGGATGCCGACGATCTGAGCGGCGAGGTAGACGCCAAGAAGAAAGGGAGAGCCATCTCTGGTGTTCTCGACGGCGAGGACGATATAGGTCAGGTCTCGATCGTAGGAGCGAAGCTCTGCAGCTCTCTCCCTTAGGCCGGCCCAGATGATGGCGCAGCAGGGGCAGCGGACTCTGGATATTCCGAGCTCGCCAAGAGTGAGGTGGAGGTTCTTCGCGGGACAGATGAGGAAGTCCTGGGTAATCTGTTGTCCAACCCACATGCCGAGGTTGACGCTCGCGTTCACGGCGCCTGCCGGGCATCGATAGAGCGCCACCAGCGTGCGCGACTGGAAGAAGCGGGAGCAGTGACCGCAGAGGTCACCGGGAGGCTGAGGACGACGATGAATCAGTTGCGAGGTTCAACAGGTGGGCAAGATACTGTACGTGTACCGAAGGACGCGTCGACTACTAGTACCTTACGACATGCATGATTTCGAGAGAGTGTGCTCACCATGGTGTCGAGACTGGGGGCTGCTTCTCCCCCGGCGCGTACGTCCTTCCGTCAACTTCAAGTTTGGACTGGGATAGTATAGAGAAGCAGTGATCAAAGAGAGTAGTACCGTGTATCAATGATGAGGGTCAAGAAGAAGAGCGACATCAAGAAAGGGAAAGAGATATGTGGCTGCAATCGCGAGGCTGCGACCGGATGAGTATTGAAGGGGGGCCAAATTGATATGATGTGGAGAGTCCAAGATGAGGCTGTTTTGTGATGGGGTATAGGAGGAGGAGGATGAAGAGGGGAAAAGAGAGGATGGAAGAGGAGAAACAAGAGACACAAAAGAACAGTGCTCCAGAATGAGAGGACACGAGAGGGATGGCGAGAGCCTGTAGCAGAAGAGGGGCAGGGGGGGGGCGGTTCAGCAGGACAAAGGGCCCTTTGAGTGGAGGGAAGAAAAGGGATCAATCAATTGATCAATTGATTCTTCGAAGAAAAAAGGAGCAGAAATCCAGTGATCGAAAGGGGAGGAGCAGAGGACGCAGCTCTTTCCACAACTCACTCCGCGCCCTCCTTGACTGTTTTGTGATGCAAAAGACATCCATACTCGCAGCTGCACACAATGGAATGGATCATGGATGCGGCATGGCTCCATGGAGGCGCGTACATGTATCTCACGCTGGCGAAATGTGATGGAGTGCGAGCATCGAGAGCTCCGTGCATCAAAGCCCGCTCATTGATCTCAGTCGATCCTCAGTTGCTCGGGTCGATCTCCCCCAAGCACAGCAGCGAAGGGGCGTCGAGAAGAGCAGCAAGTCATGGGCAGGTCACCCATCGCTCAGAGCGCCTCTCCCATCGTCCGGTCAGTCCCAGACCCTCGACTCCATCCTCGCAGACTCGAGGCTCTCTCTCTCTCTCTCTCTCTCTCTTCCTCTCTCCCCTCTTCACCTCGGGAAGCCAGTCGACTCTCTCGGACCACTTCACTCTGTCGCACGCACGGCCTCAGCCCTGGGAGTTCCAACCCAAACGCGCCCTCACCCTCTTCCCCAAGATCATAGGCCGATTGAACGCGAGTTCATCGTCGCGCTTGGTCTTGGCCTCTCTCTCTCTCTCTCTCTCTCTCTCTCTCCTCCTCCCCCTTTGCCATGGCGCTGCCTTTCGTGACGTCGGATTGCTCAAACCTCGTCTTCCCCTCGAGCGAGCCAGTGAGCGGGCCGACTTCTCACTCGCTGAGTACGCTCGCGAAGAGTCCCCCTCCGATCATCCGTCACCAAGATACCTCTCTCTCTTCTCTTCCCTTCTCCCTCTCCCCTCGTCTTCCATCTTCTTCCCCGTCGATCCTCCAGTGCTGGACGAGTGGATCATTGATGCTAACGGGCTGCCTTTCTGCGTCGCAATCAGTCACATATACCGTCTCTGATCCTCTAGCGGCCAGCAAGAAGGTAGAGGACGCCTCCCACCAGATTCAAGGCCCCCAGGATCCTGATTATGCCGACAAGGCGACTCGTGAGGACGGCGACGAGGAAGAGGACCTCTCGTTCCCTCGCGGCTACACGTAAGATCTTCGAACCCTCGCGATACCCCTCAAGTCAACCACAGACCGCTGACCGAAGACATCGGTGTCTGATCGCTCTAGCCTCATGTACGGCCGTTTCTCGCCGGGTGACTCCTGGCACACATACCTCATGGGCAACTCGATCCTCATTCTCGCCTTGCTCTGCGGAGAAGCCATGGACTACCTTTACGGCAACGATCCTTGACGGCGAACGCGCGCAGACATTCGACTGACTCCCGTTGTGCCGCTGAATTTTGCCGAGGAGCAGAGACGAGAGATCGCTTCGAAGGCCGAGGTATTTCAGGGGTCCCATTTTGATCGTGGGCGAACCAGTCGAGGAGTGATGCAGCCCTCTTCAAGTGGAACACGGGTCCAAGGATGTGGTCAAAATATTTTCCCCCGTCAAATACAAACAGACAGATCTGCTTCTCTCCGTTCTGCCATCCAGCATGTCCGTACACGGCGCGAGTCTTGCCCAAATGCATGTACGAATCCGTGTTCAAGTACGCCTCCCATCGTGACCGTCCCCCTGATCGTCAACACTTGTGGATCTGCCCGCCCCAGGATCATGGGCCCGGCGATCGGCTGCCAGATAGATTAGATCGACAGGCGGGCCTGCGGCTATCTGTGATCCGTACGAGGACCACCAACAAAGAATAGGCTGGGCTTCCCGCTACTACGGAGTATTGATCAGTCCTAACCGCAAGCGCGTCGCCTCTCACCCGCCTTTCTTGGCTCGCGCTCGAAATGCTCCGTCTGAGCGGGGGACGACCTTGACAGCGAGGGGAGCCAACGGTCATCCTCCACTGCCCTACGAGCGCCCTCGCGGGACCATCCGCCGCCATGACGTCCTGATCGACCCAGATTGTACCACCTCGTACGAGTACAGGCAAGTAGTCATTGAATTCGTCTTCCTGCTGTTGCTCCCCTCACCATATATCGACACATCGGCGAGGCTGATCGCTCGGGCACAGCGCTGCATTTGACTCATTGATCTTTGCCATCGCATTCCAGTCACGCCGCCTTTCGCTGATCGGCCTCCTGCCGCCCAAGGCTTTCCACTTGGTTCCTCAACCACAATTCGACGAGAAGGCAATCTACATGTCGATTGCACTTCAGGGATGTCTTTCTCTTCCATCTGCACCTTGAAAGTCCATTTTTTGTTTGACCTATCTCGCACGCTGCGAGTTCTCATCAAGAGCCCCTCTGCTCCGTACATCTTGGTCTGCGTCTCACCATGGTCTTGGGAATCTAACCCTAACCCTGATATCCAAACGACAGGGCCCTCTCCCTCTCTCGCTTCAACGAGCGTTTGATCTTTGGCCCGTCTTTCAAACACTTCAGGAGCTTTAGTAGCTGTCATTTTGCTCTTGTTCCATTTTTCTTCAGGAATTCGCCGCCCCTGGTTCTTTAAGTGCCGGACTCTTCCTCGCCAAGGCATGTCTCCGTTTGCTCACACTCTGCCGGGGCCCCGTCATTAATAGCCTCGATGCAGTTCATGCTACTTGCCGCGTAATCGAACGCGAGGGACACATTTTGTTTTGTCTTGGCATGATTGATCTCTTCTGGATCATCAAAGCGAGGAGAGCTTCCTACGAGCCATTTTGGGAGACTGCGAGGTCGAATCACCTAGGGGCGTGACCCTGATATCAGCTCGAGCTTCATCCCGCTATTGAGTGGAAGTGGCTTTTCTCTCCGCAGGCCACCCTCGAGGAATCAGTAAGAGGATCCTCCTCATCCGCTCTTAATGCCATCTTCTTCTTCTTCAACCTCAGGCCAACAGGCTCATCAAATTCTTCAAGCTCTACCGATCTCACCGGCTCTTTCTCGCTTCATTCTTGCTCGACGCCTCAGCTTAACGGGCACGGCTACAATTTCACTCTCCCCCTTCCGTCATAATCATGGGCGGCTCTGCGTTTGCTTCGGGTGACGATCCCCTTCATACCCCTCGCATGCCCCCTGATGTCTACGAGGCAGTCCGAGACCGCTGCCACACAGCACTGCTCAGCCTGTACAGCTGCGTGGCCTCCCCCATTGATGGCCCGGCCAAGAAAGACTACGGCGACATCGACATCCTCATGGCTTTACCAAAACATCCAAGCCCATGCGATGCCCTCGCACTCGATGCCATAGCGAAGGCCCTCCACGCCGAGAGGGTCATCGTGGGCGTCGGCAACGGCTGCGCAGCCAATCTAGCCATCCCCTGGCCTCGCGAGCTCCTTGTTGCCCAAGAACTGAATGACCTCAGCGAGTCATCCAAGCCCAGGCACATTCAAGTCGACGTCCGCGTCAGTCCGTCGCTTGAGAGTTTCCACTGGACACTGTTCGCACAGAGCCATGGCGATCTCAGCAACATTCTTGGCACGATGCTCCGCCCCCACGGCCTTACCATCAGCGAGAGCGCGTTGTGGCTGCGCGTACCGGAGATCGAAGAGATCGATAAGAAACGAGCGCGCGTGCTCCTCTCGCGGGACCCGGAAGAGGTGCTCTCCTTCGTCGGCCTTCCCGTAGACACCTACTGGGACCGTCCGTTCGCGAGCCTCCGTGATATGTACGAGTACGCAGCGCGATGTCGGTTCATGCACATTTCTCCCCTCGCGAATCCCGCCGAGGGACAGAAGACACAGTTGCAGAAGCTCAAGGCAAACGATCGCAGGCGCATGACATACCGCGCGGCGTTCAGGAAATGGATCGAGGAGTTCATCCCCGAATGCCGCGAGCAGGGCCGCTTCGCTGAGCAGACGATGACCAGGGATGACGTCCGCGAACTGGCATTCGCTCGATTCCACGTAGAAAGGGAGTACAATGCTCGTCTCGAGGCGTTCCTCGCGGAGAGCGAGAGGAATTACATACGCAACCACACGATCAAGGACCATGTTCCCATCAAAGAGAACCCGAGCGAGGGGGAGATCCTGTACAGATCTTGCCTGGTCGGTGCCCTGAAGAGGATCGTGCTCGAGGATGACGCGAGCTATGGTGTCGTTCCTGCGAAGAGCCTGAAGGATTCTCGGGGTCGTTTTATCATGGAGAGGGTTGTCGAGTTCATCTTGGATAGGCAGGAGGAGGTCGGTATTGCGGCGATGGAGCGGCATCACGTCCGAGTCAACGAGCGCCAGCGAGAGAAGAGGAATAAGTCTCTAGCTGTTGGATAGCGATCACGGGAGATCGATCTCGTCGTTGAACACTCTTTTAGGGACATATGGTCACCGCTAGCCTGAAATTCTTGGAGGAATTTCTCTAGTCTTGAATTTCTAGAGATCAGAGCAATGGGACAGGCATCAAGTTTCGTCTTCAACTATACTGCGAGCTTGTCTCCCCTGTTTTGGGGCAAGAGACTTGCGAGCAGCAGTGCTTGGTTTCTACTCAAGGGGCGAACGCCCGGTTCAAGCTCCTGGTCTATCAGCAATGCGAGCGCTTTTTGAATCCCTGAAATTGAAAGCATCCTCATGTCCTCCTCGAGAGGTACTGCTTTTAACCATCTGGGGACTTTCAAACGACAGCTGGTCTTTGTGAGGAGTGTGCGAGAACAGCATTCTCTTACAAAGTTGCGAGGTCTGCGCGAGGCGAATTGATGCTCTCCGACTATCTGTGCGGCAAGTGATGCCCTTCTTCCCTTTCTAGATCCTTTCTATCAGAAATATTGGAACAAGAGGCTCATGTCCTGCATAGGATTTCAAGAGCTTCTGGAAAACGGAATTTCAAAGGACCTGAGGAGAGTCCACAAGGATTGAAGCCCAATATATCGCTGCTCTTGAATGCTTTTCACACTCCTTTAGTACATGTAGAGACGCGTCTACGAAGCAAGAGGAAGACTCAAGACTCAAGAGTCCCTACGAACTCGTGGACGCCTCACACAATTCAAGTCGAAATTGCGGTTCACATGAGGATAAAGACCTCTTCGTCAGACAACGAGCTCTGCGACGAGTCTCCATGACTCACGCAGCATCGTGGCCTCATCGAAAATCCAGGCTCCTGTTGAAATAACGAGTCCATCCTCTGGGGGGGGGGCTTGAGGTCAACTGAGAGCCCAGGAGGGAAGGAGCTCGGAGGGTTCAGGTCCCGTTTCCCGGCTGCCCTCCCCTCGCTCTCGCTCTTTCCCTCCCTGTTCCTCTCCTTCCTCCTCTGTAAACTTGCTCTCTCCCCCCCCCTTCAGCCAATGGCAGGTCTTCTCGACGGAGACTCTTCCTGTCTGTCAATGTTCCCACTCCAGCTCACCCTCCCGGAGAAGTATTTATTGCCTCCCCTCTTCTCTTCTTTTTTCTTCGCCTTCTTTCTCTTTCCCTTCTCCTGCATCTCTGCGGGTCTTTCCTTTGTTCTTCTTCATTCCCCCCCCCTCTCCTTTCTTGTCTTTACTCAAGCATCGTCTTTTCTTTTCCGTCCACTGTCATTCCTTCCCCGCACAGCATCACACTTTCCCTTACGCTTGCCTTTTCGAAAGAGCATCCCTTCGTCTCTCCTTCCTCTTCATCGGAAGAATCCATCTCACCTTCCTTCTTGCCCTCTCCAATTCCAAGAAATACTCAGCCCTTCGCGCCTGAGGCGTCAAGGAAGTCCCAATTGTTTCCCATCGAGTCTTCCTGTCCTCACCATGTCGGACCCCCAAGGCTTCATCTTGGACCAAGACTTCTTCTTGGGTTTCCAATCCCAGGCTTCTCAAGCTTCGTCCGATGCCTTCGGTGAGCTTCTTGACCCCGCATATTCCTCTACTAATAGCAGTGTTTTCCCTATTGCCGCGTGAGACTGACCACTGGCAAGGTGCTGCCCCTATCGAAGGCGACGAAGAATATCTGTCCGATGCTGCTTTCGACGCCTTTCTCGAGCGTGCTGGCCCGGCTCCGAGCCCCATCTACGAAGTTCCCGGAACTGTTAGTTGACTTTTCCCCATGCCTCAACTCTGTCACGCCGTGGCTCACTCTCAATAGGACTGGTATCCCGCCCCTGAAGGGTATCGATATAGTGGCCACAATGAGGCCTTTGGGTAAGCGGTTCA
>NIGD01000001.1:3083412-3094138 GCA_003055185.1 Escovopsis sp. TC
GGGAGAAGATGGAAACGTGACGTTTTTCCTGTTTGTGTACGGACTTGCCGAAGAGGCAGAAGAGAAGCAAGGTGATCTGGGATGGTTGCAAAAGGGCTCACTCTTTTTTGAACATCTTGGCGGATTTTTGGGGGAGAAGAGGAAGAGAATAGGGTGGGAGGGATCTCGAAGTCTGGATGTCTGGATGTCTGGATGTATGGGAGTCTGGATGTACGGGAGTCTGGATGTACGGGAGTCTAGATGGATGTGTAGTAGTGTGCGGCGTGAAACTCGCGATGGGACGCAATGCGTGGGCGGGACTTGTCGTTGGAGGTCGCGGATGAACTTACGTCAGCGAGATCCGATCGCTCTTGGCGGGGCGGTCCTGCGCGGGTCTTATCGATATACGGAGTACCTGCGGAGTACATGTTTGGAGTGCCTAGTACCTACTATAGTAGTAGTAGTAGTAGTAGTACTCCGTACCTCTCGGGCGTTCCTGGCGCTTGAGAAGGAGGGGCCATCCGAGTGGGGATCTACTCCGTAGATCTTGAGCAACTGGACATCTCGAATCATTTCAACGTTGGAGTGTCGAAGGAACATGGTTCACGGGGACAGAAGCGACTCAAGGGTCGATTCCCCGTCAAAGATGCTGTAGTCTGGAATTCTCTGTCGGAGGCTCGATGATGGAGTTCCCTCAGCAGGATGTTGGCGCCGCTGGGCTTGGGCTGAAGCCGAGTCCACCTGCCCCCCCCCCCCCCCCTTCCCCACCCCCCCTCCACTTCATTCACGACCAGGAGTGCTCGTACGAGTGCTCGCACTCCAGAGACTCCGCAACGATTGGCATCACGGCATCCGTTGTGCTCGTGCTTGATTCATGTAGGTGGTTCTGATTGCATGGCGCCCTTTGTCTGTAGGATCGTGATCATCATGCTCGATTTCTCTCGTGGGCGACTACTGGTACTCGTAGACGCCTACTCCGTAGAGTCCTGTGCCTCATCCGTGCGTCACGTGCGTGACGATGCCGTTCTCGGCGACGTGCACGTTCAGCCTCTCCGGGTCCCAGTCCTTGGTGACCTTTGCGTTGGGACCCTCGATGACGCGCGTCTTCTCGGGGAGGTCTCTCTTGCAAAACATCTGTTAAGACGGGGAGGGGGGGGGAGATCAGCGTCTGCCTCGTCTTTTCTTCTACTTCTTCTCCTTCTTCTTCCCCCTCTTCCTTCTTCTTCCCCCACACACACACTTCTCCTCTCCCCCTAACTTGGCTTTGTCTCGTGCTCTTCCAACGCGACGGAGCTGCCTACCGTGGTATCGGAGTCCGTTTCGGACAGCGTCTTGCCCACGAGCTTGTTCGTCCACTCCTCCGTCTTGGAGCCGGGGGCGGTCGACAAGCCAGTGACGAGGGGCATGTTGATGTGGATTGCGGGGTTCTCCGTGCTATTTCGATCCAATATCGAGGAGTAGGTAAGTATACTAGTAGGAACGAGCACGCACGATGGAATTCGAGGATGTATGCAGAGGGATGTGGGAGGGGAGGGCCCACGCAAAACAGATGGGGGAGAGGAGATGCTCTTGTACTCGTACGAGTAGTAGGGACGAGCTGGGTTGACGTGGGCGATGACGTCGATCCGGCGGCACTCAGGATTCCAAGAATGAGCAGCAGCCAGGCCGCAGGAGCTGAGTCAGCGGGCGACGCCACGGGGTGGCGCCGGCCTGGAACATCCAAGTTCCGTTCACGACACGGGTTGTGGCTGAGGATGGATCGATCTGCCATCTCGAGGTTTCCGCCTCCACGATCCCTCGTTGCGGGCCCGTGAAGCGCGTGGACCAGAGGCGCAGATCATGCCTCAGTCAGTCGACCGAGTCCTACGATTTCTTCAGCACGCCTGCCGGGCGCCCATGGCTGTCGGCCCATGGCTGTCGAAGGGAGGCGAGACGCGAGCGAGATCGCATCCCCTCGCTGTGCCCGGCTGTCAGGGAATGCTTGTACCAGCACGGAGTCGTCCAGCCCCTCGCCAAGAATAGCACGGGCAGGCATCTCCCGGATGGGTCAGAATCGTGATGAGAGATCTCCCGCGGGGCGTCATGGGATACATGCTACTCGTACGAGCGATGGATGCACGACTGGAGCCCAACGAACGGGCGCCCTCCCACCTGCAACGATGATGCATCCACGACTCTGGACTCCTACCTACCTACCTGTGGTACGAGTACCAGCACGAGTACGGAGCACACCTACGAGTTCTGTACCAGGATGCATCCAGGAGGCATGGATCCGTGAATCAAGAGCGCCATAATATACACTCGCGTACTGAAACTATACACTCGGATTCTTATGTCATCCGCTTACCAATCGGTACGTACCGGTCGGTCAAAGTCTCCCCTACTTCTATGGGTCCCAGTACCTGGCGCAAAGAATTCCTTACCGGCGCCAGGTACCCTTAAGTAGTGCATCGACACACCATAGTAAACCCGTACTGCGAGGCTGTGAATTCCTACGTTACGTGACCGGTGAAAATGCGATAATTGATGCCTTAACACCAAAAAATGATATCGTAAGATCTTGTGTACATAACCACCTAGACAGGGCACGGGTTCACTACCTTGGTGCGTCGATGCACTACTTGAGGGTACCTAGCGCCGGTAAGGAATTCTTCGCGCTAGGTACTAGGACCTATAGAAGTAGGGGGGACTTTAACCGACTCGTACGTACCAATTGGTAAGCGGATGACATAAGAATCCGAGTGTATCGTTTCGATGCGCGAGTGTATATTATGGCGCTCGTGAATCAAACCCATGGGCCCAATCGAAAGGGTGGATGGACTCGCCCCGAAAGGAGTCAAGCCCGGCACCGGCGACGACCTCCTTTTTCCCACGACCATGCGCAGCACAAATGAGGTACTACCTCTTGTACGAGGAGGTACACGTTCGAGCCACGGGCTGTACCTCCACAGGCCCCGTACCCGTACAGTACTGCGGAGTACCACAAGTACTAGCAGGTACATGTACTACTACTCACGCCCATCCGCCCGCCTGCGCCTCGCTGCCTCTGCCTCTGCCTCTGCCTCTGCCTCTGCCTCTGCCTCTGCCTCTGCCTCTGCCTCTGCCTCTGCTTCTGCCTCCATGCGACCCTCATTCCACCTCCAGCTTCATCCATGGATCCCTCCATTTTTTGAATGCCGTGCTGCCGCCAGCCAACTCCCCTCCGCCGTCTGACTGACAATCCACCCACCTCCATCCACCTCCATCCTGCATCGTCCGGCCCCCCTTCCTCCCCTGAAACCCTCGTCGCCCAGAGGAATTTGATCCTCTTCTTTCTCCCTCTTTCCCCCCCCCTCTCTCCTCTTCTCTTCCTCTCCATCCTCCCATCTCTCTCCTTTTCTTCCTCCCCCTCTGCCACCTTTCTCTTCCCCCGTCTTAGGCATTGCCATCTCCTTCTTCTTAATCCCCTGTCGCCAGGCACAACTCTCCTTGTAATCAATTGCCTCTCCTTCGGGCGCTTCCATCCTTCTCCCTCTCCTCGCCTCACCACACAACGCGTCGACTTCCCCTCGACGCCCCTCGACCCCCCTCAGACCCCCCCTTTCGACTCTCCTCGACGTCGACACCCGTCGATCCCCTGGGACCCGAGCATCGACCTCCTCTCCCACGCGCAGTCCTCGACAACGCATATCATACCAACCCCCCTCACACCGACCTACCCATCCACGATGCGATTCTCCGGCGCAACCGCTCTCCTCCTCGGGAGTGGCGCCCTCGCCCAAGACCTCGGGTCCTGCATCGCCGCAAAAGCCACCGACATCGCTCGACAAGCCAGCTGCCCCGAAAACTCCACCCTCGCCGACTGCCTAGCCGGCGGCTCCTCCGCCAACGCCATCGCCGACATCGAAGCATGCATCAAGGCCCTCGACTGCCAGGCCGTCGATCCCTTCGCCGTCGCCCAGGCCGTCTTCCAGGCCTGCTCCAACGCCGCCGCCGCCCCCCAGAAGCGCTCTCCGCAGGGCGCCGCCGCCTCTCTGCCCCAGCAGACCCCCGAGGTCCCTGCCGCCGCCCCCAACCCCGACAAGCACGCCGCCGCCATGCCCACCCCCACCCTCTCCAGGCGGGACGGCGCCCCCCTCCAGTGCCTCATCACCGAGACCGTCTCCACCTCCACCTGCTCCGTCGAGACCACCGGCAACCGCCTCCACACCATCTCCTGCTTCGAGACCCAGGTCGCCAAGAGCCGCTGCGCGCCAGGCCTCATGTGCTCCATGGACCCCACCGGCGCAGACGTCTGCATGAAGATGCACAACACCCTCGACATCGGCGGCATCATCATCTCCATCATCTTCGGCGTCTCCATCGTCATCGGCGTCTCCGCCCTCACCTTCATGTGCTGCAAGGAACGCAAGTACCAGAAGAAGCTCGAGGCCCGCGCCGAGGCCACCGCCCTCGCCCGCGCCCAGACCAAGAAGCAGCGCGCCGAGCAGCGCTCCCCGCTCATGCGCCAGGGCGAGGGCGGCGGCGACCCCTTCCACGACCGCAACCGTTCCTAGAGGGACCGCAATGGTCGTCGACGCGAGCAGCCGCCGGCGATGACGACGACACCCATGACAACTAGGACACCCGCCACGATCCCGAGACTGCAGTCGGGGATTGGCGGGAGCGTCGAGGAGAGCCAGAGATGAGAGGAGATGTCGACACACCTATGTTTCCTCGCTCTGAGATCTGTTCAGGAGAAGGAAAGGAAAGGTGGAAGAAACATGCATCAAAGACAGCGAGCAGGGCATAGACGGACAGAGGGTGAGGGTCGGGATTGGATAGATGGACGGATGGACGGTCGCTGCTGGATGACTTTGCCCCCGTCCCTGCATGCGTGGTACACAACGGAACGGATGGATTCAGAGCGCCCCCGATGTGTGTTGTTTACATTTACAATGTTGTTGCTACACGAAATGAAACGGAAAAATCATCTAGATCCAAAGTCCAGTACCTAGAACTTCCATGTTCCCCAAAGCACGTGTCCCTTGCCTTGACTCCATCAGTGAAAGAACTCTTTCCTCGAGTCGTATCCATGGATGCAGTACCTGTGGATGATCCATCTTGATGCCAAAGACGTCCATCTTTCCACTGCCATCATCTGCTCTTGCCCTGACCTTGACGAGAGATCACCATCGAGCATTCATTGATGTTTATAGGGACACGCACAGATTGAGCAGCTCACTGACAAGTTGGCACCGTATTATACCGATGCTCAATACCTAGTAGTATCTTTCACCCGCTCTTATGCAAAGATGATGGGCTTCCGCTTTGAAATTATCGCTCTAGAGCCATGTGTATCAGAGTGATGCCGAACGCCCGTCCCGGGACACCCTTCTTTCCTTCCCATGGCCCCCCATATCCCGCTTTCTCTTTCTTCAACTTTCCCTCCTCCCTTTCCCCCAATGAACCCTTGATCAACCGAAACATGGACAGACCCATCTCCATTCGCTAAGTCAGAGACCAAAACCAGTGGAAAAAGAAAAGATTGGTGAACAAATAAAGATAAAGTGGAAGTGGGGGAGATGCAAGGGACGGAGGCAGGGGGAGGGGTTCGTAGGAGTGTTTGGGGCGGGGGATAGGGGCCCGGGGGGCTTATGAATGTGGACGCTGTTGTGTCTCTCTCCTGATATCATGGCACGATATGATCTCTCCAAGGCGCTCTCTGCTTTCGACCCCGCCGATCCCTAGATTCGGATACCTCTCTTTCTCCTCGGGGCGTGGCAAATGCTGATCAGCGACAAGGGGAAGACTGTCAACATTCCAGAGATCGCCTGTGGGGGCTCTTTCGAACAGAGGCCGGGGGCAAGAATGTGCCCGAGCTGGAACTGGCCCCAATCTCTTCGCTGGCTCCTCTGCGATGACTTCTTGATATTTCGGGTGTCGGGGCGGGGGCAGCGGCAGGGGGAAGCCGCGAACGACCCCAGAATCTCTTGGAAATAAGGGCCTCGGCCGGATCCAATGATTGCATCTCGCGGAGGTTATAGCCGATCCTCTGCAGCAAACTCGGTCGCTGACAGGTGCTACCTGGCTGAGCCTGCCCCTGAGTCGCGTCGGGACGCTTCTAGAGCCCCCGCAATGCGGTGTGGCCGACCAGGGGACTGCCAATCTCGCCGGGGGCGCCGACCGCCCTAAAATGCGCATTCAACCCGTCCTTTGGCTCGGGGACCCATCTGATAGAATGGTTGCCCGGCCCGGAGCCGTCGCGTATGACGTCGAATGTGCCTCCGCCATTCTTATCATTCCCCTCCGTCTCGCACAGGTTCAGGAGATCCTGCTCGGTGATGGACAGGTCTCCAGACAAGCCGTCGATGTGAGACTTGACTGCCCCCAAATCCACGTAGCCCTCTGCGTCTGCACTCGGGAAGGCGAGATCCTTGCAGGCTTGGCAGAGCATGAGTCGGAGGAAAACATGGCGAGGCTGCGCCGAGGGTCGAATGGATCCGACCCCCGACCCGGGCGACCCGACGTGGAAGTTCATGGGAGAGTGCGACACTCCCCATCCGGTGGTACCGAGGCCGGGAGGCGGGAACAGTTGAGAAGCTCCGGTAGAAGGGGGCCCCCAGGGGTTGTGGTTGAGCGAGAAGTTCGAGTCGAGGAAGGGGCTCGGGGCAAAACTGCATCGTGTTCCGAGCGATTGGGGTCGCAGACTGGCGGAGCTGACGTCCAAAGAGGGAAGCGGATCTTCATCCTCCAGCAGGGCGCGACTGCCCAGATGCTTGGCGTCATCGAGCCCTCCTATGGGCTTCCCGGCAGCGACAGTAGTGCTTGGTCGACCGATGGGTGCAGGCCGGCCGATGGGCTGAGTCAGATTGCCCGGAAGTATGCTGTCGAAGCCGATGGAGCTCTGGCGCCTGTGCGACGAGAGAGGCCCATCCTTGGGAAGCGGGAAGGCCGAGCTCATCGAGAAAGGCTCACCAGACGGGACAGCGGGGTGGGAGAAACCGGGGGGGGGCATGGTGACGGGCGGGAATCCACGACCTGGCGGACCATTGATCCCCGGCGGCGGTGCCGGCATCATGTGAGGAGTGGGACTGGGCCTGAAACTCAGAGGGTACACGGGATCCAGGCTCATGCGAGCCGGGAACCCAGGCGGCGGCTGCTGCTGCTGCTGCATCGGTGGAGGCAGGTGGTGGGGGCCCAGCCCTGGAGGAGGCTGCATGCCCACGGGGGGCACTGGAAACGGCGTCGATGAAGCGGGGCCCTTGGAAGGCGCTCGAGGGGGGGTCAAGGACAATAGCGCGCTCGGTGCGGCGAAGCTTCCGCTGACCTTCCTCTCTGGTACGACTGCGCCGGGACTGGAGAAGGTATGGGTGACAGAGTGCGGCGACGTGCTCTGCCGCGACGCTGGGGCGGCGTGGGAGGGAGAGGGATTCGCGGACGCCGTCTCCCGGTGGAGCGATGTGGTCCTAGGTCGAATCGGGGTCGGCGCCTTCGTAATCGCGGGGGTCGCCACGGGAATCTTTGGCGACACGAAACTCGTCGGATTCGCCGCGTGCTGCTGAGGCAGGGCCGCCGGCAGCGGCAGCGGCGCCGTCGGGGTTTGCTGGCCGCGTTTCGTCGGGGGCTGGAGAGCTTGGGGTTGAGACGGGGCCTGATGGGTCAGCGCTCTCTGTGCGGCGGCCGCCCGGTCAGCCTTCTCCTTCTCCTCCCTGGCCTTCTCCCTGGCTTCGGCAGCCTGCTGGGCCTCCTTGAGAGCCTGGGCGGCTCGCGCCTCCTTTTCTTGTTTGTCGCGCTCCTGTTTCTCTTTCCTCTCCTGAGCCTCCCGCTCCCGCTGCTCGCGAGCGCGATTCTCCTTGAGGCGCTGTTCCTCCTTGAGCTTTCTCTCGCGCTCCTTTGCCTCCCGGAGCTTGCGCTCCGACTCAGCCTGCTTCTCTTTCTGCTCATGGATCCGTCGCTGTCGCTCGGCCTCCCTCTTCAACCGCGCGTCCTCCTCGGCCTTCCTCTGGGCCTCCTTTTCCTTTCGGCGGGCCTCGCTCTTCAGCTTCTGCTCGGCTCTTTGTTTGACTTCGGCTTCCCTGCGGGCATCCTCCTCGGCCTGCTTCTCGGCTTCCTTGCGGGCCTTTTCCTCGGCCATGGCTTGCTTCTTCTGCGCCGTCTTCTCCTTCTTCCGCTGGGCGGTTCTCGCTCGCTTGGCCTTTTGCTCGACATTGGCTCTGTCCTCCGCTTCCAGCTCCTCAATGAGCTGTTCCTGGCGCTCTACGGCGACTTTCTCCTTGTAAGCAATCAAGACCCTCTGCTCGAACATGCGAGCGGCGAAGATCTGGAACATGCGACGGCCCTCCTCCATACGTTGCTCCTCCGTCATTTGGTCCTGGCAGCAGCACTCAGCATGGAACTTGGACGGCATCACAGAGGGGCTGGAGTATACCTCTTCATCGTCTTCATACTCCTCGTCTTGACTATCTTCATAGTCTTCCTCCTCATCCTCTTCCTCCTCATACTCATCCTCCTCAGGCGGGGGATGGGTATGGGGATTCGAGTATGAGCCGTTGGGGTGACCATAGCCCCGAGAGAAGTGTTCTCTCGCATCTTCTTCTCGGGCCATGCGACGTTCCGCGAGCTGCTCCATCATCTCGATGAAGCGCTTGCCGTCGTTCTTTAGAAGGTCATCCGCCACGGTGAGAATGCCGCCTAAGTCCATGTTACCATATCTGTGGAGAAGTGTTTCAAGGAGCTGCGTACCCTTGACCTGCAGGCTGTTGCCAAATGTCAAGAAATCTGCCACGTCTCGGTCGTGAGAGCCGTGAAGATCTTCGGGGGGTTCGTCGTCGCTGTAGTCGTCGTCCTCCACCTCGTCTTCGCTATAGACGTCCTCGAGCTCTTCCTCGTCGTCTTCGCCGACGTGCTCTACTATTCGACCGCGCGACGGAGGCTGGCGGGCGTATCCGGATGGGAGGCCGCGCGGGGGCCGAAGGGGAAAGTCCCGTGGGGGTAGCGCTGGCGGGGCCTCTCCTTGGTTCGCGAATTGCTCCAGCTCGAGGTAGTAGGCGTCGTACAGCCCCTCGAGCTCCTCCTCAATGGCCGTCCTCTTTCGCCCACACACGGTGCAGCTGCAGGTGTGCTTCTGCTGCTCCTTCATCTTTTTGAGCACGGCATCCTTTTCGACCTTGACGAGGGATTTCCGATCGTCCTCGCCCAGGCCAAGCCAGAATTCTTTGATCCGCTCCCGCTCCTCGTGATTGCTCGTGCTCCATATTTTGTCGCGGGACATGCCGAGGCCACGCGCCGTCCCGGGCGCCTCGGCTTGGGGCGGTTGGCCATCGACGATCGCGTTGTCGACGGTCGAGACGGTCGATTTTTTCTTCTTCTTCCTGTTCTTCTTCGCCTTAGTATCCGGAGCGTGGCCATTGCCGTTGTTGGAGGCTTTGGGCTGCATGTCTTCCGTGAGCACGTAATCGATGTCGTCCTCATCGCTTTGGACGATCTCATATTCGAACGAAGCTTGGTTTCCGGAGCCAGAACTGGGGCTATGGCGGCCGTTAGTAGCTTGCTCGGCCGCGGCCTTGGCGGCGGCTTTCTGCCTCCTCTTCTGCTTTTTGCGGTTCACGGCGGGGGTGGAGACATCGCCGGATACGCGCACCGCGGAGGCGGGAAGGTTGTTCGAATTGCAGGCTGTCGGGGTCGATGGCTGAGACGAGTCGGACGCGAAGCCCTTTGGAACCGTGATAAACTTGGAGCCGTCTTTGTTCGAGTATTTCGAGGTGTTGCTGCTGCGAGGCGAAGATGGCGTCTGGAGAGCCGGTTTTTGCTGGTGGGCCGGCATCGTACGTCTACGGAGGCAGGGCAGTCGAAATCATGAAGAAGGCTCGCACCGATTTCGCGAATCTCGTAAGAATGCAAACTGCGAAGCGAGGGACGGGCATGTCAGTGAATCCGAAATTAAGTCAGCGACCAGGAGTGCGCGCGGCGCAGGGCAACGAGGGCGCCCCCCAAGAACAGTCGAGGCTCGAGCACACTGCGATCCCCGGGGGCAAGTGAAGCAAGAGAAGTGTGGGATCAAGAGGGAGAGAGAGAGAGGGAGAGAGGTGTGCTGGGCTATGTTGAGGGGCGACGACGGGTGACGAGGCTCAAAATAGAGGCACTCACAATCGGCGAGTGGCTTCAAGGCTTCGTCGGCGAGAACGCCGGCCGGGGGAAGGTCGGTATCGAGAAGAGATTTGGGGTCGATAGTCGGAGAGAAGGGTGAGTATGATATTCCAGAGGGGCGTGGGGACCAGCGTATATAGGGATAGAAATATGGATCGCGTGGTTGGAAAGGGACTGCAGGCGAGAGAATTGGATGCGAAGAATAGATACTGGATGGGGATGGATGCTTTGAGGTGGTTTGCGAGGAAATCGACGGAGCAGAGCCGATCAGTGCAAGTAAGTGTGTGGTGGTGGTGGTGGTGGTGGTGGTGGTGGTTGTCGGAAGTTGGATCGATAGAGGTCGCTGATAGTGCGAATTGCCGCTAAGAGCCTCCGAGAAGAAGGCCAGACCCGGGGGGGAGAAGGGATTGGATGGCTCAATGGATCAATCCAGGATCCAAACGGGAAAAGAGAGAGAGGCGTCAGAGACACGGAGAAAGAGATGATCGGAGAGAGCGTGGAAGCGTGAGGGAGCGCGGGTGGTGAGAGAGTCGGTGCGAGCCAGTCAGAGGCAGTGAGGGTCAGTGAGAGGATGCAGCCTGTGGTGGAGATTTGGACTGGAGGGAGGAAGAAAGACTCTATCGCTTCAGGGCGGAGGAGG
>NIGD01000001.1:3094163-3121274 GCA_003055185.1 Escovopsis sp. TC
GAGGGGAGAGGGGAGAGGGGAGGGGGGAGGGGGGGCAAGCAGGACGGGGGAGGTAAAGAAGTACAGGAACCTCTTGTCTTTGTTCTTTTGCGTGGGAGGCTGCCGTGAGGACGTGTATAGGATACATTATGAGCGCGCGCATCGCGGCTCGTCCATCGTGCCTTCAAGTTCCAGCGCTCTCCGACGCAGGAGCACCGGCGGGCAGGTACAGGCTACCTTTGTTCCTTCCCGCGGCGCAGGGACCGCTCCGTGCTGATGCAGGGCCGCACTGTCCTTGGCGGGCCAGCGCTGGGGGTTTGGCCCGCGGATGAGAGAATTTGCGGAAGGCGGGGCCAAGCGGGCACTTTCCGCCGCTCGGGTGCGACCTCTGCGCGGGCAGTTTCACAGTGTGTAGTCCAGGGGCTGCACTGTATCTCCGCCAAGTAGCCGCTACTTTCGGAACGGTGCACCTTTCTGGTCATGGAGGAACTTGAATGGGAACTGGAGTCTGGAAGGGTTCCCGGAGCAATTGTTGGAAGGGTTCGCTCCGAGACCTCGATTTCTGAATTCGTCCGGCGCACTTCGTAGGTGACCTTCAATATCCGGTAGCAATTGACTGCATGCACTGCCGCCAACTCTTTCAATTCCAGCTCCCAGACATTGCACATTCGCCGGCCGTCTCTTGCGCGCAAGCAGCATCTTCCCGAGCCGTACGGAGTACTCGAACTCGTACTGTATGGACGGACGGAGGAAAGCCCAACACCTCTTGGATCCAACTCCATCGGTCTTTCCTGATTCTTCGATTTTCGAGTGCTGCTTCCGTGGCTCCTTTCGAGTTGTTCTTTCCTTCTTTCCGTGGTTCCTTCCTTTGTTCTTTTTCCGTTCTTGATGGCGCCTTCCCCCCCGCCCTCCTTCTGCGGATCCGGCCATATTGCACGTGACCTGACGCCTATTCCGGCGTTTTCTTTCTTTCTCCTCGAAAAGCGACTCCAACAACCATCCATCGATATTGACGGCCGTCTGATCCAGGCTGCTGGGAACCGCACATCGTTTCCCTCCATCGAGGTCTTGTCTTCGGCCTCGTACTCGTGCCTACTTGGTACTACTCTTTACCATGCAAGACACACTCTCCCAAGCACCAACCGATGCTTGGTGGTCGAGGCGCCACCGGGCCCAAGCGAGACGGCGATGGCACAAAGAAGCGCCTCGCAAGAGGATGCAGTGGAGATGACGACGCGACCGGATCGAGGCCAACAGACGACGACCCCCTCAGCGCCCCGTCCTGCGGTTCGCATTTGCGCATCCACCTCGACCTCCTTCCTCCCTCTTCGTCTGTTGTCCCCGGCTCGGAGGCGGCGCCATGTGCATGATCTGGCCAGCGCCGCGCCTTTGCCTGCGGAAACATGCTGCTTGTCTCCGGAGTAGACGGCAATGCAGTGGCAGCGAGCCGATGGTCTTCGTCGTGTCTGCTTCCGGACGACGGCTCGACAATGTGAGCGACTGCACCCTTCCATGGTCGCGCGGAGAGCAGCAATCGGGTAAGAGCATGCATGTGTGCGGAATAAAGAGCACTACTCCGTACAGCTTGGGGGGGATCTCCTCGTCCATTACAGACACAGCCTGATGTCGGGTCCGGGCCATTGGGAGGAGCTCAGACAACCCTTGACCGTACGAGCATGCTCTTCATACGAGGAAATCTCTCGAATCCAAGGCGGTCTCGGTTCACAAAGCGTATGCGGAACTTGCTCGACCGGCAACAACACCAACAACCCCGCCCCCCCCCCCCCTTCCTCTTCTCCCACCCTCTCCATCCTCACCGTCTATTTTGCCTCATCCTCCCGATCCTTCCTCATCCTCTTCCATCCTATTGTCCAAGGACAACAACAGCAAGAGGACGAGGAAGAAAACCACGAGGGACAAAGAAATATATGAGATCATCCATCGGCCTTGCAGATGGAGCCTCAGCCAGACCTCGTATCGGCCTGGCCCCGGTATGGCCGAGGCGCACCTCTGAGGAAGCAGAGTGCTGCTCCATTGGCTGCCCTGATGGCTATGATCCGCCGCGTCGCATCTGCCGCTTCGAGACATGTCTTGCGTCGAGCATGTGCGACTCGACTGGAGATTGGACTGCGCGCACAAAGGGCATGCAGCGTCGTGCGGTCCCCCGCGTGCTCGAGAAAAATGATTCCCCTTTGAGCAGTCGGCGCCCGGCATCGTGCAGTTCGCGGAGCGTCCAGTTGCGTCCGTTGCACATGCTCATACGAGAAGGAAGAGGAGGAGGAAGCAGCTAGAGCAGGGGCGGGTGGATGTCTCCACGTCTCCACGGCTCCACGTCCTGCGGGCTCCGCTGACGCCGGCGACGACGACTAGGAGAAGTCGAGGCAACGGCAACGACAGCAAGAATAGCAGCAACAACGACGACGACGACGACGACGACGACAACAACGACGACGACGACGACGACGACAACGACGACGACGACGACAACGACGACGACGACGACAACGACGACGACGACGACGACGACGACTGCAAACATTCACGTTGAGATATCTTCCTGCGGGGAGTCTCCTTTATGGCCCTAGATTCATCCATTGGACCCCATCTCCTGCTGCTCCCTCGGGGGTCCCGATGGCCGCGGCCCATTTCGTGGAACGTTGCAAGGCGCGTCAATGGGTGAGCATCATCGCCCCCCATCACCACCGTCATCGACTGACGCTGCCGTTGTTCAGGACCCAGATGCGTCGACAAAGCTCGAGCACCACGATCCGCACTTGGTCGTCCTGTTGTTTCAGTGCCCCACGCTGTACTCCGTATCTGGAAACCTCCGAGCCTCCACCTGGTGACGGTGACGATGATAGTGATGATGATGATGATGATGATGATGATGATGATGCAGTCCACGGTGTATCCCTGGGCTAGCGCAGACGTCCGATGTGCTCTTGCGGCCGCGACGCCATCCAAGGGAATCCAGGCGCCCGATGCCTGTCTCCTGAATCCGTGCTCCATCATGACTCAGGATTCTCCACTGGTCGAGCTTGATTTCAGCCTCAATCTGGAGGACCATGTAGTATTCCGTAGGTGGCTCTGTGGTACTCACACTCCGAGGACGCTGGATGTCTCCCCCCCTGAGTCTTCTCTGGCAGCGCGCATGGATGCATATATGACTCCGTCCATCCCGTCCCCTCCACATCACGTTCCCCTTCCTTCTGCTCCGTGATACTACGAAACATCCTCTACAGCACGACAAGCGAGTATCTGAGCTTGAGACCCATGTAGGCGTCCTCATCCTGCTGCGATATACCCGCTCCATTGCCATTCCACCTCCTCATCTCAGGCGGCGCCGCACAGTGCGATCCCCTCATTTCACACCCGCACCTCGAGCTCAAGCTCCATCAGTGCCTGCTCGATCCGCCTACCCTGAACTCCACCAACACGATCATCACGACTCCAATTTTGAACCCCCCGAAATCAAGGATCACGCATCCCTCGAGCTTCAATTCCGCGACATCGCCGCCTGCCGCCTGCCGCCTGCGCCTCCCGACCGTTGTCTCAACCTGCGTCGCCCCCCCCCGAGATCTGGATCGCCCTGCCGCCCCGATCGGCATCCCACGGAGCTTCGTTCCCACATGCAGTAGCCTATCCGCTGCTCGGATGACGAAACCCACGCATTAAGCTCCGTTTCTCGAGCCCGCCCGTCAGCACGCCAGAAGAAACAGGAGACACTTGAGCCCTGGATCCATCCCGCTAGAGGACTGGAATTACGGTGCGTGCGGAAGACGTACTCCGTACAGACCTCCATCCTCCATACATTGATACTACGTACTCCTTACACACATACATCCGCTGGAACGAGAATGGATTGGTCGTGGACTTGGGCGTACGAGAACTGACGGACGCCTTCAGCTCGCCCTCGTATCATCACTCGGATCCGGTCTGATCTGCAGATAAAAAGTCCGGCCTGCCAACCGTTTCTCGCCAGGATCCTCGCCGTTGCATCACCACCTCCAGTCACTCTCTCGCTGCACGTCCACGCCGCCCACCGCCCTGGCCGACTCGGTCCACCTCCACCTTCACCTCCAGCTTTTCAACCACAACACCTATCCTCCTCCCCGGCGCCCATCTACGAGTACGATCTCGAGTACGACCCAGCCTGCCCTCTCTTCTTACTACTACTCCGTACCGCTCCCTACCTCCTTCAACGAGTGCGACACCGTTCAATCCCCCGTTGCGTACCGAACCAAGCCCCAGCCAGTCGGTGCCTGCGGCCAGCGAGAAGCAAGGTATCGAGATCCGTCGCCGAGAGAGGCCAGCCGACAGGACCGAGAGCCGTCGACCAGGGATCGAGACGTACATACTCCATCCTACGATCCCACGCATACCGCTCCTCCCATACCTCAGCTTCCTTCGCGCGACGAGCTGCAGGTAGTACATACCGTTCCTCGTACGGAGTGCTACCTCTTTCGACACGGGCTGTAGACCCTCGCCCTCGCCCTCGCCCTCGCCCTCGCCCTCGCATCCGCCCTCGCACTCGCATTCGCCTTCATACTCTCGTACAGCCGCGTCCGACGCCGGCCAGGGCCTCTGGGCAAAGCGAATCATTTGCTTCCTCTCATATATTGCGTGCATATCACACTGGCTGTTTCGAATTGACCTCTTCATAAGGCCCTTGTCCCCATTCTTCTTCTTGCATTTCTCCCTTCCCTCGTCATTCGCTTCCAGATTCGCTCCTTCACCATGTCTGGCGGGAATCCTCAGAACGTTATCCGCAGGTATGATGACTTCACCCTTCCAGCAGTCGCCTTTCGACTCCATATCTCTCTTCGCCTCGCCCTCCGTTCTCTCATCGATCACGGCACTCGAAGCTTTGCCTCTTCGCGCGAGAAGCAAGACTGTGACCCACTGTCCGGCGTTGGCGTCGGCCGCCAAGAGAACCTGCAATGGGGGCCGAAACAAGGGAGAGCATGTCGATGCTGGGTCGCACGCGCTGGGCTGCGCGGGAGACAGCGCAAGGCGGGAGGGGCAGTTTTGCTGATGTTGTGTGATGCAGAAAACTCGTCATCATAGGAGACGGCGCCTGCGGAAAGACGAGTCTTCTCAGTGTCTTCACCCTGGGTTATTTTCCAACAGTATGCTAACCTTCCCTTCTCCCACCCCCGAATGGTCTCTGTCTCTTGTCCCTTTACATCTCATGATCCACCTCGGCTAATCATTCTCGAACCTGACAGCATTACGTGAGTGCTGAGCCTTTGCCGATTATTACGATAGAATGTTCGCGATCTCTTATTGACGACGACGACGGCGCGACGTGAATAGATACCCACTGTCTTTGAGAACTATGTCACAGACTGCCGAGTAGACGGCAAGTCTGTTCAGCTGGCTCTGTGGGATACTGCTGGCCAGGAAGACTATGAGCGATTACGGCCCCTTGCCTACTCAAAAGCCCATGTCATCTTAATAGGATTCTCCGTCGATTCCCCCGACTCGCTCGACAACGTGAAGCACAAGGTCCGCGCCCCCCCACACCCAACCCCAGACCGCTTGCGTGCCCTTCGTGTCGACCACCAGGACTCGGCCGCTGACCTTGCTCTACCACCTAGTGGATCGAAGAGGCGACGCGCCTGTGCGAAGGCGTGCCCACCATCCTTGTCGGCCTGAAGAAGGACCTCCGAGACGACCCCGTCGCCATCGAGGAGATGCGGAGCAGGTCCCTCCGCTTCGTCACGTCCCACGACGGCGAGGCGACCGCGAAAGAGATCGGCGCCAAGCGATATCTCGAATGCTCCAGTCTCAGCGGCGAGGGTGTCGACGACGTCTTCGAAGCGGCCACGCGAGCCGCACTCCTGACCTTTGAGAAGGGCGAGGGCAGCGGCTGCTGCGTCATTTTGTGAGAGGGGCCGCAGTTGCGTTCGCGCTCGGCAGACGACGACCCACGCATCCGATGCTCGTTTTTCATGGTCTGAAATCTGCTACGAATATTCAACAAGGTTTTGCCCAATTACGACACCACACCGTCCGCATCTAGCGGGCGAATTCCATCTCTGGAACAATATTGGTTAGCGAAAAAAAGCGAATCTTCAACGCCCCCACGTCCCTTCTTCCTTTGAAGCTCTTGGATAATCTCATCGACATCGTCCTTGTTCGGCCTACTACTTCGACATTCGATCTAATACATGTACGATCTTGGATGGAGGAGTTGCGGACACACAAAATCTTTTGCATTGGTCTCATTTGGCGGTGTTGATGGCTCGATTTAGCTCGAATGTTGGCTACGATAATCTGGGAAGCAATTGGACGAGATATGTAATATCTGAGAGCGTTTGGTTCGTGTTGCGTTTTCATCCTGTTTCTTTCTGTTTTTGTGTCTTTTGTCTCCAGCAAAATCCGTTTGTTACTACACTGGCGGCGCGTCACGGGGCGGATCTACTGTGGATGAGAAAAAGTCATCAGTGCCAGGAAGCTTGGAGCAGATTGCGTCGTCTTGGAATGTGTGTATTTGTTTGGTGAAAATCGCTTTGCATGTATGATTGTCCTCTAATGTTCTCCTCCTCTCCTCCTCTCCCCCCCCCACCCCGCTTCTCTCCTCCCTATATTCTCTTCTTCCCCAAGACCATTATCACTTCTACCTCTTCCAATCGTGGTTCCACGCCTCTCTGGCCGGGTTCTCCGTCTGATAC
Source organism: Escovopsis sp. TC (assembly GCA_003055185.1). NCBI lineage: Eukaryota > Fungi > Ascomycota > Sordariomycetes > Hypocreales > Hypocreaceae > Escovopsis > Escovopsis sp. TC. The sequence goes on from NIGD01000001.1 coordinate 3,100,820, forward strand.
CGCGCATACTCGATCGGCACGCCGTGCAGCCCATACACACCCTTCTTCTCCATGGCCACGCGGTACAGGTATCCCTCGTCCCTGCTGCCGGGCCCGACCGTCTTGCGCAGCTCCTCGCAGGCATTGTACATGCCGAAGTGCATCCTGCTGCGCTCCTTGGCGATGGCGTCGAGTTGCTGCCGGCGGAAGAGCATCCACGCGCGGTGGATCGTCCAGTGGCGGAGGTGTCGGAGGCGGGCCATGCGCAGGGGCGGCGGGGCGGGGGAGAAGAGGTTGCGCTTGAGGGTGCGGACGCGCAGGTAGTTCTCGGAGCGAGGGGCGGAGTGTTTGCGCTTGGGCTTGGCGGCGGAGGAGCTGGCGGATTTCGAGGAGGAGGAGGAGGGTTTGGCGGCGGGGCGCGCGGGGGATGTGCTGAGGAGGCAGCGCGGGGGTCTCGTGGTGGATGTGAGGGGTGAAAGGGCCGTGAAAGGTGTCGTGCGGATGTGCGCGGCGAGAAGGGTCGAGGAGGGAGGGGCGAGGGAGAGACGGCTGAGGAGCCGGGTGATGGAGGCGGAGGAGGATGAGGTCGAGGACAACATGGTGAGGAGGGACTGAGGTTGCGCAGCGGGGAGGTCTGGCGGATGGATGGCGATGCGGTTTGCGATCGAGGGAGAGGGTGATTCGCGCAGTGGAGTATCGACCGTGTTGATTGTGGCTGTTGCGTATGCCCGGTCGCGTCCGTGTCTACAACGAGAGAGCAATTGGGGATGGCAGAGAAGGCCCCGGTTGACCAAGTGACAGCACGATGCTGAAGCTTGAAGTTGACAAGGTCTCGATATGCGTCGCCGGCGATGCTCTCTCTCTCGGAGTCTGTCTCTTGGCAAAAATGTCGTTGCGCCGGCCGGAACAAAGATGAGCCGAGGCCGGGTGCTCACTGCTGAGTCATCATGGTGTAGAAGAGGGTTAGGGTCAGCAACGCCCGACGACAATATCATGAGCTGTCCTCGACATTGCCCCGACATTTCATCGACGCCTTGTGGCTATGCTGCGAGTGAGCGTCGATGATAGGCCTTGCTGCGATGCTATGATGCAGAGGGTCTCACAGGAGATGCGGGACGCAAGAGTCATGCCGAAGTGTGACTCTAGCTGGGGCTGAGACAGCTGTGCTGCCTGCCTCCCCTCGCCCCTTGTTCCGAACAGGTATTTGAGCCCCCTCCATCCCCATCTTGAGGTCGGGCCCATCTCAAGGTTCTAATACAAGAGAAACAGGCTGTCATTCCCCATCAGTACGTCGTTGCTCTGAAAGACTCACTCTTGACGACGAGAGAAGCATCATGGCGTCAGACCTCGTTCTTCCACAGGCCAACCTCATGGCCCTCGCCAAGGAGAACCTGCACGACCGCATCCTCGGATGCCTCATCGGGTCCGCGCTCGGCGACGCCATCGGTCTATACACCGAATTTCTCTCCGGGCAGGTGTCGGCCGCAGCATACCCCGACAGGACGTTCACCCTGTCCCCCCCCTCGAGCAGGACCCCCCTCAGGCAGGACTCTCACCGGGACCCCCACCTCCCGGGCGACTGGACCGACGACACCGACCACGCCATGCTCATACTACTCTCCTACCTCCACGGCGACGGCAAGGAACCCCCGAGCCCGCTGGACTTCGCCGCCCGCCTCCACACCTGGGTCCGCATGGGCCTGCGCGCGCTGGACACCCTGCCCCTCGGGCTGGGCTTCACGGTCGGCAGCGTCGTGCGCAGCAAGCAGTACCTTGAGGACCCCACGGCCGCGGCGACAGCGAGCTGGGAGAGGAGGGGCCGCAATCTCGCGCCGAACGGGAGCCTGATGCGGACGCACCCTGTGGGGCTCTTCTGCGTGTGGCGGTCCCAGGAGGAGACGTTCCAGATGGCTGCGGACTTCTCGGTCGTTACGCACGTCGATCCGAGGTGCGTGATCGCGTGCGCCATCGGGTCCGCCCTGGTGCGGGGCCTCGTGCGCCGCGACGTCGTCAGCGAGGCCCACGTCGACGCCGTCATCGACGACGCACTGCGGTGGTACGACCGCGACGGGCCGGAGTCGCCGGCGTCGCTGGACGTCGCGGAGCTGCGCCGGCACGTCGCCGCGGACGTCGGCCTGGGTCATCTCGAGCTTGACGACGGCATGAAGATGGGCTACGTGTACAAGACCCTGGGAGCGGGCGTGCATCTCCTGCGCCGCGCCATGCGAGAGGTTGCCGGCATCGAGGCGCGGATGGCCGTGTTCGAGCGCCTCCTCGTGGACCTCATCATGCGCGGGGGCGATGCCGACACCAACGCGTGCTTCGCGGGGGCGCTGCTCGGCGCATATCTCGGCTGGAAGACGCTCCCGCCGCATTGGCGCGACGGCCTGCGGCACGGCGCGTGGCTGATGGGCAAGGCGGAGGGCTTGAGTTTCCTCCTGGGCGTGGGGGAGAAGCACTACGTGGGGTCGTTGGATAGGGATACGGCGCCGGATGGTGGGCGAGGGTACCTGACGGAGAAGCAGGTCGATGAAAAGGTTATGCTGCTGCAGGCTGACATGGCGAAGAGAAATAGTGAGAGGCTGCAACAGGAGAAGGGGAAGGAGAGGGAAAAGCGGCGGAGGCACCACAGGGACTGAGCAGACAGAATACGAAGTATTGTCTAGGAAAACATCTGATCGAATCCATATGGCTTTGTCTATATTCTATCTCGCCACCAGATCACTTGTCAACCTCGGACCAACCCCCCCCTCACCCTGTTTCCTGCATCCTCCTGATAAGAGGGAAGGTGTCTGGAGATAATGCTACTGCTTCGAGTCCAGGACGTCCTGGAACCAATCGAACACGATCGCGCTTTGCTGCTTCAACGCCCCGATCCCCGAATGCGACCCGATGTACTCCTCGTCCGTGAAGTTGTACAACGTCGCCCACTCGCACAGCGCCTGCGCCAGAAGCTCCGGCTGTCCCGGGAAGAAGATATCCGCCTCCGCGGACCCGACAAACGTGGGCGTCCTAATCTGGTGCACCACGTCCCGCAGCGAGTAGCGCATCATGTCCGTCACCATGGCGAACGGCGAGCGCGCGTTGAACGCCCACATGCCCTGCTCGATGGCCCAGCGCACGCCGGTTGGGTTCCCCGGGCTGGTGATCGCGGCGACCGCGTCGTCGAACTGGCTCGCGTTGCCGGCGTCCCAGAGGCGCATGAGGTCTGGGCCGAAGCCGGCGCGCGTGACATCGCCGAAGTCGAAGACGCCGTCGAGGGCCATGACGGCGGCGAGGCGGTGCTCGAAGGCGGCGGCGCGGGGCGCGAGGTAGCCACCGAAGGAGAGGCCCACGAGGCCGATGGCGCTGGTGTCGACGGCCCAGTCGTCGGCGTGGAGGAAGAGGTGGTCGACGAGGGGGATCACGACGCGCTCCCAGTCCGGGATGAAACCGAGGGACTGGTAGCGGCGGACGGAGGGCTGGCCGGGGCCTTCGTAGGTGAGGACGTTGTAGCCCCTTTCCAGCGCGGCGAGGCCCATGATGTGCAGCATTTCTTCTTGCCCGCCGTCGTACCCGTTTCCGAGCACAAGCGTCGGCCGCTTCTTCCGCCTCTCTGCCTTCGCCGTTGCCGTCGTGTTTGCCCCTTTCCCTGTCTCTGCATCTGCACCCGACTGCTGCCCGTGGCCTGCCTCCCGCCGAGTGGGCGTGATCCAGATAGCGGGGATATCAAAGTCCGGCGTCGTGACGTTGAGCCTCGTGGCAGGATACTCCATCAGCGCCAGCCCCTGGTCGAACGCCTGCGTCTGCTTCTCCCAGAGGCTCATGATCCTTGGGTCCGACGCGTTCCCGTGGAGGTAGAAGTCCGCGGCGCGCAGGTACGTCGCCGCGCTGAAGAAGGCCGTGCGCGCAGAGACGCTTGCCAGCGAGGAGGCGAGCTTGCCGCCAAGGGCGCGCAACGCGCGCGCGTTGACCTTGTCGGCCAGCGTCGTGAACGCGGAGCAGAAGCTCTCGAAGTCGGCGGGCACAATGGACTTGGCTGCGGTGAGGACCTCGGCGACGTCGCTGCCGTCGTAGACGGAGCTCGAGAGGGCCCGGAGGATCTCGAAGTGGAAGGACGAGTCCGAGCTCAGCTGCAGCATGGAGTCATTGGCGTGAGCAGCCATGGCTTTGGTTGTTTTCGTCTTTGTGGATGTGTCTTAGTGTGCGATTGTGGATGTGTGCTTTTGTTCTCTTCTTCCGTTCAGACATGTGTGCTTCGATCTTGGACGGATGAACCTCAGGAGACAAGAGGATATTTATGAGAAGCCGCTCATATTTATCATGCAATATGCGGCGTGTCTCAAGGCAACGCATCGTGTGCAACGAATTGAGGCTGCGTTCTCCTATATCGGGATCTTTTCCGCGTCATCCTGCATCTGAGGCTTCTTGCCTGGATCAGGAAGGGCATTCGAGCAACTGAGAGACAGGATGTTTCTCGTCCAACACGCCTGCCGGCTTCGCCACGGTCCGTTACAAACGAGGAGGATGCCATTGGACGCGTCCGTGCTCGTGGCTTTGGAAGAAGGCCGAAGGATCTGGATCAGATTCTCGACCGTCTCAGGTCGTTGATGGAGGTTGCCTCGAAATTGTGCCTGTCTGACGGACGTCATCCCGTCCGAGGTCCGAGGCAGAAGAAGAGAACTCATGTCTTGTCGATGCGATTTATGTTGGTGGGTATAATTGACTATGTACAGATGGATCGCCATCGCGGCATTCTCGGTGCCGTCGGCGCGAAGGAACACCGGTGCCATGGAATCCGTCTTGCTGTGTGTTTTGTTGCGCGGTGAGAGGCCTGGATCCCGAGCTCAACCACATCCGAATGGTGCAAAATTGACCAAACCTCCAGAAAGGGATGCTAGGTCTTGGATCACTCGCCCCGTCTCCGTCGGAAATCGCTTCCTTTCATGAACACGTTGGTGATTTCTGGTGCAGACTCAGTGACACGTAGGACGCACCGATGCCTTTGAGTCGGCATTAAACGATTCTGGGATTCGGGGCTTGTCGATGTCTCTCATCGACAGACAATCCGCGCCTCATGCCATCCATAGTAACGTGGCTGATGGGATGCATGGGCCGACCGCCGCGTGGACGCATCCGAAAATGGGTTGTCATGATCAGGGCAGTGTCTGGGTCGCAGCCCTCGTTGCGCTGCATGGCGAAGGCTGCGTCGCCTGGTCGGATCAGCGCCGGCCAGATCCCTCCGGGCGGGGCAAGGCAACTCTCACCGACATCTGCTGTGTTCGGTGACTTGACCAATCCTGCTGTACCGCCTGAGGATCTAGTTTGAGTTCTTCAGACAAGGAATGCCTGTCTCCAGCCTAGCATATCCTGGGGTTCCGATCTGTCTCCGTGGTGGTACGTTCAGAGACGTGCGATAGCTCGGTCCAGCAACCTCGGCTGTTATCGCTCTGGTCTTCCCATCCACCTCTTGACTTCGCCCTGACCGGCACGGCGACGGAATCCTTGATGTGAGTCAGGATGCCTTTGGCTGGCCGATTGGCAGCGCCCGGATCTGCTCGATGTGGCCCAACAGGTGAGGGGTAACCAAAGCCATGAGAGCGATTGGTCGAGCGCTCTGAAAGATGATCGAGCACGGACTTGAAGTCGTCGAGGAAGATGACGTCGGAAGCGCACTTGAAGACGAGGGCAAACTGCACATGCATCAGCATTGAACCAGTCTCAGATTGGGCCGCAGGAGCCCTCGCAAAGATCGTTGAAAGAGCCATTGGGGCAGGAATAAGGGACTGCTCACCCTCCAGAATGGGTTGATGCCACTATCCACGCTGCCGTGGATGGTGACAGCAATGTCCACCATCAAGAAGACAATTGAAAGGAAAACGCAGAACAGCATGACGCCAAACCGCGAGCTGGTTTGGACCAGGCTGGTCAAAGTATAGTTGTAAGTGTTCTTGACGGCCCAGACCAGCTTGATGGCCGTGAAAATCCACCAGGGGTCTCTGGAAACCCATCGGAACCGTTAGCAGACGCGTTGGTTATTTTTGGATATACTCTTGCTTTCGCTCTTGAAGGCGAAAGGGGTCAGATCCTTGACACACCTCACAAGCGCCTCGAAATAGCGAGAGGTCTCAAACAGATTGCTCCCTAGCATATTAAAATACTGGAAATTGGCCCAAGTCTCCAAGATCCAGTAAGGCTGGACCAGAAGAAGCGAGTATATGAAGATGCGATTGGGCCAAGGCGTAAGGAAAGGCCGGATCTTGTACCATGAAACAACATTGTGCACGCCGTAGGAGACGTATAGAGCAGCAGCCGTGCTACTCAAGACCCTGTGTTTCTTGTCAGCAATGAGGAGTCCGACGCGATTCGACACAAGTGGGGGACAGGACAAGGAAGAATTCTGCATCGTCAGGGGGGGTGAAAGTATCATCGGTTTGACTGACCAACCGTATGCGGGATCTTTGAAAAAGATGAAAATTCCGTGCCAGACGGCTAGAACGAGCTGAGATTAAATAGATAGTTCAGCATACAGCATCCAGAGATTTTCAGGATGCTTTCGGGTCCCCAATATCACCAACTCACCTCGAGAAGAATGAGCTTGTGCAGGAGGACATGTCTTCGATAATTGCAAATTACCAGCAGCATCAGCAGGACAAGAGTTCCGACATTGAAACCCTGAGCCCAGGCCTCAACGATGTTCTGCTCGCGCGTGCTGTGCGCTCTCGTCGGATCACCATCTGGATGACCCCCCATTCTGAGGACAGAGATGCTGGCCGTTGCGGCCGCCTCGACTATCGAGGGGAGAGATGGTGGCGCCATTAGGTTGATTCTTGCCGGCAAACATGAAGTCGAGGTAGCAAACAGGGCGGCACAAGATCAAACCCCGGATGACAGAAAAAAGGGGGAAGGGTCGGACTCAAGAGCACCCAAGATCAATCGAGCCTCGGAGGGGACCCGAGTGCAAATAGACTCCAGAGCCCGAGATGACTTGAGAGCCGGGTCCGACAAGAAAGGGTCTTTTGATGCAAGCGAGAGGAGCCAAGACGAGACGACTGGTTTCGACTGGAAGGCGGCTTGTGCCACGTTCAGGCACAGATGCCTGACCTGGCACACCGATGAGGCCGGCGCGCTCAATCGAGGGCTCACCTGTCCCCCAGCGGGCTTTCTTTGCTTTGCTCGACGCCGGGTCGCTGGCTGGTATCGGTTTCGAGCAGATGCTCCCACAGAAAACAACCAGGGGCGGCGTTTCTGTGTAGCGCAGGATGCATCACACACTCGAGGTGGGCCGAGGAAGACGGAGACGGCAGACGACGACGACGTTCAGATGAAGATTTCAATCTCGTTGATATCAAGTGAGGGAAAAAAGCAAAGAAGGGAGAGAAAGAGAACACGAGAGGAGGGTGGACCAGCCTGCGAGCCGAGTATCTTCGCCACGAGGGAATTCCCTTCCCCAAGGCCTCCATGATGCTCTTCCCTAGACTCGATGTTTTCTGCTATGGCGGCGCGTAGTTGCCTGCGACGATCCCGAGGCCAACGATGGAAGACGGCACAGATGGCGAGAATGTGGAAGATGGGCAAGGGTAGCACGGTGCGTGCTGCAGACCAAGTTGCGCCATTGCGGATGATACGTTCTGACAGCTGCAGGTATTCGATTTGCTACCTGGGGACGAGGCACGACGGAGTGATTGCGGCAGCCTGGGGAGACTTGCGCAGGAGTCCACTGTTCGTTGGTGGCGTCTTCTGTATGTATGTACTCCGTACTGCGTACGCCTCGCACGATTTCAGATCGTGGATGTGCTGTTCGGTGTGCCGCTCGAGGGATGGATTGATACAAGTACCATCGAAGAGCAGTGAGGTTCCGAGGTATGCGTAGAAAGCATCAAGTGCTGAGCTGGATAGACTTAAGGTGCCAACGAAATTGTCCGCCGACGGTGCTCTTTTCTGTTGCCGATCGGGCTTGGGCTGGTCGAGCGGATCGCGGTAGAGCTGGGGGCAGACGCAATGGATCGCTTCGATGGAAGAGTCGGGGGCTCGACGGGGATGGAGACGGGAGGGGCGCTCACCGAGAGACGTGGGACCTGGCAATGTCTCATCAATCATCCTATTCCTACTCCGCAGGTATCCCATGGATGTTTCAGGTCCTTGATCGAGGCGGCGTCCTCTTACCGGGATGACGGGGTCCTTCTGCACGGGCGAGGTCAGGGCGTCTTCTCCACGCGTTCGCGTCGGCGATCCTTTGTCTCCATCTACCGGGCCAAGTGGGCTTGCTCCTCTTTTCCTCGAGCCCCATCCATGTTCAAGGGGCCAAATCGAGACCTTTTGCTGGGACTCGTACGAGTAGCAGGGCAATGAAGTTGGAACTTGTTCGAGCACTCGTACAGCATCAACTTGTGATTTGAGACTTTCCGGAGTACTCCGTAGAATGATTGGAGGTTCTGGGTCACGCACTTACTCGTACTATACTTCGCACAAGTGTGTTGAGAGGCGAGACGGCCTCAGGGTCAGAGAGCGATGTCTGAGCTTCACGGAATGGAGGGCATGAAGCTGGAAGTCGATTGGGAAAAGGATCAATGATCTGTCCTCCTTGAAATCGATTTTCACTGGATTTTGTTCCCTTGGAGTTCTGAATTCGTGAAGTTCATGCTGGGCAGGAGGTCCGGGTCGTTCCTGGCGCAACGGGCAAGGCCCCTTCCTCGCGACCATTCCGTTTCTGGCATCGGTCGCTCGGTCGCTCGGTCGCACCTTCTCGACCCTCGGGCCAACGACTTCAGTGTCGGATATCACGAAGCATCGCACCTTCCTCCGTGCGAAACGGGGACTCGTGCTCGCACCTTGTACCAACGACTCTGCAGGCGCGACCGACTCACGGCAAGGACAAGAGATGAAGCCTGCGGAGGAAGGAGCGATGCAGCGACATTGTGATGAGGTAATGGAATGACCCTCTGGCGTTTCGGAAAGAGCGACTTGACCGACTGGAACGACCTCGACCTCGACCTCGACCTCGACTTTGACCTCTCCTCCTCTTCCTCCTCCTCCTCTTCCTCCTCCTCCTCCTCCTCCTCCTTCTCTAGGACTCCTGCGCCTCCTCTTTCCCCCCCCCCCCTCTTCCTCCAACTCGTCCTCAACCAAACCGTCCTCCTCGCCGTCCCGTTGGCAATGGATCGCCTCCTCTTGGCCTCATCTCGAAGGTAGATTCTGGGGGGCCCCGACCTCGTCCTCTCACTCTGCCAACAGACACCCATTTCAAGCATCGTCATGGATCCCAAACCCAGGCTCTGAGGCGCACCGTTTCTGTCAATGTTCCATGCCTCTGGATGGAAGCCGCGCTTGCCGCTGCTCCTGCATGTCTCTTCTGTCTGTCATGGACAGGGAGGCAACGATGACATGATGTGCTCGCGCAAGCGCAAGCATTCTTGCACCGGCAGTAGGTACATGCACTGCCTGTGGTAATAGCAGAAGAAGAATCAACCGGACGTTGAAAGAGTCATCCCAGGGCACGCCAGGCAACCATCATCAAAGTCGTCATTGGCATCGGCATCATGATCGCCGTCTACTTCGCCCTCATCGCCGTCTCGACGCTCTTCTCCCATGCTACCTTCTGGGATAGGAATCCATGGGCCAACATCCCTCGCCGAGTTCCTCTGACTACATGGCCCCAACAATGGCTTCACTTTTCCAAATCAGGGGCCAAGCCCGATGGTGCTGCGTTTGAGACTCCGGGCCTCATGGCGGAGGCACCAACAGGCGTTCATTCACGCCAAGTGGCTCTCCTCCTCTCCTCTCCCCCCTTGCGAGTCGAATTGGCCAACATCTTCCGCATTGGAAATGCTCTTAGCCCTCCCTCTGCAGTCAGTCAAATTCCGTGATAAGACCCGCCCGATTTCACGTGGAGGGGGTTTTCCGCAGAAGCACAGGAAATGGATGTGTACTGATCTTCAAATCCTCAGACGCTCAGAATCAATCACTGCACAAAGTTGCTACTGGTACAATGGGATTGCTCCGACGCGACATCTCCCCGCATGATGGAGCCCCGCTCGAGTCGAGATCACGATGTGATGTGATGCTAAAGCTCAGGCGAATTTGCTAGTGCAAACGCCCAGCATGATTGGGGCTGCTGCCCACATTCAGTGCCCGCTACGCCCCTGTCTTGCGGAATGAAAGAACCTCGCAACGACAATGAGCTCCTCTTCCAAAGGTACGACGGCATCGACTCTCTCTCTTTGCTTTCAACTCCGCTTCAAAGAGCCTTTTCCAATGATGCGAGCACGGAAGGGTGCACAGGTTTAACGATTCTTGAGTGTGTCTCCTCGCGACTACAATCGTACCGGCCACGGTTTACGTCGCATCGTCAATTTCCGTCTTTCAATTTTTCTCGAAGATGTGTCGTGCCTTATTTTTCGTTGGGCCCGGGTCTGGCACGAAGGCTGGCAGACGCGTCAGAGAGAGAGGATGACAATGATCATCGACGATGCCTTTGCTCCTCGTCTTCGCTGCGGCCTTGTCTCTGTCCATCGCGTCACCATCTCACGGACATCCGAGCTCTCCAAGTCGATTCGACCGTCGAAAACTACTATTAGAGAGCAATCCGGATGAAATATGTCCGTGCTGTCTGATGCATGCATCGGACGCTTCATGAGCGTGCGTGCGGCGTGCCTACTCAGCGTGCCTACTCGGCGTGGCACAACAGATCGTCTGAGCCATGACTTTCCGCGGAAACCTTGCCGGCCGAGATCAGGTCTGACATCTGCTCCACGCCCTGATTTCCACGCCCACGACTAAGAGCCACAGCTTTCAAACACAGATGAGATAAGAGCCACGGAATCTGCATGTCTGAGCTCTCATGTTTGAGACATTCTCCCTGCTGACAAGTACTCACTTGGCGTCCTTGGGCGGCTGCCGGACGGGGAGGCAAACCCCGGTAGCTGGTATGGAGTAGACATCACACTGTCTCGAGCTGCTTCCCGAAGCCCCCTACCGCCGCAACCCGAGTAGCCGATGTGCATCTTTGTCTGCCCCTCAAGCCTCGGATGCCGAGGTCCTTATCAGTATTGATATCGGCATGCTCAAGGCAACGACACCTGCCCGCAAGCCACGGCATTGATGCAGATGGAGGTGAAGCAGCCCGCATTGTTCGATCGATGAGAAGAGCAACTTCGGGCACTCGGCCTCTTTCCTGGCCGCCTTGCTCTTCGATGAATTGGCACAGCATTTAATTCCCCAAGTCGCGCGCCGGATACCTCATCCCTTCAAATCCGCCATCGTCATCTCAGAGATCAGGCCAGGTTAATTGGGCCCAGGGTCCGGGAACCCTGATCGCCTTCACTCGTCGCATAGGCGTCGAGGCTATGGGAGATTCAAAGAGCCGCATCGACCGCCCCATCACATTGCTCATTGTCCGACAAAACACTGTGGAGGAACTGCCGCCGCTCCTCAAGATGCGACTGCGGAACGAGTTCGAGTCGGTCAAAGCCTTTCCCGATCCTGCCAGGAGAAGCGTTGACATCAGCCAGTGGGGTGGACCGCAGAGAGTTGTCGACACTTTACGACGTCAAATCGTCATCCAAGTGGCAGATCGTAGGCCACATTCCCAGTCTGCAGATGCATACCTCTGTACGACTCGAAGCACATGCATCGAGACAACCAAAGCATGATCTCAGGAATCTGTCCGAGTGTGTCAACCAAGGGCTCAAAAACTTGCTTCCCACAGATTCAAGACGAGACCGCCATTTCTTGATGGCACAAAAAAGGCACGTCTCAGACGTACCAGAACAGCTGGCACCACTGAAGGTTTTCCGCGGCGCTCGCATGGGCATTCATGACCTGTGGCTTCTTCAGGTCTCATATGGGCTTATGACCGCGCAATATGAAGTACGGAGGATGGCCTGCCTGCTTCCACGGGGCTCTGCAGGACAGTGCAGAAGAGTCAAAAAGCATGTGCAGATGCGACAGGCCTCTGGCCCGCGACAGAATAAGGCGCTCTCATAAGTCCTCCGCTGGACTGGCGGAGAACGTTCCGCTCATTGCATACATCTTTCTGAGCATCGTTGGTGCCTCTCGTTGTCCCAATCCTTCGCCAAAGTCACGGCCCAAATGCAGGGTATCGCATGCATCATCCTCCCGAAACAGCATTGCCGCTTCTCGGAATTGCGACAGTCTCCGCTGCCCTCAGTGTGGGAAGAGGAGGAAAAAAAGCTCCGCGACGGCCCGGTGCTCTCGTCTGTGCAACCTCCCACATGGTTCTCCTTTCTGCTCCAAGCTTCGTCACGAGGAAAATCCCCGTACCGTGTGGACTCGACCTACACCGTGTATCCGTCCATTCTGTGAAGCATTGCTCCGACTTGAGCGTACTCGCATGTCGGAGCGGGAGCGGAGATCTCATTCGAGGCATGGCAGCGGAGGATTTTGGGATCTCGTTGGCCGGGAGGATCCAACCGGAGGCGCTCCCGAGGGAGGACTCGATTAACCGCCCGCCTCCCATCTCGTCACCAAGCCGTGCGACCACGCGGTCCGAGTGACAGCCGTGGCATAAAGCGTGTACCTAGGAGCGATCATCAACCTCCCATCTGAAGGCACTGGCCCTTGATACATACAGTACGCACTGTTCAAGACGCCGAGAACGACGAGCCCCCAGGGCGCAACGATGCGCAGGCACTGGGGATAGAGACAGACTTGATCCCTGACAATGGAGATGGCAGGGCCTGTTTAATGAGGCATATGTGTTTGTGTTACACAGCCTCGGAGGTCTAGATTGTGTGGCTGCCGTGGACTTGAGATTTTGGGTCGTGCGTGTAGACCACTGTTCCGCCTCTATTGTCTGGGCTGCAATGGAAAACGCCAAAGCTTGCCTTGGTGAATGTTCCAGACATCTTAACATGATGTCGAGATCAGATGATAGCAAAATGGCGGTGCCACGCAGGGCTGGACTACAGCACAACAAGAGCTCGAGGTGGACTGGTTGGTCGACGGCTTCTGGCATGATTCTTCCGCGCTTGATCTCAAGTCCAGTCTGCTTGAAGTTTCCATCTGGCAGAGTGTCAATGGTGCCTCTCGGCTCTTCGGGGTTAGGTCAGATGGCTTCGACGCCATTGCCTCCGTGGGCTCAATCAACAATCTCAGGAGAGGATGAGTGTTTGCCGGTCTTCGTCCTGGAAGATAAGAATCCGAGAAGAGATCCATCTCCTCCAGAATTGCTGCGGTCTCCTGTCAATGCAGACCAGTCATGAAGAGACAGGCACCCAAGGGCCTCCAGGGGGAGAGATTCATGTAGGCGAGCTTGAGACCCAATGGGAAAGAAAATGGAGGAGGAGAATGGAGAATCGCGACGCAACAATCCAAGCCCGCGCCAGGTGCCAAGCCAAATTTTGACCCCTAGAAATCGTCAGCCATATCCGAGTTTTATATCTCAAGACCCCAGTACCTCATTCTTCGGATCTCAATTCACCAGGCCGGGCACCAGGTCAAGAGCCACAAAGGCGAGGAGGAGCAGAGACGGGGGGGGGAGGGGGGCCCCGCATGCGTTCCAGGATGATCTGCTCCTCCTTGCGGCGGTAGCCCATTAACATACATCTCGGGCCTTGTTTGCTGTTTGTCATTCACCTCGATTCCCTCGCCTGGCGAGTCATAGACCGACTCCTTTACCCACCTCTGCTTCTTTGCTCATTGAGCCTCTTTGCCATCTGTCAATCTCCTTCTCTTCCCTTCCTCATCCTTCCTCTACTTTCCACTCCTGCCTTCTCCTGGCATCTTGTTTCCGGCAAGCATCGGTGTCGTTCCAAAGACCGAAGCAGAAGCATTCACGCGGTCGCCAAGTGTTCTATATCTCTTGTTTCGCGTCATCCGTCATCCGTCTTTCGTCTTCATACTGCCTTCTTCGCGGTCTGTAGTAGATGGGGAAAGCGACAGATCTTTTTGTTCGCTTATCGTCTTGGCCTTTTGCAACGTCCTGCATCCGTCCCGAGACATTTCTTGAACAGGCGGGTATCCTCGTTTTCGACTGCTCGCAGAGGCACATCGCCGCCGCGCTCGCGATTCGACTCGACTTGACCGATATACATCCCTCGTGAACCACCAATTGGTCTGTTTGGTCCGCGTCACCCACACCACCACGTCGAGACAATGGATGCCGAGGGAGGCAGCTCGAATTCCCACGTCAGCGGAACTATCGTCTCACGCATGAGCCTCTCGCCGGAGAGCTCTGAGCCTGGCTCGACGCCCAAGACGCCCGATTGCACCTCGATAGACTGTGATTTCGGTGGCGGCATTCATGGCTTCGGTGCCAGCGTGCGGATGACGCCCACACCCCCTCCTTCTGTTGAGGGTCCGGGCTTGATCACGAGTCTCGATGCCTGCCGCATCATCGGGTCGAATCCCTTCTCAATCTCCCCCATCAACTTTGGCGTTGGCCATTCCTCACAAACGGGGGGCGGCAGCATCTGGTCTTCTCGGAACATCTCGACCAGCAACAGCAACGGGTACAGCAGCACCAGCGCCAGCACCAGCAACGCCAACACCCTCGGGCAGGGCGGCGATCTCTCTCATATTTGGTCCAACCGCCAAACAACACCTCCACGTGCTGATTCTCAGGCTGTGCGAGCTCGTGCCCATGGCTCTTCACAACTGCGTTGGGGCTCACTGATCACGGAAAGTCCCCGACAGGACCAGCAGCAGACGAGAATCTCCGCATTCGGCCAGAACGGCCTGCTCGATGGGGGTCCTTTCGGTATGGGTGCGGGAGGCCTCGTGGGCCAGTTGCCGTTTTCCAACAGCCTCCCATCGAGCGAGGCTCAGGTTGTGGCCCATGGCAGAAGTGTCCTCCCTGCATATGAGGACCTCTCGTTTCGGGCATCTGCGCCATATCAGCATGTGTTCCAGCAGCAGCAGCAGCAGCAATCACAGCAACACCAGCAGCAGTTTCTGGGACAGCCCCTGGACGACGACACGTTCGATTTCGTTGAGAACCAGTTTGTCCAAGATCTCGGCGTCGACATCCTACGCATCTCAAACTCCAATTTCGAGAGTCAGAATTCCTTGAGGCCGCCACTTATTGGCGTTTCTCACGGGTATCCTCCTTCGCAAGCGATCGCCGGCGTACCTCTCACGTCTCTGGTCCGAGACCCGGTCCGACAGCCCTTCTCTCCGCCGCCGCCGATGCGCACGGGCTTTGGCTACCACCCGGGAACCAACGCCATCGTCAGCACCGGCTTCACGCCGATGCACGCCGTGAACGAGCAGAGCCGGGCGGCGTTTGGTCTGGCGGGCATGCCGGGGCCGCGGCAGATCTCGACACGCTTCTCGATGCGGTACCATGGGATGCACACGGAGGCCAACGCCAGCGCCGAGCACCTGACGGCGGACCAGAACTGCGCGCTGTGGCTGACGAACCTGCCGCCGGACGTGACGCCTCGACAGCTGCTGAGCGCGATCCGCAAGGTGGGTCGG
Organism: Escovopsis sp. TC; assembly: GCA_003055185.1. Classification (NCBI taxonomy): domain Eukaryota; kingdom Fungi; phylum Ascomycota; class Sordariomycetes; order Hypocreales; family Hypocreaceae; genus Escovopsis; species Escovopsis sp. TC. The sequence goes on from NIGD01000001.1 coordinate 3,116,216, forward strand.
ATCTGGTGCAGCTTCATCAACTACCCGGACTACCAGAGCCACCACACGGCGGCGGCCAAGGTGGTGTTCTTCTCGCCTAAGGCGACGCAGCAGTTCCTGAGCGACTCGTGGACCAAGGGTCTGTACATTGGGACGAACCGGGTGCGGGTGTCGCACAACCGGATCAAGTCGGAGAGTAAGGAGGACGAGCTGGCGACGGCGAAGTCGCGGGTGCTGATCATCACGGGCCGGGCCGAGTTCGTCAACGAGGCGTACCTGACCAAGTACTTCAAGGACCGCTTCATCTTCCAGAACGACGAGGTGACGGAGCTCATCACGGCGGGGGGGCGGGCGGTGCTGGAGTGGAAATTTGGGAGCTACCGGTGCCAAGCGCAGATGGGCAAGATGTCGCTGGAGAAGGACCGGCCGTACTGGCTGGAAAAGGTAGAGTTCGGAGAGGATCCATGCGAGGTGGGCGACACGTACTCCTCGTACGGGATCGCGGCGGAGAGGATCCAGGGGAGGGGGCTCTGAGCGATGAGTCCAGGAGGGATGTTTTCTGTGGTGGTGGCGATGCTATGTACTTCGGACCCGCTCGGCTGGAGAAGCACGGCCTGGTGAAAGTGTCGTTCTATGTTGACTTCCTCTGTCCTTGCATCCCCTTTCTCCTATCCCCTTCTCCGTCTTTTTCTCTTTTGATTTTCCCATCTTGTTCATTCCTCTCTGGGAAGTTCCAACGACGACGAAAAGCTTTGTAGAGACGGCTCTGGACTGGCGGGCGAAGGTCACGGCTGCAACAAACGCGCATTGGCTCGATATTTGAGTTTCTTTTGTTTTTACGAACCCCTCCCTTTCCCCGCATACTTGTTCATTTGTTTTGTCATCACGACGTATTCAGGGGCTTTCTCGCTTGAGACGATTCTAGTCAGGCACGCTTGGTCGTCTTTGTCGGCTGCATCGGCGCGATCGAGCCAGGTCTATGGCCAGAGGGACATTCTTGTTGCGCATTCGGCGGGGTTGGCAGATGGCAATGATGGAAACATGAATGCATAGACGTTGCATTTCAATGTGAGACTTGACGACCAACCCTGACCTCCTGAGTTTCTGCCTCCATGTCCCTTACGGAGTACATCTACGTGAGTTCTACTCCGTACTACTAGTAGTAGTAGTCGTGCTTGAAGCTGTCGTCCTATTGCGACCACCAGCAGGGGGTTCAGGTACTCCGTACTCCGTAGAAAATGAGACAATGATTACTTAAGCAGGGAGCCCGCGGACTAATGTTGTCGACGTGCAGTCCTCCGGGCCGCGTGGCACGTGACCTCGGAGCTGCGTCTTTGTTGTCGAGTCGGCAGATCCTCGGGCGCACTGGAGAGCTGAGGCGCGTCTCGGGCGCGTCTCTCGATCGGAGCTTGCGCGGGACTGCAGCAGCTTCAGGGAGCAGCTTCAGGGAGCCGCTCCAGCAGCTCCAGCAGCTCCAGCACTGCACATAGTGGATGCTCCAGGGAGCAGACTCCAGCGGTCTTCAGCGGGGTTTGGCCAGCACACGTGCCGCGCCCGATTGAATTGATGGATGGAAGCTGCCCGCATCAGGTACTCCGTACATGTCCATACTCCCGGGCCGTAGTAGATCTGTGGGCGAGCTCACGTCAAGCTCGTGCGCCACGTTGACCCAATATTTCCACCCTCCACCACCCATCATGAGGTGCCAATGCTGGCAGTTCTTGTACTCTGCAGACCTCACCACCATCAATCGCCAATTGACCACTGCATAGAGTAGGTCGCCGTTCGCCACACTGCGCGAGCGCTCACTCCTGTCCATTCAATTCGAGTTGCCTCAGGGACTCACACTTCTGTCCTGCCTGCGGTCAATTGCTCGACACCCCCTCTCCCCGCCCGTCCTTTGTTGTGATTCCCTCGCCAGTGGCGGCCTCCAGTCGTCAAGATGGATCACAACCCGCTGGAAGAGGCCTCGCCGTTCGCGCCCTTCTGGCACCCACAAGGCCACGCAGACCCTCTCGGCGCGCACGCACATGCGCACGACCTGTCGCAAGACGATCCATCCGTCTCCAGCCAGCCATTGCAGGGCGAGGAGCAGCCCCACGAGATGGAGCTAGACAGCAGCGAGGGTCAGCAGCAGCAGCAGCAGCAGCAGCAGCAGCAGCAGCAGCAGCAGCAGCAGCAACAACAACAACGACCGACACCCGATTGGAACGGGGGGCAAGCAGCTGGGGGAGAGGCTCCGGCGACGACCGTGACGACAGACTCGCAGGACGTCGTGGACATCTCAATTGCCACCGAGAGTGATCAGCGCAAAGAGCCGTGGATGGCCGCGGCTACGACAGCGACGGGAACTCCGCCGACGACTGCCGTCCCGACGACGACCATCACCTCCGATCACGACATCGGCTTGGACGACGCCGATGAGTTTCGTAACATGCCGGAGGAGAGCCTGCTGCCGCCGTTTGGCCAGCCTGAGATGATGCTGCGCGACGAGGACGTGCGCCCCCAGTCGCCGACCAAGGAGCCGACGCATTCGCCGGTCGCCTCAGTCCATGCCCCATTGGTGGAGGCGCATACTACTCCTGCTGCCTCTGGGTCGCATGGCAGCGAGGAAGTGAGCGAGGAAGAGCTCGAGCGCGAAGGGTCGGAGCCTCTGTCGTCGGCACCACTCTCGTCTGCGCATATCACGACAGGGCCTGTCTCCCGAGAGGAGTCGCCCAAGGTTCGATCCCCAAGCTCGGCTCGGGAGGAGGTCGAGTCGGCGCCGACCGAGGAGGTCGAGTCTGCTCTGGAGGCGCAGATCCAGGAGGAGAATCTTGCGCCGAGAGAGATGGAGGCGATCGAGGTGGACGAGCTCGGCGTTCAGATGGATGTCGAGGAGCCCGAGAAGCCCGACCATCCCGACAAGACTGCGGAACAGGCCGAGGAAATCACCACTGAAGGACCTCAGGCCGAGCAAAAGGAAAAGGTAGAGCCGGCACAAGCAGCAGAAGCTGTTCCTGCTCCTTCCCCTGGGGCGGTCGAAGCCACCGAAGAAGATGCCCCGCAGCCGTCACCAGAGCCTCTCAACTTGCATGTGGGGCCCATGGAACAGATTCCCAGCGTCGCTGCCGAGAATGTTCTCGAGCGTCGCGCTTCTGCCACCCCACCATTGGCGCCATCCGCAGAAGCCGCCAGCAAGCCCAAGCCCAGCCCGCCCAAGCCTGCCGTCGAAGCTGCGCAGACGCCCGCGAGGAGAGGACGGCCAAAGAAGAGCGAGACGACGACAGCCCCCACGACCGTGTCGGCAAGCAAGCGACGAGTGCCCGCAAGAACTCCGCTCCGTGCGCGACTTCCCAGGGAGGTGCCGCAGACCGCCGCCAGCATGCGTCGCCCGAGGGACGTGGCCAAGGATTCCGCCGTCAAGGCGACGCCCGCAAGCGCCAGGCGGGCACGAGCGCCGGCCTCTACCACCAAGGACCCCCCGACGCTCACGGGCGAGGCACCCAAGCGACGTGGCAGGCCGCCCAAGAGCGCGACAACGCCGTCCACCGCCCCGAAGACCCCCAAGGCCGCGACAAGCCTGACCAAGCGGCCCACCGGAACGGGCGGGGAGTCAGTCAGGCGCCCAAGGGGCTCCGTCACGCAGCGCAAGGCCCCGTCTGCGAGGACCTCGGTGAGAGTGGTCAAGCAGACGCCGACTCGTCTCGCCAGACCGGCGATCAGCGCCTCGACAGGGAAAAGACGAGGGCGCCCGCCCAAGGACGCGAGCACGACGACGACGACGCCCCGGAAAGCCGCGCCGGCGACGTCGCAGTCTGAGCAGAAGACGAAGGCCACGCGGGGAATGGCACCATCCCGGGTGGCGTCTCTGCCGATCCCGAGGTCGAGACAGCTTCAGCCACCGACACCGAGCGCCAGGACCGAGCGCATCTCCAGGCGGCAGGCCGCTGATGAGAAGGAGACAGCCGAAGAGGTACCGCCGGTCAAGAGGCGTGGGAGACAACCCAGGGCAGCTGAGGAGGCACCACCGGCCAAGAGGCGTGGGAGACAACCCAGGGCAGCCGCCGAGGACACCGCCGTCGCCGTCGCATCCACCAGGACGAGGGCGAGCGCGACTCAGCCCAAGCCTGCAGGGGAGACGAAGTCGGCCCATGTCTCGCTCGTCAAGAGGCGGGGGAGGCCGCCCAAGTCGACGACCGCGACTGCGACTGCCGAGACCGAGAAGCTCAAGTCCAAGCCAGATGCTGCGACCGCCTCCTCATCCGGTAACAGTGCCGAGACATCCGTCAGAAGGCCCGGGCGGCCACCGGCTGCTGCGACTGCCGCTGCCAAGAGCGCGTTCAAGCCTGCGCCCAAGCCTACTACATCCGTCAGGGAGAAGAAACCCGCCGCTGCATCGAGTGCAGGCACCACGCGCGCAACGCGTGGGAATCCAACGCCCGTCGAGGCCGTCGTGTCTAACCCCTCGACCGCGCAGAAGGCTCTCAATCTGGCCAAGAAACGCGGGCGTCCTGGTCGTGTTGCCGCTGTGGAGGTCGCAGAAGAGCCGCTGAGCAAGAGGAGGCGCACGGGCGATTCGTCTGGTGAAGAGGCCGTGCCAGCATCAAAGGCCAGAGAGCCCGTGAAGCCGGCGAAGCAGATCTCGCTCCCCACGCGCGGTCGGGCCCGACAGCAGCCCTCGGAGGCGTCTCGAACTTCCCCTGCTGCAACTGCGACTACTACCACGACGCCTTCTCAGGCAGCGAGCGGACGGGGCCGAGGACGCAAGCCCGCCGTCGATGTCGAGACGACGCAGTCAGCGCGGAGCAGCCGTTCGGGGCGTACAACTGCTGCTGCTGCTGCTACTGCTGTGCAGACAGACACGAAATTGAAGCAGGACGACGCCGCGAAAGCTGAAGCGAAGCCGCGCGGGAGACCTGGTCGCGGGGGCGCGGTGCCGCAGGGTGCTTTGGCGAGGGCTGCTCGACCGAGGGGCGTTGAGAAAGCGGCGCCGGTGACGGGGGCGCGGGGAGCGAGGGGTGGTGCGGCCGCGCGAGGGGGGAAGAGTGCGGGAGGTCCGGCGCCGGGAAAGGGGGCGAGGGGAGGGAAGGCCTCAGTT
>NIGD01000001.1:3153874-3165099 GCA_003055185.1 Escovopsis sp. TC
GGAGAGGGGGGGGGGAATAGAAGCAAACCCACCAAGATATTGTCTGGCTTGAGATCCGCGTGGATGATGCTGCACTTGCGCATGTGAGCCAACGCGACAAAAATCTGGTATGCGTACGCCCTCGTAGCGCTCAAATTGATGCCTACGTTGTTCCCAAACTTGCGCAGCACCTCCCGCAGATTCATGCTCAGGTTCTCAAAGGACATGCACAGGTGGCCCTTGTGGTCGAACGAGCGCTCGAACTTGATGACGTGCTTGCGGTTCTCCGGGTCCGCGCCGTTAAGCTTCTGCAGGATCGCAATCTCCGTGTAGCCGCCCTTCCTGAGCGCGTCGTTGTTGCGCATGATCTTGATGGCGACGAGCTTCTTCGTCGTGATGTCGACGGCGCGGGCGACGCCGGAGAACATGCCACGGCCCAGCGCGGTCTGGATCTGGTAGCGGCCGTTGAGGATGTCGCCGATGCGGATTTTGTAGTAGCCGTCCTTGTCGTCGCCCTCCAGGATGCCGCCCTTGTCGTTAGCGACGAGCGCGTCCGGCATCGCCTCGTCCAGCTCTTCCGCTGCCGTCTTCTCGGCGGCCTGAGTTTTGCTGGCGTACTTGTCCTCGTCGAAGTCCTCGGCGAACATGTCGAAATCGTCGTCGCCGTCGTCATTGTCATCATCGCGGTCATCAACGCCACGATCCATTTTCTCTTCCCGGCCGCCGCCGCCGCCGTCCTCTTTGATAGACATATTCTGCGAACCTGAGGTGCCACCTTCCATGATCTTGATATCGACCGCTTCCGCAGCCTTGGGCTCGCCGTGTATCACGGCCTGGCCGTGCCGCAGCTCGTCGCGGCGCTCATCTTCCTGCATGTCCACGGTGGGGTCATAGTCTGCCGCTGACGGGCCATCTTCATCGTCTATTTTGGCTGCTCGCCCGTGGGTATTCATCAGACTTTGACCATCAAAAAAGTCCAACCCACCGGGCGAAGATGTGTCATGCATGGCAGGCGAATGCGGAGAGGCAAAGACTGTGATTCTGTCAGCATCTTGACTCGATTGAAAGGATGTGAGGAAACTGGGTGATAATTGGGAGGAGCAAAAAAGGGGGAGAAGACGTACTGGATCGCGGCGAACGAGGAGAAGCCGGGGTTTTGTTGTCCATCTGGGCGGTCTGAGGTGTTTCTGGCTGAGTCGACGATCCACGCGACCCGGCAACGACGATCCTGGAAGCAGCGGCTCCGCCCACGGCGTGCAATAGGAGAGGGGTGGCGGAACTCGACTTGCCCAGCAGCTCTTCGCGCCTCTTCCGGCGCCGTTCGATCTCGGCCTCTTCGTCAAACTGCTCTGGCTCTTGGTAGTCCATGTCAAGCTCCGGCCCAGACGGCTTCGTCGAGTCCCTGGACGTGAAATCGGACAATTAGTCGAAGTCCCTGAAGATCTCTGAATGTTGCCCCTTCTTTGACTTACGCAGACCCGTTGACAGCCTCAGTGCCGTTTCGATCAGCATCTTTGTGAGGTTTAGCATCATCTTTCGAAACTCGAGAAGCCTCCCTCCCGTGGGTTTTCCTGGACGCAGGACTAGGATTGCTCTCCCTCGAGCTTACATCATCATCGTATCGCAACCCCTTGGATGAACCGTCCCGACGCTCCGCCCGGCCCTCGGCCACAAACCGGTCGCCCAGCCCCCGCTCCGCACGCCTCGCCCTACGCGGCGACGAACTCCGGTCTCGCTCTCGCTCTCGGAGGTTGCCGTCGCGAAATCGATCGCGTTCGTATCCTCGGTCTCGGATATGGTCGCGGTCGCGGTCGCGGTCTCGTTCTCGGTCTCGGTCGAAGCCACGGTCTCGATTGCGCCTGTCGCCACCTCGGTCCAGGGCGCGCGGCTCCGAGGGGCGGTCGAGATCGTCGTACGAGATGCAGGACCTCTTGTAGTCGTCCCTCCGGAGATCATCGAGATGTTGGTAGCCGCCGCTGCCGCCGCCGCGAGGGGGTCTGCCGTCAGGCCCTCGGGACCTCGCCGACTGCTGGTGGAAGTGCTGGGGGGGTTGCCGCTGCCGATGCTGCTGCTGGGATTGCTGCTGCTGCTGCTGCTGCTGCTGCTGCTGCTGCTGGGCGTGGGGATGGGGTTGGTGGTGGTAGTCCCTCTCGTCGCGCATCCGCTTGCTCCCGCGTGGTGGCGATCGGCTTCGTCGCGGGGAGCCTCCGTGGGAGGATGGCGAGTCGTGATCGGGGTCGGCGTATCTAGTTCGCGGTCTGTCCTGACGGTCAACACCGCTTCTCTCAGGGTGCGGCAGAGGAGTTGCCTTCGAGTCCCCAACCCTCTCTTCGACGATTTCGCCCTCGTCTGAACTCGACGCCATCGTGACGGGAGTCTCTCCGCGTATCGGATCCTCTCTTTCTCTTTGTCGGTATCGCACTCGCACGCGCGATCTCTTTCTTTCTCTCTGGCTCTCGCCGAAGTCTTTCGAGCAGGCAAAGTGAAGATCAAGGGTCAGCGCAAGATCCAAGAGGCGCGGCGGGATGGAGCCCAACCAAATCAGCGTTGACTCGATCCAGGCACGGCACCGGATGATCGGACAGGAGGGGGAGGCGGGGGGTGGGAGAGGCGTGTCGGCGAAGAGGCGAAGGACGGGAACTGGATGGAAGAAGCAATCTTTCCTCGATGGGAAGATCGTAGAAGACGGTAGCTGGATGAGGGAGCGCGATGGAAGAGGAGAAACGAGGAGAGGAGAGGAGAGGATAGGATGGTCGCTGGATCGAGCGTGGAGGCGAAGGAGATTCCAGTCTTCCGTCCGAATCCAACGTGAACATGCAAGTTGAAGTTGGAGCTGGAGCGCCTCTTCCGAGACCAGATTACATAATGAGGATGGTGGCAGAATCCTTCACCGCCCGCGGTCCGAAGCCGCGATCGATCTTGAAGTTTCAATATTCAATAATCCATGTTCAATCCAAGATCCTCTCGCTGAGGCACTGCGTCGACTCTTTTTTTTTTTTGTTTCCCCCCCCCCCCTCCCCTTTGTCATTGGGTGGGTTTGATTGCGACGACGACGAGACGCTGCCGCATCGACATCCAGTACACTCTCTCTACCCTTCCATCTCTAGTCCTCTCTCCCACCTTCGGGTATCTCTGTCGCTGAAAATGGGTGGTGGAAACCGAGAAGGTGAGTTCTGAGACGCCGACCTCCCGTCAGACCCAGAGTCTGCTCTGCGAGACGGCGCCGTCCATCCCACTACCAAAGCACTGTCATGAACACTTGAATCTCGCAGACGCTGACACCTCGGTGCTCTGAAGGCGGCAAGGCCAAGCCGTTGAAGGCGCCCAAGAAGCAGGCCAAGGACCTCGATGACGATGACAAGGCATTCCTCGAGAAGAAGCGCGCCGGTACGACCCCGACTGCGATAACACGATATTGTCTCCCCTGTTGTCTAGCAGGCGATGTCTGGCCATTCTGGCGGCCATGACAGAAACGCTGACCATGTCTTCTTTTTCTGCAGACGAGAAGGCTCGCCAGGAGATGGCGTCCAAGGCTGGCGGAAGGGGCCCCTTGAACACCGGCCAGCAGGGCATCAAGAAGAGCGGCAAGAAATAAATCGCTGGCGGATGGCTTTGGCCGTGGGAGGAGTCCTCGCAACAGTGCTCTATGGAGACTGATCTTTTTTTTATTTTTATTTTCGGTTTTGAGGCGTGTTGTGACGCAGGGCGCCCAGACTGGACAAGAGGCACAATCGTCTCTGCGGCCACCAGACTGTGTTGGAGCGAAGCGAAGACGGAGGGGACCAGGCAGGTATGACTGAAATTGCCTCCTGGATCCCAAACAGAATCTCTTTGATGATACGTTCTACGTTCTATAGACACCGGCACTTCCCGCCCTTGTTCTTCTGCGCGTGGTAGATAAATGACGCGAGCCACGAATGGCGAAATACCCAAACCACGACCCGGCCTTGGAATCGTCTCCTTTCTTTGCACGCACGAGACTTTCCCTCTCCCCTCTTCCTCTTCTTTTCCCCCGTGGTTGATGCATTTTCCTCTCTATCCCTGTCCCCATGCGATCCATCCGTGGCATAAGCATCGGCTCACATGCAGATCAGATCGTCCCGAACGCCGAGCCGAATTTTGTTGAGACCATGCCGACGACATATGACTACAGCAATGAATATCGATTGGGCCGGCAATGCTGTATCCATTGGATGAAATGGGATCAAGGATGGCATGGAAGGTTGATGGACGACGGATCATGGATGGATCAACTCTAGCGTCATCCGCCCGGCCCCTCCACTTCCCGCCAACACCAACAACTCTCCGATCGCCTCAACACTGCCGAGGTCGACGCGATCTACCTCCTACTTCCCACTCCGTACATACATCGCTCTGATCGCCTTGCAAGCATCGGGAGATTCCCCTCAAGAGCAAGGCCATTCCCGCGAAAATGGCGTCCTTCTAGAGACCGCCGCGCTCCGCAGCAACATCGCCAGGCCTCCCCAAGCTTCAATCTCAACAACAGCATCACAGCAACCACCTTGACAGGGGCGGTGGAGAGAGCGACACACACACACACACACACACACACACACACAGGAAGGAAACGAGAGAACAGGGACAACCATCACCTAGGAAGAGGACCGAGACCGACGACAAAATGACAGACTTCCCCCTCCACCGCCGGCCCGTCCCCCGCCCCCGCCGCCCCTCCGTCTCCGACTCCCTCCTCACCACCCTCAAGGCCGCCGAATCCCGCATCGAGTCCTCCATCCTCCTCCTCTGGGACGAGCTCCCCCACTGGCGCCGCGACAACGCCTTCATCCGCTCCGGCTACCGCCCCATCCGCGCCAGCTACCTCGCCTCCCTCCGCTCCCTCTTCTACCTCCACAACGAGTCCGTCAACATCTGGTCCCACCTCGCCGGCGCCCTCATCGCCCTCGCCCTGGGCCTCTACCTCTACGCCGTCATCCACCCGCGCTACGACTCCGCCTCCGCGGCCGACGTGCTCGTCTTCGCCGCGTTCCTCGGCAGCGCCGCCGCCTGCCTCGGCATGAGCGCCACGTTCCACGCCCTCATGGACCATAGCCCCGAGGTCGCCGCGTGGGGGAACAAGCTCGACTACACGGGCATCGTGGCCCTCATCGTGGGCAGCTTCGTCCCGGCCATGTACTACGGCTTCTTCTGCAGGCCCTGGCTGCTGGCTGGCTATCTGTATCTTGTGAGCGCCACCCCCCCATTCGATCATCTCCTCCTCTTCTGTGACCGTGGATCCCCGAACACAGGGACAGTCGTTTTCCCAGATGAAAACCAACGAGGAGAGTGCAGATGGCGCTGACAATGGGTCCCAAGATCAACATCCTCGGCGTCGGCTGCATCATCGTCTCCTGGGTCGACAAGTTCCGCACCGCCGAATGGCGCACCTACCGCGCCCTCATGTTCGTCGGCCTCGGCATCTCCGGCGTCATCCCCGTCGGCCACGGCATCCTCGTCGACGGCGTCCAGGCCCTCCGCGACCGCATGAGCCTCGGCTGGGTCGTCCTCCAGGGCCTCATGTACATCGCCGGCGCCTTCCTCTACGCCGTCCGCTGGCCCGAGAGGAGTTTTCCGGGCACGTTCGACATCTGGGGCAGCTCGCATCAGATCTTCCACGTCTTCGTGCTCATGGCCGCGGCGACGCATCTCTACGGCATGGCGAGGGCGTTCGATCACCATCATACGGTGATGGCGTCGAAGTGTTGACAAGTAGACCACCTCTCGAGTCTGTTCGAAACCTTGTTCTTGTTCAATGTTGTAGTCACGTTTTTCGTCTTTCTCATGCATAGAAGCTGGCTTAGAAGGTAGAGTATATATCAAAAGATAGCTTCCACGACCATGCTCCATCGGGGTATCTCTGCGTCACGAAATCCACAAAGAGGAGGGGAAAAAGAACGTAGGAAGGGAAATATGGACAGCATATGGTACATTCCATACTCCGTAGATGTATGTCTTTTCTTCACCGCTCCAGTCCGAGATCCATGATCCTGACGAGGCCCGAGCCCAGGGCCACGGCCGCCCAGCAGCCATAGTCCTCGTTCGGATTCCACTCCATCGCCGTGATCCGCGTCAGCGGCTCGTGTAGCACCGCGCGCGACGGATCCGTCAGGTCGGCCACCTCGTCATCCTCCTCCGCGGCATCGGCCGCGTCCTTCGGCTTTCTCAGAAGCCGTGCGCTCTTCTTCGCCGCCGATGATGATGCTGTCGATGCTGCTGCGCCTGCTTTGCCTTCCCCCTTCGAGCTGCGGTTTCTCTCAATGCCGAACCCGTGCAGGATGCGGGCCACGCCCCTCGCGGACGCCGGGGTGTCGGGCGGGAACAGCGCGGGAGACCGGTGCTCGTGCTGCAACACCCTGACCTTGTCCGTCGCCTCGTGGCGGTTGCTGAAGACCTCCGTCTGCGCGTTGAGGCACCACACGGAGCCGTCGGCCGCCCCGACGAGCAGGAAGGGATGCAGCCGCCCGACGGCCAGACAGTTGATGAAGCTGTCACCGGTGAGGATCCTCCTGACGACGGGGAAGTGCTCGTGGTGCAGGAAGCCGAGGACCGTGTTGAGCGAGCTGGCGGACGGGTAGGTCGACACGAAGCCCTGCAGGTGGTCGCTCCACGCGAGCATGCCGGGCTGCGTGTGGATGAGGGGCTTCTGGACTTCGGTGGTCTCGAAGCTGGGCGCGCGGATGTCGATCAATCTCGCGGTGCCCCCGAGCGGAATGGAGGCGATGAGGTGCGGCAGCGTGGGGTGTCCGGACGCCATACCCACGATGTGGTTGTGGTGGACGGGGTGGCGGGACAAGAGGCGGCACGGGTGGATCGACCACAGAGCGATGGACCCATCCGAATATCCGACTGCGATGCGGTTGCAGTTGATCCACGCCATGGCGGTAGCCTTGACACCATACTCGTTGAGGAGTCGCAAGGAGGCCAGCGGCCTCTGCACCTTGTCTGTCATGTTGTCAGCATAAGACACATCAAGGAACAATGCACGGGAATGAACTCACAAAATCCTTCCTCCTGACCCATCTCGAGACCCTCCACATCCACAACACAGACGCTCCCATCCCCGCAAAGCGCGGCCAAGTGATTGCATGTCGGGCTCCATTGGACCCTCGTCACCCTGCCATTCTCGAAGCAGAGCGTTCTCAGGCGTCTCGCATTGCTCGTGGAAGGTCTGACAATGCCGCCCCCACCCGGTTCGGAGCCTAGGAACTGCCATATCTGCACAATGCCATGCCTTTGAAAGTCGGGGTTGACAGATACCTCGTCGAAGTTGTAAAAGTCTTGATCGATGTGGGGAACGACCGCCATCGCCAGCAGCTGGCGTATATTTTTGTGTCGGTTCGGCACCCAGTCCATCCCGAGGACGACGCCACCCACATCGAGCGCCCAACCGCTCGCGACTTTCTCCCCGTCGTCCTCGTCCAGGTCGAATGGCAGTCCATTGTGAGACAAGGGGCAGCAGCAGCCCGCCTCGAAGACGATCTCTTGCTGCGCGTCATGCGGGCCCATGAGGGCGGGCATGGAGTGCCGTGGCATCTGATAGTACGGCAGCTCTTCCGGCGCCAGCTCCGCCCACGCGGGCGAGGCACCACGATCCGCCACGGAGGGCTTGACGCGGGCCCACCATTCTGCGGCGAGACGGCTTTCCCTCTCGACGACGTCGGTGGACCAGAACGCCCTATCCGTGGGCTCGTGCTGGTCGTGAGGCACCTTGGGCGGCAGCACCGTCCAGCCGCGCCAGCGATCGAGGAGCTGGTGCGCCTTGGAGATGCTGTGGTGTCGAGGGCCGTACCAGGCGCGCACTAGAGCCTTGCCACGCATGCCCCTATCGTATGGGCCAACGTAGCCCTTGTGCTGTCCCTCTGGCGGTACGGGCTCGATGTCGAGGTACGTGGTGACGCCCTTGAAGGAGTCCCTTTGCTTGTGGGAAGACGCTCTCCCGGCTCTTGCTTTCTTGGCGCTGCTTTGAAGGTCGAGGCCGTTGGGGTCCTCCTCCTCATCCGCCTCCTCTTCAATCTCGTTCTCGCCAACGCCATCCTCGTCTTCGACTGCTTCGCCTCGCTCATCTTCTGTGGCATGCTCGTCTACCGAGTTGCCAGCCTCTCTCGCAGAGCCGGCATCGAAGTTGCTGTCTCTGACATCATCGTCCTTGGGAACGACCTCCTCTTCCACCCGCCCGTGCTCGTCGTCAGAGCCGAGCTCGAAGTCGTATTTCTCGACTGTGAAGCGCTTCGCACGCGTTGATCTCCTGGGACGCATGTTGTCCGCCACATCACCCTGTTGTCTCCAGGATCATGGAATCATTTGGTACTGAAAGCACGATGAGAAGAGAAGGGCACATGTCCATGATCAGTGAAGGCCATGACAAGCCATCAATGAGAATGGATCATGAAGTCGTTGTTATGATTCCATCGAGAGCTCCGTGATGAATCGAAGTCGGCGGTTGAAGTCGGCCTGAACTCGAGGTGGCTTTTGCTATCTTACTGGCCAGATACTGAGGTATTCTTGAAGCTCCTGGAGCGCTCATTTGGGCAAAGGATACTTGGCTCTTGGCCGAAAGAGATAGCCGACGATTAGCCCGACAAGCCACAGCTCGTTCCATTCTTGGTCGGAATTTCTCGCCGATTTTGGTTGAATTGAATCCCATGATTTCTCCTCGTCGGAGCTTCGAATCCCTTCCAGCTTCTCGCAGCCCCGCCGTCGAAAGGCAACGACCTGTCATGGAGCTCCAGCTCCAACTTCAGCTCCAACATCGGCCCCAGCATCAGCTCCAGCCTCCTCTCCTGATGCACGGCGCTTCTGGAACGAGACACCATGAGCCAAACGCCGCACGGCTCCAGGCAGGGCCATGAACGCAGCAAGTCCTCCATAACGCGATGTAAGCCCATTCCTCAGCTCCCTCAGATCCTGTTGATCCATTCAGATCCATCCCCATACTGCAAGCTCCGTCTTGCCCTCCCGTTGATGCCTTCAAGAGCTGGACTGACGCGGACACCGACGCAGCGAGGAGGCATCGATCCTCTACCAAAGGCCCGCTAGATGCCGAAGAGTGAGGCCTGCCCCCATGTCCTCGAATGGATGCTCCGTGCAGCTTGATCTGGTCTGGTCTGGTGCGGTATCATCGGCTCTGGTACTGATCTCTCTGGTCATCTCGCAGAATCCCCAACATCCCGGCAGGCGTCGCGGTGGCTGCCGCACCCGCCGCCCAAATGAGCCCTGACGCCGACCACCTGCCCCTCCGCACCGCCTCGCCGGCCACGCGGCCCCCGCCCTCGCACTCGCCGATCCCCCGCCTCGACTCCAAGCCCAAGGACTTCTCGTTTCTCCTGCGCCCCGAGATATACCACCCCCTGGCCCCCCTCAACGTCGCAGCCCCCTTCCGCAACCCGGCGAAGCAGCCGATCGCAGGCGCGTCCATCGACGAGCTACTCGCCCGGGGCCACTTCCGGGCCGCGGCCATCGCGGCGGCCCAGGAGCTCACGGGCTCCGTCTCCGGCAAGCCCGTCGACCCGCGCGACTCCAATCGCATCTTCTGGCTGCTCTACGTCCGCCTTGCCTGCCTGACGCTCATCGACGCGACGCCCCTTGCCGCGCAGGAGGTCAAGGCCCTCGAGGACCTCAACGACGCCCGTCGCTACGTCGACGCCGCCACCGGCCGCCATCTCGTCCCTTGGGAGCTGCGCGTCCTCAACGTGCGCCTGCAGGCCCTCGGCTTCGGCGACCCGCGCCGCGCCGTCATGAGCTACCATGACCTCGCGCGCGAGGCCAGGGACCGCGCCAAGCATGCCGCCGCCCGCCACGACAACTCGGCCAGGGAGCTGTGGAAGGCACGCCTGCACGATCTCGGCATCAAGACCGCCGGCGCGCTCATCGACATGGCTGACCTCTCCGGCGCGGCGCACCACCTGGGGTCCCTGAGGGACCGCGGCGACAGCAAGCTCACGTTCGCCAAGGCGCTGCTCTTCCTGCAGATCGGCGACGTCGAGAGCGCTAGGGCGTGCGCGGAGCAGTGCCCGGGCGATGCCGAGCGGACCGAGTCCATAATCCTGGCGCTTTGCGACATGGCGGACTCCAATTTTGAAGCTGCGCTCGACAAGTGGCTCCAGCTCAAAGAGTCCTCTCACGACGAAATGATTGGGGTCAACACGGCGATCTGCCTGCTCTTCCTAGGCAGGATCCAAGAAGTAGGTTTGAAAACTCATCGGATTCACACCAATGCGAATTTGCTTCTCGATGTTGAATTGTCTTTTATGTCTTGAATTTGAAGTCTATGGGAACATTCTGTTTCAGTCCATGGCGAAATACGGCTGACAATATCTTGCACCCAGGGACGCGCAATCCTCGAAGATCTTGTCGACCTAGGCCTCTCCTCGCACTCCCTGCTCTTCAACCTCTCGACGATGTACGAGCTGTGTTCCGACAAGAACAGAGTGCTCAAGATGAAGCTGGCAGAGAGGGTCGCCAACTCGGAAAAGCCGCCCCTCCGATGGGAAAGGGCCAACGCCGATTTCAAAATGTGATGCTCCTACACTACAATATGGGATTGCACATAACATATTGATCGCGAGAGATGGCTACATACGGAGAGAGAGAAAGGCAATGCGTTGATATCACAGCATTCTTTTTGAGAACTTCATGCAGCATGGCCCCAGGCACGAATCCAGATGTGTCACTGCCAAGACCGTTCTGGGAATCCCGAGCACCGTCCGTGATTTAACCTCGGCTCATTTGCCGCGGTGTGAGACAACACCGACCTCCACCCATCCGTCTCGGTTCATGATACCTCGATTCTCTCAATTGCATGGACAAGGCTCGCGAGAACGTCGTTCTTTCAGAGGGAATATTTCTGAATAGTCTACATGTGATACATCAACATCCCAGCAGTCCAACCCCTCAGGGATCATCATGGCGGACCGCATCGCCCAGATCTCCAACCACCTCAACTTTCCCAAGGGCCTCCTCGCCGGGCAGGTCGCCATCGTCACAGGCAGCGGGCAGGGCATCGGCGCCGAGACCGCCCGGCTGTTCGCCAACGAAGGCGCCAAGGTCGTCGTCGCCGACATCGACGTCGGTTCGTCCAACCTCCCCACTTTCCCATCCCCCACATCCCCCCTCCTCCCTCTATAGCATCACATCGACATCTTAGGAGAGAGAGATCCACCTCGACAGAGCCTGGCATCCCGCCCAAAAGCATTGATCTGTTCAATCTGGTTTCGAACCCCCCCCCCCCA
>NIGD01000001.1:3165124-3188569 GCA_003055185.1 Escovopsis sp. TC
CCCCCAAAACCATTGATCTGTTCAATCTGGTTCGACCCCCCCCCCCCCCCTTCTCCCCCTCCCAGAGACTAACCTGCGTGACCCATCACTGCGGGTGATCCGTCCATCTCTAGAAAAATGTAACGCCGTAGCCGCAGCCATCAACACCTCCGGCGGCCAAGCCATCAGCGTCCCCGGCGACGTCCTCTCCCAATCCTACATCGCCGAGCTCATCTCCCGCGCCGCCCTCTTCGGCAACGGCAAGATCCACATCCTCGTCAACAACGCCGGCTACACATGGGACGCCGTCGTGCACAAAATGACCGACGCGCAGTGGGACGCCATTGTCGCGCTGCACTGCACCGCGCCCTTCCAGCTCGTCCGCGCCGCGGCGCCGTACTTCCGCGTCGCGGACGGCGAGCCCCGCTGCATCGTCAACGTCTCGTCCACGTCGGGCGTGCACGGCAACGCGGGGCAGGCCAACTACGCGCTCGCCAAGGCCGGCATCACGGGCTTCACCAGGACCATCGCCAAGGAGTGGGGGCCGCGCTTCGGCGTGAGGGCGAACGCCGTCGCGTTTGGGAGGATTGCGACAAGGTTGACGGCGAGGAAGGGGGATGGCGGGTTTGCGATCGGCCCGGCGGGGGAGAGGATCGCGCTGGGGATACCGGGGCGGGGGAAGAAGGCCGGGGGAGAGGAGGAGGGGGAGGGGGAGGGGAATGAGTTTGCTGATATACCGCTGGGGAGGGCGGGCTCGGCGGAGGAGGCGGCGAAGAGCATCCTGGCGATCGCGAGCCCGTTGTTTTCGTACGTGACGGGGCAGACGATCATGGTCACGGGAGGGAGGAACATGTAGGTCCTGCAAAGGGGCGGCGCCATATGATGAACGATTTCGGATTTCGTAGCCTCCATCGTGGCCTTTCTCTTCCCGTCCTCTTCACGCCTTGTACATGTATGCGATGCTCGAATGCCAGCCAGAACATGGGCAAATGTAGTAAAGAATTATATAAACCGAAGAGCAGAAAAAGACACGCACGCAAACAAGCAGGCAAGATGGCATTTTTCCCTCCCTCCCTCTCTACACCTTCAACCACAGCGAGAACACCCCCATCGCATACTCCACAATCTCATCTCCCCCCAGCTTACTCTCGCCATACACCCTGTCCACAAACGAGATCGGCACCTCCGCGACCGAGCACCCCATCGCCTTCGCCCTCACCATCATCTCCATCTGGAACGTGTACCCTTTGCTCTCCGTGCTCGCAATCACCTTCTCCAGCACGCTCTTCTTGTAGAGCCGGAAGCTGCCCGTCAGGTCGCTCACGCCCGGCCGCAGCACCGTGTCGGCGAAGAGGTTCGCCCCGCGGCTGACGAGCTTGCGCTTGAGGTCCCAGCCGAAGACGCCGCCGTCGCCCGCGTACCGCGTGCCCGTCACGATGTCGAGGTTGCCGGCGCGCTGGCGCGCGACCATCCGCGGGATGAACTTGGGGTGGTGGCTGAAGTCGGCGTCCATGATGATGACGAAGTTGCCCGTCGCGAACTGCAGGCCGTGCACGTACGCGGTGCCGAGGCCGAGCTTGCCGGCGCGCGGCTTGAGCACGACGTGGGGCGCGTAGGCGCGGACGAGCTGCTGCGCGACCTCCTGCGTGCCGTCGGGGGAGCCGTCGTCGACGATGATGATCTCCCAGTCGAGGTTGCTGTGCGGAGGGGGAAGATGTCAGCGCTTCTGCTGCTGCTGCTGCTGATGATGATGATGATGATGATCGGCCTCTTCCTCTCTCTCTCTCTCTCACTCGTCCGAGCCAGTCCAAGTCGTTGTGCAGAGGTAAAGCAGATTGGGTGAGATTTCCCCGTGACAGACCACCTCGCCCTCGACCCTGGACAGCGACGCATCGATGAATAATGCGGGGACGACATACTTCTCCGTAAAGGTGCGGTTCAGCAGCCAGGTGATGATGGGGAGATTTTTCCTCTCATTGTACGTCGGGAGGATGACCGAGTACTTGTCGGAGCTCTTCTGCGCCATGTTGATGCGGTGGCGGGTTCTCGGGGCAAATTTGAGACCGGGGAGGGAGACAAAATCGACGGCAGTGGAGACCTAGAAGATCAGAGCGAGAGACAGCGACGGTGTAGGCAGGTCGAATGCGATGAGGACTGAAAGGAGCGTATTCGGGTCGGGTCGTGGTGTTGCAACTTGTCCTGCCTTCGACAATCTCGCGATCGTGACATTTGGCGGCAGCGCGATGCAATGACTAAGCATCGGAGGGGCAGGGGCCGAGGGTCTTGGCACCGAGTGCGAGGGTTAGGGTTGAGCGACCAGTCACCAGGGTTAGGGTAATGCAATGTTCTCCTCGAGGAAGTGAGTCCATTGCCGAGTTTCCACGTGGTCTATGGAGAGTATGGAGAATCAACGTCGCTTGCTACATCTGTCCGTGGAACACATTCACCAAAGAGCTCCCGAAGTCAACTGCCCAGCTCTCAGCTTGAGGCCTTCTTCTCAGAAGCCTGCCCTACATACTCCGTAGGGAGTACTCGTATCGTGCTCTGTTCGAGGACAGCCGTCCCCCCGTCTCAACGATGATGTGATCCCCCAGCTCTCGATCACCAACAGCACCGCTCTCCAGGGCCATCGGCACAAAGAAGAGGCGGGGGAAGGCGTGGCGTCCTCTCCGCCCGTATGTGCGGTGTTCCGGACAGGGTCCCCCATCGTATCGTCTGCGGGACACGGGGTTCTAGCACGAGTAAGACACACCGTTCGGGACGGTTTGCAGCCCCTTCCCCCGCATGCAACATCGAGCTCCATGTTCCCCATCAGCCATCCAACCCGCTCCACGAAGCCCCCTCCAGACTTCAACAATCCCATGCTCGCACTGTCAAGGCCTTTGCTGGCTAGCCCCCCAGGCGCCGATCGCATGGTAGTATCCGTACTCCATACGGAGTACTCGTACTCGTTTGGATCGGCCGGCCAACCAAGCCCTCACTGTGCATCTTGCATCATCCGCGTGCTGGAGAATCACACGGCTCCGGCCGGCTCGCAGCACCCACTCCGATGCAGGCTGGGCACACACACATACACACGCGCGCGGGCGTGCGCGCGCGCAGGGGAGAGAAAGAGAGGAGGGTGGGAGCGGAGGAGGAGGAGGAGGAGGAGGAGAAAAGCAAAAGCAGGGAGACTCGATCTGTCCAATCGATCCATCCATCCATCCCGTCACGCCTGGTGTCCGTACTTGTACGAGCACCTCTACGGAGTGATCTCGTAAGTGCAGGTGTACTCCGTATGCAATATTAGTCGACGGTACGGAGTAGTGGTTGACCTGCGTGTGCCTTGGCCATCCTTGGACTCGCGCCGAACGGGCGCCGCCGAGCTTAGTAGCTATGGCACGGGGTAGAAGAAGGGCACATTTCTCGGACCAGCTCGATGGAGTAGCTCGGAGTAGGTCGGTAGCACGGTGGGAAGTCGTAGATGCAAGTCCCTCGCCAGCACAAGCATTATGGCGAGAGACATGATGGGTGCCCTCGGGAGGCGTGTTGAGCACAGAAAAGTCAAAACATGAAGCTGTGGCACCATGGGCGGTGCTTTGGAGTGACATCTCGTGAGCAGGCGCCTGCGAACCTCGAGTCTTCACCCTTCTCACCATCGGGGCGCGATTCTGCCATCGAACATTTGCCCTCGCTTTCCCCCCACGCTTTGTTCCCATCATCGAGACTTGGCATTGTACATGCCCATCTCGGATTGCGTCCTGCTCGAGTTATCTTGACTTGCTTGATTGAATCTCTCGCCATCTCGCGCGCGCGGCTTCGCGGGAGACTCGTTACGTCATCCGACCACATGTCCGACGAGCCCTCTTCCACTGCTGCCAAAGGTCAGTCCATGAGAAAGTCAAGTCAAAGAAATGCGACACAACATATTTTCTTGGACGCAGAGTTCAAGTGGATGAAGGTCGTGTGCCAAAGCGGCAGCTCAAAGAGCCCCCCCGGATCCGCCTGGCTTTGAGCTTGGGACCGCGTTCGGTCACGATAAAGACAGAGCAAGAGACGCGCCGACGCTGACCCAGAATCCATCTAGTTGAGCCTGCGCGGGCTGAAGCAAGAGGCTCGGCCATGGACATGAGCAAGGCCACCATGAACATCGCCATCTCCCCTGCAGCCCCTCACAACAAGACGGCCGAGGAGGCATCCGCCAAGGAGCCCGAGTCGGCCGGGCAGCAAGAAGCCAAGACCCTCGAGCCAAGGCTAGGTCTCGCGCCCGCGCGCGTGATTCCCAAGCCGGTGCAAGTCCAGTCGGTGCCCGACACGCCGGTCAACACTGACACTCCGGCCAACGGGACTCCTCGGCCAGAGCTCAACCTCTCCGTGACGGGCAACGAGGCGGAGATCCCGAAACGCGAGGACGAAGGCGTCATCGAGCCGGCTGCGACTTCTCGCGAGCCAGCCTCACAAATCGACGAGCCCATCAAGGACACGCCCGTGAGACAGAACGGCGCCTCGGAGAAGGCCGAGATGGCAGGAGCTCTTCAGACCGGAGGGCACGAGGCCATCAAGCCGACCGTGGAGTCTGGCGCGGGAGAGAAGCGCAAGCTGGAGGACGATGCCCGCGAAAAGGAAAAAGCGAGCGCGAAAGCGATGGCCGATGCCGATGCGGAGCAAGAGGGTGAACGCGCAGAAAAGAAGGTCAAGAACAGTGATGGGCCTGTCAAAAAGGCCGGTCGGCCGAAGAAGGATAAAAGTGCGCCCCCCGTGGTGGGAAAGACGGCGCGGAAGACGCGAAGTCAAGGCCCCGCGGAAATCTAGTGGAGCATGTCATCGTCGTCCGCCACTGCTGGTCGGGAAAAGGTATGGCCATGACTTCTTTCGCCCGGCAACTCACCAAAGGGAGACAAAACGAGACCAGGGATGGAGACCAGCACTCCAGAGGCGCATAGGAAAAGCGCCAGAATAGGAAAAGAAAATCGGGATGAAAAGGGGCTGCTGATCCAAGAGACAATATCCGAAGGGAAAAAAAAAGTGGCTGTACGGGTGAGGTGGGGTTGATTCGCGAAGCAGATGATGATAATGATTCTTTCTGGGGCGTGTGAGGGGGTCCTTTGGGGATCTCAGGGAATGTTTCTTTTGTGTATGGAAATGGATGCCTTTCCCCCCCTCTTCTCGTCTGTTTCGGTTCACTCACCTGATGTATCGCAGAAGTGGCTGATGAAGAATTTGGCCATCGTCCCGCGCGAGCAATTCTGGACCCCCTGAACGAGCAAAAAGGTCGTCCGGTTTCCTCCATAAGAGGGCCGCATCCATCGAAGAGGCGTTGGAGGAACACGTGCTCGGCGACGCATCCATCGTGATCCTCGGGACAGTGCCTCTTCCAACGGAGTACCTAGTGGAGTGCTCGTATTCCCAAAATGCCCATCCTCATTCCCTTGAAACGCGGGCGACCAGTTGTTCCCAGTCGAGCCTCCAGCGTCAGCAGTCGTCGTGACCTTAGCATGCAGGAGGAACCTAAAACTCTGGCTGCCTCCTCCATGTGAACCGAGCAGAGGAAGCCCAGAATTTTTTTTCCGAACCGGATGCCTGCTCGAATTTGACCTGAGAGTGGTGACTTTTGGGCATGGAAAGCTTGCACACGCAGCGATGCAGTCTCGAGTGATTGTCGCAGCCTCGCTGGTCAAACTCGAGGCAAGGACGGGTCGTGTCAGGATGCGAGTAATCAGCAAAGCTCTTTTCTTCCGAAACACCAAGAAGCCTCCGTGTCCAAAGAGAGAATACGGGAGGCAGCCGACGGGGATGGCACACGTACAAGTGCATACACACTCCTAATGTACGGATACGAGTACGAGAATGATCGATGGTGCTGGTACGAGGTGTGGAAGGACTCACCTGTTCGTTGCAGAATGACTCCGTGCTCACACACGAATGGATGCGG
This sequence comes from Escovopsis sp. TC, assembly GCA_003055185.1. NCBI lineage: Eukaryota > Fungi > Ascomycota > Sordariomycetes > Hypocreales > Hypocreaceae > Escovopsis > Escovopsis sp. TC. The sequence continues at coordinate 3,171,015 of NIGD01000001.1, forward strand.
GAACCGTGCCCATGACGCTGCCAAGATCACAAGCGCGAGCTATTCCCGGCCGGCCCCGGAACCGGGTCCCCTTGAGCGAGGATGCGGTCCGTGAGGGCTGCATCGGAGTTTGACCGAACGTGCATGGGGTGGAAGCGTTGCCGAATTCTCAAGAGGACTGTGAAGGCTCGTGAGGCATGGTGATGGGTCACGAAGAGGAGGAGGAGAGGAAGAAGAGAAAAAAAACAGAAATATACAGGTACTCCGTAGAAGAGGACACGATATGCTGTTCTTTCACGTCGGAAACCTCGACCCGTGGCTCCTTCCCATCGTGACAAGTTGCGCTCGTGAACGCACCTTCCGCGTGGATCACGAGTTCCAGATCAGGCAGCTGCTGCCCCGAAACATGGTCAAACGCCCGGCGGCGATACGGACATGAATCCATTGTAGACTGGATGAACAGTACTAGTACTACGGAGTACTTGTACGAGCACGAAGCACACCTGCACATGCACCCGTGCAGTGGGATGACTCTATCCATGGATACATCGATATGTCGGGACCGTCCGATTTCAAAGCTCCAAGTCAGGAGCATCTGGATCTCGGCTGGGTGGTTGAGGTTCGAGATCTTGATCCATCTCCACGGCGCACGGGGAGCCACATGTTAGTACATGTACTCCGTACGGAGTACATACATACCGACCAAGTTGAACATGAAGCCTCCACCTCTACCCTAGACCCGAGCTCTCGTGGGCGGTGTCAACATCAAATGTCATCATTGAATCGTGCAGTCTGCCGTGGAATGGCGCACCGCTAGGCCAGGAACCACAGCGCCAATGGCACGCTAGAGTTACAGAGGCCTTGGAGGGGTGTTTCAGAAACTGGCCCAATGAGGGCCGGCGTCGCTGGGCTGCGGGTCCGCCCCGAGGGGTTGCGGTAGCGGCACGGGGCTGTTGCCAAAATTACACCTGGCACCCACGTCTGGCACCCGCCATCCATCGCACGGAGTACGAGCGATTCCCACCGGGTACGAGGAGGGCCGCGCCGCCGCGGTACCCCGTGGTAGGTTAGTACTTAGGTAGTAGTACCTGGTAGGTACCTAGCCCAGGCTTCGAGGGTTGCTTGATGCAACCCCGAGTCCATATCCCCATGACAGCATCGAGACGGCTTCATGGCTCCAGCTGCGAGACGCTGCGAGGCTCAAGACCGTCGCGACAAGAGTTCGAATGCTGCTCCAGGCACGAGCACGAACACACACACAGAGCGACCCCAACCTCGAAAGAAGCGGAGAGGCCCTGAAACGAGTGAAGCGTCCAATGTTCTTCTCCCCCACAGGCAACGCCATGCCCGACTCTCACCTGGCAGTTGGTTGGCATCCATTGGATCAATTGGATCGACCGTGACTTTCCCGGGAGGGCTCACGTCGTACTCCAGGTACTCGGCCATGTACATGTACCCAAGGAGCACGTACGAGAGCCCCTCGACTCTTCCATTCCAGGATCCTCCCAATCCACCATCCTGGCAGAGGCGCCACCTCACGATGAATCGGGCGACAGGGTCCTCGTTTCGCTTTCATCACTCTTCTGTCTTCCCCTTACAGAGGAGAGATCCCTTCAAAGTCCAGCGTCTGGATTCCATTGATCCATTCCATCCATCCATCCATCCATCCTCCACCCCCATCCACCCGCTCTCTAAGTTCTGCGCGTCGTCTGTTGCGGCGAGACTGTCCCTCGTTTTCCCCTTCCCCTCGCCCTCTCCGTCTCGTCTCAGACTTCTCCCTCTCTTCCCTTCTCTCGCTTCTTCTTCTTCTTCTTCTTTTCTCCCGCGTGTGCGCCCTCTCTCCCGGGTCTTTTTTGGACATCCTCATCCCGTCTTCTGCCCTCCCGACGCCGGACGAAGGGCTCTCTCCACGGCACTTCCTACATCTCAATACCTCTCTATCCATCCACACAACCCGCCGGCAGGAGACACAGCGTCACGATCGCCGGCCGACAGTATTGCTAGATGCGATTTTGAAGCAAGGGTAATCTCTGTCTGCAGCCTTGCTTCATCCTCGACATACGAATACTTTCTGTACTTTGTTTCATCTTTCTGGACTCGCTCGACACTGCTCGAATCGCCTTCGCTTCGCGGCTCCTCCTCCTTCTCCTCGACACCACCACACTTGCTCACGAGCCTCCCACTCCTTACGGCACGATCAGACAACAACGATCAGAGCGATCCTCTGCCCCCGTCATCGCCGCTCGACCGAGATCACTCTGCTGTCCACGATCATCGAATCTCCAGTTGGATCTATGCCTTGAGCCGTTCGCCCGTCAACAGCCGACACCCTTCGTCATCGGCCTCGAAGCATTGGCCTTGATCTGCGCTCACCCCGATTTCCAAGGGCGCAGATACATGTACCACGACACCTTCTACATGTCCCGCTTATGACCCTTCGGTCGTCTTCCCCATCATATAGCGCACACACCATGGATCTCCTTCCTTGGGGTGTGCGACGGCTGAGTCCGCGAGACAATGCCGCCCTCGAGCTGCTGGATCTGCTCAAGGATCCCTTCTCTGGCCAGGTAGGCTCCCCTCATCCACGGGCGGCCCGGCCCGGCTCGGCACGCGCAGGCACGCTGACTTTGTTGGATCTGGCGATTTCCAGCTCGCGGCGACATCCGTCTACTCGGCCATTGGCCTCTCCCTCGGCTTCACCTTCGCCATAGCCGTCATCTTCTCCTTCATCCGCCCCTACAACCAGGCCGTCTACGCGCCGAGACTCAAGCATGCCGACAAGAGATATGCCCCTCCGCCGATCGGCAAGAAGCCGTGGTCCTGGCTCCTCCCGCTCATGCACACGCGCGAGAAGACCCTCATCCACCAGATCGGCATGGACGCCACCATCTTCCTCCGCGTCATGCGCATGTGCCGCAACATGTTCCTCGTCCTCGCCGTCATCGGCATCGGCATCCTCGTCCCCCTGACCTCCATCAAGTCCGTCAAGTTCGAGCAGGGCGACGACGACCAGGACAACGATAAGAACGCCTGGATTCTGCAGGTCACCCCGCTCAACGTCTTCGGCTCCCCCATCTGGTCCCAGGTCGCCGTCGCCTGGTGCTTCGACATCGTCATCTGCCTCTTCCTCTACTGGAACTACCGCAGGGTCATGCAGCTGCGGCGCAGGTACTTCGAGAGCGAGGAGTACCAGAACAGCCTGCACTCGCGGACCCTCATGCTCTACGACATCCCCAAGCAGGCCTGCACCGACGAGGGCATCGCCAGGATCATCGACAAGGTCGCGCCCAACTCGTCCTTCGCCAGGACCGCCATCGCGCGAAACGTCAAGGACCTCCCCTTCCTCATCGAGGAGCACGAGCACGCCGTCCGGAAGCTGGAGAAGATCCTGGCCAAGTACCTGAGGAACCCCAACCAGCTGCCCGCGGCGCGGCCCACGTGCAACCCCAGCAAGAGAGACCGGGCCTACGCGACCTACCCGCCCGGCCAGAAGCTCGACGCGATCGAGTACTACACGCAGCGCATCCGCTCCCTGGAGGTCGAGATCAAGGAGGTCCGCAAGAGCGTCGACAAGCGGAGCTCGATGCCCTTCGGGTTCGCCAGCTACTCGGACATCTCCGAGACGCACGAGATCGCCTATGGCTGCCGGAACAAGACGCCGTTGGGGGCCACCATCACGCTCGCCCCGCGACCCATCGACATCATCTGGAAGAACATGCCGCTCTCGCCCTCGACGAGGAACCGCAGGAAGTGGTTCAACAGTATCTGGATCTTGCTGCTCACGTTCCTCTGGATCGTGCCCAACGCCATGATCGCCGTCTTCCTGGTCAACTTGAGCAACCTGGGCAAGGTCTGGCCGGCCTTTCAGCGGTCGCTCATCACCTCGACCACGTTCTGGGGTATCGTGCAGGGTATCGCGTCTCCCGCGCTCATGTCGGGCGTGTATCTCTTCCTGCCGATCGTCTTCCGGCGGCTGTCCATCAAGGCCGGCGACAAGACGAAGACGGGGCGAGAGCGGCACGTCATGGCCAAGCTCTACGCCTTCTTCGTCTTCAACAACCTCATCGTGTTCTCCTTCTTCAGCATCTTCTGGGCCTTCATCGCGGGCGTCGTCCAGAACACGCAGCACGGCACCGACGCGTGGGACGCCATCGTCAAGCAGAACTTCGCGCAGGCCATCTTCCAGGCCTTCTGCCACAACAGCCCCTTCTGGGTGACGTATCTGCTGCAGCGGCAGCTCGGCGCGGCCATCGACCTGGCGCAGATCTGGCCGCTGGTGCAGGCCTTCGTTCTCAAGAAGTTCTTCAGCCCTACGCCGCGGGAGCTGATCGAGCTGACGGCGCCGCCGCCGTTCGACTACGCTAGCTACTACTGCTACTTCCTCTACTACTCGACGGTGACGCTGTGCTTCGCAGGGATCCAGCCGATCGTGCTGCTGGCGACGGCCATCTACTTCTGCATCGACTCGTACCTCAAGAAGTACCTGATCCTGTACCGCTACGTGACCAAGATCGAGTCCGGGGGCCTCTTCTGGAACGTCATTTTCAACCGCTTCATCTTCGCGACGATCCTGGCCAACTGCGTGGTGATGCTCACGTGCTGGGTGCAGGGCGACCGGGAGCCCCGGATCCAGTTCTACTCGGTGCTGCCGCTGCCCGTGCTGATGCTCCTCTTCAAGTTCTTCTGCAACCGCAAGTTCGATGACAAGATCCGATACCAGAGCGTGAAGCGGACGGACCACCACAACGAGGAGACGATGCAGAAGCAGGCGCAGCTGCGCAACGACAAGCTGGCCAGCCGCTTCGGGCACCCGGCGCTGTACAAGCCCCTGATCACGCCCATGGTGCACCAGAAGGCGCAGAACCTGCTGCCGTCGGTCTACTCGGGCCGCCTGACGGACGGGCGGGACGCCGACTTCGGCAGCGGCCCGGGGGACTTCATGAGCGTCAGCGGCTACTCGGACATGTACGCGCTGGACCCGATGCAGGGCGGGCGGCCGGGCAAGCCGGCGGGCACCGTCCCCGGGTTCGAGTACGTCTCGGACGCGCAGCTGGACTTTGAGTACTATAAGAACCGCGCCGAGTTCACCGAGGAGCACGGCGGCTTCGACATGTACGGCAAGGGCGCCGACGGGCGGCCGGGCACGCCCGGCTCGTTGGACAACCAGAGCGAGCTGTCGCGGCCGGGCACCCCGCTGTCCGGGCACTCCGGGGCGCCGACGCGGCCGCCGGTCCCGGTGCCGGGGGCGGACAGCACGGCGTACCACTCGTACAAGTCGGGTCAGTACTCGATCGACGAGACGCTGAGCCGGACGCGCAGCCCGCTGTACGCGCAGGACAACAGCAGCTCGTCGGGGCTGGTGATGAACGCGGCAGGGCCCGCGATTGTGCCGCCGATGCCGTCGTACCGGGATGTCTCTGCGGAGCGGGGACAGCAGCAGCAGCAGCAGCAGCAGCAACAGCAGCAGCAGCATATCATGCAGGGTGCGGGGGTGGATCCGCGGAGGCCGACGCCGGGGCCGGGGCAGCAGATGCGGGGGGCGCAGAATAACAGCGTGAGGGGGTATACGGGGGTGCCGCAGTACGAGGAGACGGAGTATCAGGAGACGGATCCGACGCAGTACAACTACTTCCGGGGGCCGGCGCGATCGCAAGGGAACCCGGGGCAGGGGTGGTGATTTTTCTTGATTATCCTCCCCCCCCCCCCCCCCCCCCCCTTTACTCCGTGCTCTTCTTGGCGCTTGCTGTTGCCCCTTGGGTCTGACGGATGGAAAGCAAGAGATTTTGATCTATTACCTTTTTGTTTTTCTCATTTTCTTCTCTCTTCTTTCCCCTCTCGACTGAGGATATGATTGGAACCGGCGTTTGGAATCTAGATGAAGAAACGACGAGGTACACGGTACCTACATGTACCTTTCCCGCGATGGACCCGGCGAGGGAGCCATGATGAGGAGGAAAAGGAGGAGGACCACGCAGAGGTCGAAATGTGGAGTATTTGGATCCCCTCTTGGACATACTACTACTTCTTTGTGCGGGCAGGACTGTACGTCCTGGGAGCACCTACATAGGGTGTGTTGATGATCTTGGAAATGAAAAGTGAAGGGGGGGCCGGCGTGGAGGCCTTTCCACGGAGGCAGGCCCCTGACATCCTGATGAGTACATCTCTCGTCGAGCCATCGATGCCTTCGACCAGGACCCTCGCGATGCCTTGGACCAGGCGCTCGATCGAGCCGGCGCAGCGCCCGTACGGGTGCTGGACTGTGCCTGCGGGGTATCGCAACCTCTGCACAGAGACGCTCAGGAGATCCTGTAATTGATCGTTAGTAGTACTAGTAGTACTCCGTAGTAGTAGTAGTATTACTTGCATGATCTCCCTCTTCTACTGGGAAGGATCCTGCCCTGCCCGCCTACGGAGTATGAGATTGAGACTCATCAATGCTACTGGTATATCACGGCGGAGGCCAGCTGAGCATGAGGCATCAGGTCGGCGGGGGGACTCGGTGGCAGCTGGTTCTGACGCGGGCTGTCTCGGTGGCGGTAGGGGAATACTTGCGGATGTGTGGTTGGTGGGGCGCGTAGCGTGTTCCTCCTTAGCGGGACTGAGATTGCGACGGTAGCTCGTCTTGGAAGCTGTAGAGTATGTACGGAGTACGGAGTTTGCAACCAACCACGACAGGACATGCCCCTTGGAGAGAGAGCTGGGGGTTTTGGATGACTCTATGGACCCTGGATGGATGGATGGATGGATGGATCCTGCAAGGCCCGGGACCTGCTTTTGACTACGGCAGAGGCAGAGGCAGAGGCACAGGCACAGGCACAGGCACAGGCACAGGCACAGGCACAGGCAGAGGCAGAGGCAGAGGCAGAGGCACAGGCACAGGCACAGGCACAGGCACGAGCTGCAGGTCCAGAGAGGGGTGGGGAGAAGGCACATGCAGGATCAGGAACATGGAGGAACAGGGACACGATGAGGTTGGGGAACAGGAACAGGGACAGGATGAGGAGCAGGAATCCATAGATGGCAACAGGAACAGATCAGCGAGAGGGTGTTCCTCTCAGGGACCAACCAGGAGCTGGATAGGGCGTCCATGGGTGGCATCTGGCATCTGGTATCTGGCATCTGGCATCCGGCATCCTCGTTTGGAGGTCGGAGAACGAGGAGCTCCATGCGGTGAGACGAGGTGGGCCTTGGCCGAATGATCGTGCGAATCATCAACCGATGGATCCATCCATGATGTCTGCTCTGCGGAGGATGTGCGAGCTGTACGCCGTACTTGTACGAGTTAGTAGGAGTGCTCGTATGAGGTGAGCAGCACGGATTTCGACGCGCTTCACCTTGACCGTCGGGGCCATTTGCCACCCTTCGTGTTCCCACCGCTGGCAACCCTTCCCACCTCTTTCTCTCTCTCACATTTTCTCCCCCTTCTCCCCCCCCCGTCTCGACCCTCCTCGTCTCGACCCTCGTCTCGACCCTCGCTCGCTCTCCTGGGCCCTGGTCCGTTCTCGGCATCTTCAACACCTCCCAGGGAACTCAGAAAAAGAAAGACAGGGTACGAAGTACGGAGTAGAGAGAAGCCCCATTGAGCGTGCGTTCACCGAGACCGCCGCGACGAGGGACGTGTCTTCTTCGACCAGGGGGCCAAGTCGGCAGAAGGAAGCGCGAGTTGTCGCACCACATTCATCGACACAGACATCGACATTGGCATTGCTACTACGGAGTACTACTAGAACTTGTCTTGGTAGTGGTAGTAGTAGCAGGTAGTAGTCATCGGCATCGACGTCGACATCAGACCGACAGACCGACAGACCGACAGACACCATCACCGACATCGACGCGACGCGCGACAGTCTTGGAAGACACCGAGCATCAGCCTTCGAATTGATGTCCATTCCTTGCTCAGAGCGCGGACGATCGCGACGACGAGTGCTTCTCGGCCTCTACATCCTACCTTTCACCGTCATTACCTTCAACTGAAGTCGCGACGAGCATTGTTCGGCAGGCATTCCCGGCCACGACATACATCTTCGACCGAACTGATCGAGGCCATGCTTCTCCGGTGACGCGCCGCGTGACATTCCCTGCGGGCATCCAGCTTACGGACGGAGAACGGGGAGGAAGAGCAGCAAGATCATTGAAAAGGATCGAACAGAGGAATACCTAAGGAAAGGGAAGCATCCGCAATACCAAGAACATCTGCAGAGCAGAACCATCTGCGAGCCAGGCAAGGCAAAGGGATCCCCGACCCATCTGGTCGGAGCCTCCCGCCCCCTCTCCCGGCCCGTGATGGCCTCCAACTACGCCCTGCAACGCGAGGCCAGCGGCATCGGGCTCGGCCTCGGACGCCCCTCCGCCCAGCTCCACGTCAGCCACGAGGGCAGGAAGCCGCTCTTCTCCTCCTCCTCCACCACCACCTCCTCCTCCAAAAGCCAGCAACAGCAGCCCGCCGCGCCCCTCGACGCGTCCCGCCTCGCCGGCATGGGCGAGCCACCCGCAACAGGCGACGGCAACAGTCACCCCCACGCCAACAGCAGCAGTCACATCAACGGCAACGGCAGCGGCATCGGCGGCGCGAACAGCAGCAGCACCACCACCACCGCCGGCGGCTCCTCGTCGGCGCGCAGGAAATCCACAAACGAGTTCGGCTTCCGCCCCTCCACGGCCAGCAACCACGTCCCCCGCGACGCTGGCGTCAACACCTCCACCATGGCGTCCCCCGGCGGCTCCCGCATCCCCGCGCCCAACAGCCTCAGCGGGCTCACCAAGCGGCGGCCCATCTCCCTCGCCGAGGCGTTTCGCCTGGCCCAGGGCGAGGAGGACTTTGGAGGAGGAGGAGACGACTCGGACGGCGGCGGCGTCTTCGATTACAATGGAGGGGGCAGCCCTGTCGACGGCTCGCCGAGCCCAGCGCCCAGGCCGTGGAGGATGAGGCACACCATGGACGAGACGCAGTTGCGCAGACTCGGCGCCGTGGCGGCGGACGCGCTCGGCAAGGGGGCTTTGCGCTTGCCGGACAAGGACAGCAGCGGCAGCGACGAGGATTATCAACACCATCACCATCAGAAACTGGATACCAACAGGAAGACAAACAACAATCATCACAACATCAACGGCAGCAGCAGCAACAATCACAACAACAATCACAACAACAATCACAACAACAATCACAACAACAATCACAACAATCATCACAAAGAAGAGGAGGCGGCTTCGGCGGCTGCGGCCGCGTCGTCGGGCTCGTCGGTCGGCTCGTCGCTGCGCTCCCCGGCCGTCGGGACCTCGCGCTTCAAGAGCCTCGACAGCATCAAGATCCCCTCCCAGACCGCCACCGCCAGCTCCCCGCGCATCAGCCAGCTGCGGTCCGCGCGGACAAGCCTCGTCGGTGGCAGCGTCGCGCTGCCGGAGCTCGTCTCGTGGATCGACGAGTCGCCCTCGGCCGACCGGCCCTCGCGCATCCCCTCGCCTCTCTACAATCCGACCAACCCGACGCCCGGTCTGTCTCCTGAATCGGCTCCGAGAACGACTTCGGGAACGGTCCTGGGTCAGGGTTCGGGAGCTGGGGTCGGGCCAGGGGCGACGACGACGACGGCGACGACGAATCCCGTGGCGGCCAACTCCTCTTCCACCACGGCAACGGCAACGGCAACGGCAACGGCAACGGCAACAGCAACCGCAGCAGCAACCGCAGCAGCAACAACAGCAGCAGCAGCAAAGAAGATGGCGACGGCAAACGGGACAGCGGCCGGCTCCCCCAATCTCGACAAGAGCTTCGCGTGGCAGGTCGACGAGGATTTCACCGCGGGCGAGCTGCAGATGTCGGACAGCCCGCGGCTGCGCACCACGAGCGGCCGCCACATGTTCGAGAGCCGGCTCGCCTACGACGACCACGGCCGGGTCAGCCTCACGTCGGGCCTCAAGCCGCCCGGCGCCGGCTCGCAGAACACCAAGCTCGAGGACATACGCTCGCGCGAGCTGCGCACGGGGGCTAACATCCCGCTGGACCGGCCCACGCCCCGCACGTACCAGCACGTCTCCAAGCTCGACCAGATCCGCGCGCGGGAGACGCAGGCCGAGCAGCAGATCCCCATCCCGAACCGCCACCTCGAGCGGCTGCGCAACACCAAGCTCGACGACATCCGCCAGCGCGAGGAGAACGGCCTCTCGCGCAGGGCGCTCGCGGCCGTGCGCTTGCAGGAGATCAAGGAGATGAACCAGATGTCGCGCTTCAGCAGGCAGGCCGAGGACCCGAGCCCGCGGCCGCCGTCCAGCAAGGGGCTCTACGATCGGTATAACAAGGACCCCGTGCCGGAAGCCATTGGGCTCGCTGCCGCTGCTACTGCCGCCGCCGCCGCCTCTGCCTCTGCCTCCGCTGCTTCTGCCTCTGCCTCTGCCTCTCCTGCCCCTGCCCCTGCCCTCGCGACCGCCACTACTGGGCGACCTCGCACGGCCACCGTTGGCGAACAGGAATTCGGCGGGCGCAATATCCCCGACACGCCCGTCACGATCTTCCGCGGCACACCCAGGAGATCCAATGGCGATGGGTCGGCGAACGGCATCAAGCTGGGCGACGACATCACAGACGCCGAGGCGGCCAAGCAAGCCATTCAGAAAGAGGCCGACGCGATGCCCGAGATGAAGGTGAACATGATGATGCTGGCTGCTCAGCCCACATCCGCGCCCGTGCCCGTATCCAACTCCGTGTCCATGCCCACGTCCACGTCCACGTCCATGCCCGTCTCCTCAAGACCCTTGTCAAGGGACAACAAGTCGAGCGAGGACGAGATCGAGTGGGTGCGTCGCCTGGCAAGAGCAGCCAGCTCGAGCCCGGCAGCCGCAGACTCCAAGACGCAAGACGAGCAAGCGCCAACGAGGTCCGAGGCGGCGAGCCGTCGAAACAGCAGCAGCCACGGCGGCGAGATGCACAAGAATCACAACATCATCAACGGCGTCAACGACAGCAGCAACAGCAGCAGCAGCAGCAGCAGCAACAACAACAACAACAACAACAACAAAGTGAGACGTGACAGCGCCAGCCAGCGTGACACTCGCTTCGATACGGTAGGCCAGCCGGCGCCTATCGACAGTGACGTGGTGGAGAAGGGCGAGAGGAGGCTGTCCCTCGGACGCGTTTCAGATCTTGCTCACCTGGAAGGCACTAGCAGCCAGGATCGGGGATTCTTCCACGCGCCCCCCGTCCAGGACCTCGACTCGGCAAAGCCATCTCGACCGACCTCCGCCGTCCTCGCAGCCCTGGTCCCCTCGCATCGCACGCAGCCTTCTGTCTCCTCGGTGAGGAGCTCCAAATCCAACATGCAGTCCGAGATTGATCCGACCGACAGGATCGAGGGGGAGATGAAGCTGTTCGCCCCAACCGACGGCCAGTCAGAGCGCGGATCCGTGCGTGCCCCGTCGCCGCCACCGCCTGCCTCTGACGACGAGGATGACAAGAACGACATGCTCGTTGACGATGATGATGATGCCGGCAAGCAGGCGGACGACGCCACGCCCAGGCCCAGCAAGCCCGATCCGCTGTCGATGCCGACGCCCAGGGTCACGGGCGCCTACGTCGAGACTCCTGCCACCCAGAGGGTCGACAGGAGGAGCAGCGAGGAAGCTAGCCCGGTGACGACGAGCCATCTCCGGGAGCGGAGAGCGAGTCTCGTCGCGCGGAGCCGCAGGGAGCAGGACGCCCGCGCCCGCGCCTCCGACGACAGCGACATCGGCATCACGACATCAGCGGCAGTCAGGAGACCGCCTCGCGCCAAGTCGCTGCCCCGACGCAGACCGCCCGTCAAGAACTCGGCCCGCCCACCCTCCGTCAAGGACGACCTGCTGCAGCTGCAGCGCGCCTACAACGTCGAGGACTCGACCTGCGACGACCTCGACGAGATCCTGTCCGGCCGCAAGCCCCTGACGTCGATGCGCGATGGTCTGCCCAAGGACCTCCTCGCGGACTCGAACGCGGACGATTCCGACATCGATTTCGACAGGAAGGTCGCGCAGCCCGCCAATGCTGCTGCTGCTGCTGCCCCCGCCGCCGTCCCCAAGAGCCCGAAGCGAAGCAGCCCCTTTCAAGAGGAGAAGAAGAAGAGCGGCAACAGCAACAAGAAGGCTGTGGAGACGGAGACGTCCTCCTCGAGCGGAGACTTGGCGGCGCTTGATCGCATGAACAAGTCGTTGCGGATCGGCCTGATCGGCATTCGCAGCGCCAAGCAGGGCATCGAGCGCCTTGAGGGCCAGATCTCGCAAGCTAGCAAGCCGATGTCCCCCGCCGACAGCACGAAGTGGAAGCCGATCGTCAAGGAAGAGCCCGGCGAGAGCGAGGGGGTGAGGACGGAAAAGAGCAGCAACGACGGAAAGGGCAGCAAGAGCAGCAACGCCAAGGATGCAAAGGACGGCAGTGCGTCCACCGCCACGGCGCCGGCGGCCTCCTCCACCTCCTTTACAAGCCTACACCTCGCGATCCCCCGTCTCTTCCACCGCAAGCCGCACTTCCGCCTCACCCTCCTCGGCATGCTCGTGCTCCTCCTCTCCGTCTGGTGCGCCAGCGAGTCCGCCATGTGCACGCTCTACTGCCGGCCCTCGACGTGCCCCGCCTCGCGCGCGCCGTGCGCCTGGTCCTACGACGATCCCGCGGGCTTCGGGACCGCGCTGCCGATCAAGTTGGACCAGTGGGCGACGGGCGGCAGGGGCCGGGAGCTGCTGGCGTACGCGGTGGACGAGGCGCTCGACTGGGCAGCGGACGTGGAGGACGTGCTGCGCGGGCGGGACATCACGGAGATCGAGGCGGACAAGCTGTCGTTTGAGGCGCGGCGGCGGCATAGGCGCAGGTTGCGCAAGAGGGGCCTGGGGAGGGCGGCGCCGACGCCGGATGCGGAGACGAGGGCGAAGTGGGAGGGGTGGCATGAGACGAGGATGGCGAGGCAGAGGGCGAGGGAGGCGGGGGGTGGACGGGAGCAGGCGTGGTGAGGTGGAGGAAGCGCGCGCGCATAGACATCGACAGAACTAAGACGGATACGCATCGACGGAGACGTGCAAGCCATCCAGAGAGCCACGCACTCGCATCAGCAGATCACGCATACGCAACGGCAGAACGACACAGACATCACCAGGACCACGCCCCCATCGGCAGGACCACGCATCCATCGCTAGAACTCCACGTACACGGGCAGACCTCTATACCCGCATCGGCATAGCGAGCGTACACACCAGCAAAGCTCGCGAGCACAGTGATGACTGCTGGGCCATCTTCCATACCGCCACTGGGAGGCACAAACACCCGAGCCGATCAGCAGGGCATCCTTTTCCTTTCTTCCCAAGCCCTCTCTCGTTCGACACACACACACACACACACACACTTTATTTTCTTTCTTCTCTTCTTTTTGTCCTTCTCAGTATCTTCTCCCATGGCCGATCATACACAAACAGGCAATAATAGGGGGCCCGGTAAAGGGCGAGCGATAAGGGGGGTTGGGGGGGCGACGGATTCGGTTTTCGGTCTCAGCGGCACACGGGGCACAGGGGTCAAGAGGGGTCGGAGTCTGCTTTTTTTTTTTCCTTTGTTTCTCTTCTTGTTCTCTTCTTTCTTCTACGGCCTTGAAATGAAGACATAATCATTGCGAAAAGACATGAGCCATTCTTGCTTCTTGTTTCTACTTTACGTTCTCTTCTAGTATTTGTCTTGATGCCTTTCTGGCTCTTTGCTTCTCGTGTCTTGGGTCGAGGACTTCCGTGGGGGGGGGACGTCTGGTGATATCATTGACTACATGGAAGCACTACGATGCATCGATGGATGGATTCCGTGGAGGTCCAGGGGTTTTTCAACTCATCTGGCATGGCTTCTGTCCCTTTAGTTCGGCACGATTCTCTCCTCTCCTCGCCTTGAGGCTCCCGTCTTTCACAATGCTTTCCCTTCTTAGACATGGATACTCTTACGGGCTTCCTCACTTTCCTCGCATCAGGCCCCTTTCCCCCTCAGTACTACTACTACTACTACTAGTAGTACTTAGTAGTACTAGAAATAGTACGTTCGTCTTCTCCCCCGACCTTCGTCCTCTGCGCGAAGCCTCTTCCTACTCCCACAGCAACTGCTGCTTCGCGCAGCCTGTTCTCTGCCACAGCGTGTTCTTTCCTCCAGGAGCACTTCTTCCCATGGCACTTCACAAAGGCACTTAGTACTTGCCATTGCAACATCGTGCCGTCGCAACAACTCTCACGGCATGCTTCCGCGCAAAGCTTCGTCTCTTCATGGCAACTTCCTCCATGGCAAAAAAGTCTGGATGTGGCATTCTTGCGTGCCGATCCTCGTGCTCTTCAATGCTCCATGTCCACATCGCTCCGTGTTGGAGACCCACCGCCTTTGTGATGTTCTTCTCCCTTTCGTTCTATTTCGGCTCTATGCGTGAGAAAAGAAAAGCAACAAGAAGGAAATGACTTCAAGCGCCCTGTCTACACCGTCGTCATCGCGAATCGGATCCGATCCCGTTGTGAAATCAAATTCCCACCTTCCCCCGCCTTGGAGCATCCAGCCCGCTCACCTCATCGTCGATTCGCCTGCATCATGCAAACGCTCATCCTCGTTCCCCCCTAGTCATCCAGCCCCCCCCACTCATCATCATCATCATCCTTCCCCTCCTCCTCATCCGGCTGCTCCTCCGCGGCATCCACCCACGGCAGCCTCTCGTCCTCGTAGCTCTGCCGCGCGCGCTGCCTGACGGCCTTGTTGGGCGTCGTCCTCGCCAGCTCGTCGACCATGTCGCCCACGGCGCGGACGAACGACGACGCAGCGCTCTGGGCGACCTCCTCCCCGCTGTGCCCAGCCCCCGCCGCTGCGGGGAGCGCGCCCTCGCGCTCGAGCTCGTCGACCCAGATATCCAGCACGTGCAGCCTCAGGCCGAGGGCGACTCTGCGCCCGTCGTCTGGGTTGAAGCACCACTCCCTGAGGACGTCTAGCACCGCGCCGACTTCCTTGCTCTGATTTCTGGTCCCCCCCTTTCCCTCATCCTCATCCTCATCCCCACTCTCCTGATTTCTTTTGCCGTGGTCGTCGTCCTTGTCCATGTCCATGTTTATGTCGTCGTGGTCACTGCTGCTGCTGCTGCCACTGCTCCCGGCGAAGCCCCGCTCCCGCGCGAAGCGCACGTGCGCGGCGAACACCCTCCGCACGAGCAGCATGAACTTGTCCATCCGCAGGGCCTCGATGTGCGGCCACTGCGCGCCGAGGACGGCCCAGAAGCCCGCGAGCCAGGCGGGCGCGCAGGCGGGGCGCAGGTCGAAGAGCAGGGCGGCGAGGTCCGTGGCGAGGGCCTGCTGGGGGCGGGGGCGATCGGTCATCCAGAGGGCGTAGTAGAGGCCCGTCCAGAGCTTGCTGGCGTCGAGGGGGGAGAGGGCGCGGCGGGAGGCGAGGAAGGCTTGGAGGGAGGAGAGGGACGCGGTGCGGAGTTTGCGGTCTGGGAGACATGCAGTTCAGCACCATTGCCTGGAGGACAGACCGGAAGAGAGAGTTGGGCAGAAGGGCATGCGACGACGGGATGAGAGGGAAAGAGGGAGACGGGACGCACCGCTGGAGGCGAGGTTCTTGATGAAGGGCATTTGTTGCGCCTCTTGCGCAGACGTCGCGGCCGCCATTGTGCTGTCTTCTTGGGCCGGAGAAGGAAGATGTTGACGGGTTGTGAGTCGGTTGCGAGAGACGGTGCGGCTCTTCGGAGGGGAGGGTCGGGTTTGCGGGCGATGAGCCTGCGCCACGCGCGGAGAGCAGCGTCGAGGGGGCAGTGATGATACCTACTAGTAGTAGTAGTAGTAGTAGTAGTAGGAGTAGTACTGTAGTAGGTGGGTGGTGGTGTGGACCATGAAGTGAAGTCGGACCGCGACTGAGCAGGAAAAGAAAATCGAGGTGAGGGCTCGGTGAGGGCTCGGTGAGAGGGGTGCTCCACCTGTTCACCGAGCCCCACTTCCCGCTTCATTCCAGATGTTCCGCGTTATACCTCATACTCGTACACATGCATACCTGGTATGTATGTAACCGGATCGGGCATGCCCCCCGGTGTAGGGTAGCCGTACGTGCCTACATGTAGTACTCAAGCTACCTAGTATAGTACATACGGAGTACCTACGAGGCGGGGGGGTGTTTTTTAAAACAGGTGCATCACCGTTTTTCGGGCTACAACACCGTGTTAGTAGCTGCAACACTATCGCGATACTGTTGTAGGGCTAGAAAAACGGTGTTGCTGGCGCACACTATAGCGGGCTACAGCGGCTACAGCAGCTACAGCGGCTATAGCAGCTATAGCAGCTATAGCAGCTACAGCGGTTAGCTTTAGTGCATAGTCTATGTATACGTATACAGCTTAAGAGGATATAACTAGCTATACGAATGCCTTGTTAACAAACTAGCACTACTCTAGCTAAGTAGTTAAGGTTACGCTTATACGTATATATGTATACACGTACAAGGGTCTAGGGTTCGAATCTAAGCATGCTTGTTTTTTTAATTTTTTTAGCTAAAATGCTAACTAAGCAGCCTCTATATTACTATGTTAGCTAGTTACAATAGTATTAGCTAGTTATAACTAGCTAGTTATAACAGTATTAGCTAGTTATAACAGTGTTAGCTAGTTACAATAGTGTCGGCTAGTTACAACAGTGTCGTTAGTTACAACTTATAATATCTGCCTAAATCTTAACACTGTTTTCCTGTTATAACACTATAATAGAGCCTATGTTAAAAAACACCCCCCCGCCTCGTAGGTAGTAGTACATGTATCTACTCCGTAGTACGAGTACCAGCCTCGTTCCATCCAGTTCCCAGGCCTCCAGTTGATGGATGGAAATGGATGCGGGCATCCACCGCTCTAGCGGGCGTCTAGCGGCTCCCTCCACTGGCGGCCGCTACGGCCCCGCCGCCATCCAGCGGGCTCGACCGCCCATCGCCACCTGGACGGCGCCATCATCCACCGTCATCCGCCATCATCCAGCGCTCCAGATCCCCGGACTGACTGGACGATGGAACCCGGGCGGCTCGGATCCATCCACCATCTATGTATCCATGCATCTCGACCCCCCGCCGCCATCGCGAATGAGGTCATTCATCCATCTAGATCCATCCATCTAGATCCATCCATCTAGATCCAAGGCCTCACAACAAGCATCTATTCATCCGTCCATCCTCCATTCATCCACTCCTCGCCGCGTTTGCGCCTGCCGCCGCCCGACATCCCTCCCATTCCACACTTGTGCTTCTGCCCATTCACTTTGTACATGAAACGAAGTGCTTCCATCTGTGTCCTCATCAGAAGCTCTCTAGCTCCTTCGCATCCCCATCACAGCCCGGCATCCATCCAGCATCTTCAACTCTTGACCTCTCGCCTCTCGCCTCTCGCCTCTCGACTCTCGACTCTCGACTCTCTCCACCAAGCCCATCTGCCCTCGGTCTCTGGACAAACCTCCGATCCATCCCATCCCATCGATCCAAAACTCCATCTTGCGTCCTGACGGACTCGTCTGCCCACCATGTCCACAAAACGCATCAACAGAGTCAGTCCCTCCCAGATCTCCATCCCCCACTTACCCCTCCCCCCCCC
>NIGD01000001.1:3188594-3204528 GCA_003055185.1 Escovopsis sp. TC
CTCCTCCGCCTTCCACCCCGGCCGCTTCGGCGTCGTCCTCTCCCTCCCCGCCGACTACCCCTTCAAGCCCCCCGCCCTCAAGTTCATCACCCGCATCTACCACCCCAACGTCACGAACGACTCCCTCGGCAACGTCTGCCTCGGCCTCCTCAAGCCAGAGAACTGGAAGCCCTCCACCAAGATCCTCAGCGTCCTCCAGGCCGTCCGCAGCCTCCTCGTCGAGCCCCTGCCCGACGACCCCCTCGAGGAGGGCATCGCAGAGGAGTTCAGGAACAACAGGAACGCGTGGGAGAAGACGGCCAGGAGCTTCGTGCTGAAGTATGCCATGGCGGCTCCTGAGTTTCCCCCCGCGCCGACTTAGTGAGGGAGGAAGGGTGAGAATTTGGACAGGGGCTGCGGGTGGGGGAAGGTGGGGGGGGGGGGGGGGGGTTCCCGAGACGGAGGGAAAAGGCGCAAGGGATGGGCAAGCAAAGCGAAGAAGAGGAAGAGGAAGACGGGAAAGGAAAAAAGGCACTATCGTGGGGGGAGACTACTTGAAGCCGTCGCTCGTGGACAGAGGAAGACGTCTCGTCTTTGCATACAATACATCCATCCATCCATACATACATACATGTACTGGACGCGCACAGCCGGTGGATGAGTTCGAAGCCGGACCAGGACCAGCATAACCAGGAACATTGTGATTCTCATCATCATCAAGCTACCGCCCCGACAACTTCAAGGCCCAAAGGCTCATCACAACGTATCCAGAAACGGCCTCTCCTCGTCCGGATGCTGCGCTACGGGAAGACCGAGACATTCGCGGAGACACCCGCTCGGTTCACTCATGTGCTCTCCTCCTCCCACCTCTCTTCTCTTCACATCACTCCACATCACTTCAGCTCTCATGGCCCCTCCTCACTTCACAAGTCCCGTCCGGCCAGTCACTTCGCAAAAGATGGGTGGCTCCATAATCCTTGTTCGGTTTGCGCACATTCATCTGCCAATTACGTCTCCTATTTTTGGGGGTTCCACGAGATGTGTGTCTGTGCAGAAGATATGGGAACACAAAACGTAGTTGAGAGTTGGAAAGGAAGAAAAGAAGGAAAGAGGAGAGAGGAAAAAGAACCCTGATTCTATCCAAAGTGCCCGCCTTACACGCCAAAGCCGGTCTATACGCGCTTTCACAGATACAAGAGCTATCAACGACCCCTGACGTTGTGCGTGCGTGCGCGTGCAATAACATTGAAGTCTGCAGTGTGCCTCCTCTTCTTGGGCCCTTGGGATCTTCTTCTTGATGTTTCCCTCCGAGCGCGTGGATGCCCTCGCTGTTCGTCCCCTGCGAGACCTGCTTCCAGCCTTCGCCCCCGCCGGATATGCAGATGCTGGGAAGGCCCCCTGATTTCGGCTCAGGGTTTATAGGCGTTCTTCATCTTCGTGATACAAATTCGGGCCAATTGCCGGCGGCCCTTCCGACAAATGCCCCCCTGATTTTCAAATAAAAGATATAGTGTAGGGTGAATAAAAGAGGATCCGCGGAGGGAATGAACGAATGAAGTGAAGGGAATCAGTGAAGATGGAGGTCAAATGAGGGACAAGAGGTCAAGAGAGGAGGGACAAGGAGAGGTCTGGGTGTGTGTATGCATGTGTGTCTGTGAATGAGTGGGTGCACAAAGGGACTCGACGGAGAAAAAGTAGTAAACACAGTAGAAGAAGTGGGTGACAAGAAGAGGAAGAAGAAAATGGTAAAGGGCAAGGGATAAATTTCAGAATGCAATGCCTCGCGGAAAGATGATGCACCGGTGTTGATGCCTTTCCCAAATGTCAACCGCCCGCCTTCAAACGCCAGTCCGTGCCGCGCCATAAGGACAAAACAATGCATGGTATAAGTGTTGATGAGTATGGGAGGAAAGACTAAGGGGGTTCAGGTTGTGGGTGTTCGCATGCAGGATGTTCCGTCGGGGTCGGCATGGACGAGGAGATCGCGGTCCGTCGCATGGAACCATCGTCGATGGGGACACACAGCGGCCCTCGTCAACGACGACAAACAACAACGACGGCTATTTTTTCCTCCCAAAGAGATGTCCCTTCTGATGCGAGTCGAGGGGCTCGGCAGTCGCGGCCTTGATGTTGGACGTGATGGATTTGCCGCGAGTTCGTTGCAGGTCCTGTCGCACTTTTTCTCGCCGCTCCTGCCGCCGCTCCTCGATCACGTCCTGGCTGAGGTGGTTGAATCCGTTGCGCCACTTGAAACTCGCCTCCATGATTTGATTGGCGTCCAGCATCCGTCTCGGCATGGTCTGTACGACGCCAAACATCTCCATCGGGTCCGACACCGCCTTGATCTCGGGCTCTCCGAGCTTGAAGATGGCCAGGGCGACGCGGAAGAGCGTCTTGGAGCCTTCGTAGAAGAAGACATCCCACACCCGCAAGGTCGTCTCGATCGGGAGCGTCCCGATGTAGCAGCTCATGAACCAGGCCGTCATGCACAGCGTGATGGGCGGCAGCCGTTCCGTGGACAGGCCCGGCATGTCCTTGCGTCGAAGCAGGGGGGTCCTGGCCGGCTTTCGAACCGACTTGCTGGTCCTCGGTCGCGTCACGGGTTCCTCCAGCTCGCCGCCGATCTTGTCCCAGACGGCGGGCATGGTGTCTCGCAGCTCCGTCATCAAGACGCCGAGATCGACCTTGGAACCCTCCAGGCTCATCTCGTGCGTCCCGGGGAGATAGATGTGGGTGATGACGTTGAGGAGCCAGAAGCACTGCTCTTCCGTCTCGACGAAGAGCAGCAAGAGGCCGGCGATGAAGTTCAAGCTCTGGCAGTATCCGATCTTGGGATTGTACACGGAGAAAGCCAGGAGCACTCGGCGCAGGGCCGAGATGATGGGTGGCTCGCCGTCGAGGCCCTTGGGCCCCGGTCCGCCCCCGTCTACGTTGTCCACTGACGTCGATGACTGGCTGGCCCTCTCGCTGCTCGTGGTCGTCTCGAGCCTGTCGGCGGCAAAGCCCGAGGGCTTGAATCGGATGTTGTCGGGGAACGTCCTGTGGAGGTCGCGCTCGATGGCTTCGATGTCGACCTGGCTGGCCTTCCTCAGTAGGAGCTTCTCGTACAAGCCGGAGTGCTTGGCCAAGATGGCCGGCCCACCGGCGTAGTAGAACCACGCGGCTCCGCGCCAGTCCGGAGGGATGCCCTTGCGAACGAATCTCTTAGTCTTCGCGTTCGGCGCGGGGAAGCGATTGGGTCGGTCGGTCATCAGCGCGCTGTCCCTGAGGTACATGGTCCACTTCTTGCGCCTGCGGGCCAGGTACGGCTCGTACGTCTTGTTCCAGGCGTCGTACTGCGCGCGGGTGACATATTGGCTCTCCTTCTTGAACCCGTACCTGTCCCGAGAGCCCGGCTCCTCGGGCTCGTGCACGGGAATCTGCGCGAAGCCCGGCGACGTCGAGCGCGAGACGGAGATGGACGGTCCCGAGACCTGGACGGAGATCCTCTTGATTTCGTGGGGATGGGGATCCGACGAGGTGGAGTGCTCCGAGTCGAAGGTTCTCGCGGAGGCACGTCTCTGGGAGAAGCTCAAGGTGTGGTTCGCCAGCGCGGGCACCGTGGATGTGAAGGCAAGGCTGGCGAAGAGCATCTTGGACTGCCTGATCTCGGCATCGAGGGCGGACTGGGCTGCGGGGACGACCGGGACGGGCGGGAGAGGCTCGTCGCTGTCATCGCAGGAGTCAATGGCGGCGATGCTGTAGCCCGCAGGCTCAGACATCGCCGTCATGGGGCGGCGCCGCGTCATGGAGTTGACGCTCCCGGGCTTCTCGTGGTCGTCTCGGTATTCTTCCTCCTCTTCGTCGTCGTCGTCCTCGTCGTCGTCGAAACCGCGCTCGTACATGCCCATAACATCTTCCAAGCTGGGTTCGTCGGGGTTGGCGGCTTCGAGCGAGGCGACGGAGCTAACCTTGGACAAAACGCTAGTCCGCTTTGTCACAGCCGCGCCTAGTGCCGTTGCTGACGCGGTAAATTGGTATCGAAGGCTTGACCGCGGGTCATCTCCGTTGGACCAAGGAGCCGACCCACTTGGGGTAGGGACCGATGCGCTATTATCGATACGGGAGAAGCCATAGGGGGGCCGGCTGACAGCTACCGGCGGGATCGACGTCTCCTTTGGCCGGGCGGGCCTGGGCTCCAGGATATCGTTCGGCGGAGGATGAGAGGGGGAGACGACGGCCGGCTGAGGGCCGACATGGTTGGGTCGAGGGGTTGAGAAGGAAGGTGACTGGCGCCGATGGTGCGGATGAGGGTGCGGATGAGGAGAGGGATTAGGACTGTGCGGCAGAGAAGCTGGCGTCGTCGGCAGGCTTTGGGTTTGTTCGAACATGAGATCCGATGGGCTTGGGACATGAGCGAGTCGAAGCTTGGCCGGATTCGCAGAGTGCTGCTGGATGCTCAATTTCCTAGGCCTTGAGAAGTTCTCGACGGGATGGAAATGAAGCGGGTGTTGCGAATGATTGTCAAAGGCAGGCGACTTAGGGGACAGGGGAAAACCAGAGTGAGCCTCCCCAGCTAATATCCCAGGAGCGTCCCTGGTAGGGAGAGGACCCATGTGATGGGTCCGGACCTGGAGGTGTGGCTGAGGGTGTGGCTGCTCGGGTCGGGACCCGTGGGGATAGAACTTGGGCGATGGCTTGGGACCTCGGAGGGCATGTGCGCCGTCGGCGGGCGGGGTTTCCCAGAGGGGGGACGACGGCAGCGAGCGCATCTGGGGGGCGGGGGATTGTCGACCGTAGTACATGTAGTCTCGCTCGACAGGAGGCGTGGTCTGGGACCGCGGCGGAGGAGTAGGGGTATTGAGGCGAGAGGAAGCGCAGAGGGCGATCTGGCGACTTGAGGGCATGGGCTGCTGCCGCATCGAGACGGGATGGTGGAGGCCATCGTGGGCGCTCGTGCCGGTACTCGAGCTCGTGCGAGTACCAGTCTGATGGGAGATGGCCATGGCGTTCATGGCCCCTGGAGCCCGAGGAGACTGGGGGGGCAGAGCAGCTCGCGCAGCCTGAGGGTCGAGCGAGGCCGCGACGTTTGCTTTCGATCGATGCAAGGTCGGAAAGGGCATCTATAAGAATGAGCGTCGATGGTCAAAGCGAAGGGCTCAGCGGCAATACTCGGGCATTGGTGAGGCTGACGATGAAGAACAATAGTAGGACTTGCAGCTCTGTGCCATGGCCGCCTGGACAAAGAAATCACTCGGGCGTCGGAGGAGAAGACAGTCCTGGCATGAGGCGGTAGAGCTGCAGTAGAACGACCGTGAGAGTTCCGGCGAGTCAGAGGAGGAAAAGAGGGAGAAGGAGGGAGGGAGTAAGAAGAAGAATCGTGGGACGACAAGAGAGAGACAACGAGATGCAGAAGGAGAAGACCCAGGAGAAGAAGAAGAAGAAGAAGAAGAAGAAGAAGGGGAAGAAAATCGAGGCCGCTGAAAATAGCCTAAGGAGTGTGGTGTGGAGTATCCGAGTAACGGTAGTTGCATAGGTTAGAGGCAGGCAGGCAGTAGCGGTAGCGAATAGTATAGATCGCGAGTCGACGAGAAGAGTTGGCTCGGAGCTGGAGGCTCGAGGCTCGAATCGTTCGAGGACGGCGGTAGAGTGGAAGGTTGTAGGTAAAGACTGTGCTTGTCGGTGCAGAAGAAACGCTTGATCGTGGCCTCAGAGAGCGAGAGGAGAACGAATCATGTCAACGAGAAACGGCCTATCCGAGCGATTGAAAACGGCCTCGAGAGACAGACGGTTGTGCTGACCGGACGTTGCCAGCGTGTCAAGGCGCGAGTCGTCAAGCGGCAAAAAAGAGAGTGGGAGGTCAAGAAGAAAACGAGGGCGTGAGTATGCTGCTACTGGAGCGGGCGGCTGCGCCAGCACCAGCAAGCAGCAGCGACGATTCGAATAGTCCCTCGAGGGGAAGGGGAGGGAGCACGGAGTACGGAGTACGGCGCGATGGGAACCTGAAGGTGGACAGGACTGATGAGGTTGGTGGCGAGAGCGTGCTCGGCGTTAGCAGCCAGCTCGAAGGGTCATGGTGGCAGCGACTTGGCGCGGGGCAAAGGCCGGAAAGGGCCAAGATCGTGTGGATGAAGCCGTCGTCGCTGCTTTCGGGATGGTCGTCGTCGTCGAGGTCGGCGGCGGTTTCGCTGGTCCTCCCACTCGTCGTGGTCGTCGTCGGGGTCGTTGTCGTTTCGTCGGCAGTTGATCCGCCGGTCTGTCGGTCAGTCGACAATGAGGTCGAAGATCGAGGTCGAGATGGAATTGGGGATGGAGGAGGAGGTGGAGATGGAGAGGTTGGATGGAGGCAACTTTGAAGCGTCGGCGGGGGGACGATCGATGCTGCCGGTGTGACTTGTTCTTCTTTCTATGTTTCTTGCTGTCTTTCTTTTTCCTCCTCCCGGAGAAGACCAAGTTGTCCAAGTGGCGGTGGTTTGTGCAAGCACGAGGTTTCAAGCCGTCATTGATCGAGCCTGCGCGTCCATGTCATGTGCACAGGGTTGATGTACGGAGCAGTTACTGGACGTACAAGCATCTATGTACTCCGTACTCTGCAGGTTCGATGGCAGTTGAAGGTGGCCGGCCGGCCAGCGATGCAGCGCGCGGTCGGTGGCACTCGTACGAGTACGAGAGAGTACAGGTAACGAATACGTCGAGAGCCCGGAGGAGTGGTTGAGCCAGGAATCCGTACGAGCACGAGCGCTGCTCATGACCCTGGAGGCATCAAGGATGGACGAATGGATGGATCAATGGTGGATGGAGCAATTGACTCAAGCAGAGGGTAGGTGGAGGGAGGGAGTGGGAGGAGAGAGAGAGTGTGTGAAGAGAAAAAGAAAGCGCCCAGGGGTGTGTTGAAAGAAGAAAGGAGGACGGGGGAAAGGGAAGAAGGGAAAAAAAAAAAAAAAAAAAAAAAAAAAAAAAAAAAAAAAAAAGGAGGATCCGTCTGTGATGGCAACTGAGTGAGCGACTCGGGATGACAGCTGGAGAAAGCACAGGGCAGAGTGCAGGTACATGTACTCCGGACGTCGCATCCATGGCGCAGAGGCACATGTAGTACTACCTAGTAGTACCTGCACTGACCTGGGTCGGCATGGAAATTTGGATTTTGTTAAGCGGTATGAGCGGTATTTGCCATGTACCGCTCGTGCGAATCCTCGCGTGGCAGGTACCCGTACTTCGAAATCACAGCGAGAGTGCGCATCAAAATGCACTCCACCGGCATCTCGCACCACCTCCTGGACGAGCATCCATCTTCCCTTCACGTTTGGAGCCCTGGAAGTGTACGAATACGGAGTACATACTAAAACAGAATCTTGCATGCAATGCAACCAAGGATCCATGTGGACTCTGTGAGCGCGACCGACGATGCGTCTTTCGGGCCCTTGGGTGTTGGCGCGGTGGGCGCCCCGGCCCGTTGGGCTTGGCATGGAGTGCGTCTTGCGGCGTCTCGTCGGGAGTCAGGATGAGATGGATGGTGGGTGCATTGGATTGTCTCTGGATGATGCGGATTACTGCTGAGGTCACTCCGTGGTGGGGAGGATGTTCCTGCATCCCCGGAATGCTGAGCATGGTGATGACCTCCGGCTGCCACTGAAATCAATCCCAAGACGCTGACAGTTCCATATGGCCGCAGATCTCCAGCCCAGCTCTCCACGGTACGAAACACCCAGCAAGATGGACACTGGATTTTCAGCCCCAACTCAGCTCCGAGGAGCTCTCGAGATCTCGTACATCTGTACGGAGTACGGAGTACGGAGGACAGCAGACATCCAACGTTGGATTCATCATGGATCGAATCCATCCATCGTCTAACCTGGAGCCGTGTCGTGAAATTGTATCGTGCCGACAGACCGACGGTGGCGTCCACGAGGCACTCTCTCGCGCCATCGCCCATGACCTCAAGTCGTTTGCTGGAGGACTCCATGCGGAGCAATGGATCGTGGATGCGATGGCTTGGATTGGGCTTGGGCTGAACCTCGACGCCTTTGCAGACTAATTTGTCCCGACCTGCGATCCCCAAGCAGGCAACGGCCCGCAGCGTGAAATGACGGCTTGACATTCTCTAGCCTCATCCCGCCAGCCATCACGCTCGACTTGTCGAGCCCTTGCAGCCATTGATGATACGCATCACCGATGGAACTGTCCCTTCTCCGCATTCTCACGGGCTGCTTATGCGCCGGCGTCATTTCGCGTCGCTACAGCCACGCCTCTCTCTTGCTGTCCCTGCGTGACGCGCTTCAGTCCATCCACACGAGCTCGACGTGACTGAGAGAAGAATGATCAGTTGTGATGCAGCAGACGTTGAGCCCCTGGCCAATCGAGCAGAAATTTCCCGGCCATTGGGTGAAGGCGGCCTGTCCTTACTACTAGTAGTACTACACCTGATATAGTAGTAGCAGTAGTACTAAGTATTTTCCCCGACCTGAGACGAAAGCTGACCCTGCATCGAGGACCATGAAGCCCTCGAGCTGGAGATCTTCGACTCGCCCGTGATGATGCCAGCGGATGGCATGGATGGATGGATCTTGATTGATGCTTCCTTCCATTCATGCTGTCTTGAGGTTTTTTCACCCTGGCAGCTCCGTCCCTGGTTCCTGCCTGATCTCAGGTACGCATCGCAGGGTAGTGCTTGCCGCACACGGTCGAACGTGGGCTCGCTTTCAGGCACACGCCGCGCTAAGCCTTAGTGCCGGGGAAGGTGCTCCCGAGTCCAGGGCGGGGCCGCGTTCCAATGGAATCATGGATGGAAGGCGAAGGGGATCCTTCCTTCCGTTTCACCCTCCCTCCATGGCGTGACTTGGCGGAAGGCGCGAGACGACAGACGACATTGGCTCCTGCCGCATTCCATCATGTCCCCCGAGAACGAGGGCAAAGAGGCGGAAACCCTAAAAGAAATTCCAAAGAATCCTTCCAAAGGAATTGAGTACCTACTCCGTATATTCCAGAGAAATCCACCACTCTGTGTTTTTGCCTTTTCGGTGGACGAGAAGACACCGAACCGTCAAAATCCATGGATGGATCTTGTACCGGCCTCATCTCCTCCTCCCCCTCTAGCGGCCGATGGTGCCCTCCCCAACGAGGGCCCGGCTGGAAAATGGAGACTCGAGAGGACGGGCGAGCAGGGATGGCAATGGGGGGCGGACACGCGAAGCTCGGAAGATCCGGAAGCTCTGCGAGGTCGTCGGTGGACGAGGATTGTTACTAATGGATTATCCATGGCTTCCCGGGCTTTCGCTTCCCCATCTTGTTCAAGTCCTTCTTCAACTTGTTCTTCTTCTCGCCCCCCTTCGGCCGGCGGTCTTGGACCCGCGCCAAATCGATCAAACTCGGGCTTCTCCTTCTTCCCGGCTTCGGCCTCGATTCGACTCTGCTGATGCAGTCTGCGCAGGGAAACGGGATGGTGACGAGCATGGCAATTTCCACCCGCTGGAACTATCTCGCCAAGCAGACTCTGCACGCAGGAGTGGCGTCCCAGTCACGACCAAGCATGCTCCTCGCTGCGGCCACGAGTCCATTGACCTTTCTGGTCACTACTCCGTAGACCCGTTCGAAACACGGAAACAGAAGAGACCACGATGTCCCGGGTCAATGAGCATCATTGAAGGTACTTGCACGCGTTGCTGCGGCTCAACAGAACGGGGGCAGACAGGCAAGCTGTCTGGTCAGGGGCGTGCTTCAACAAGGTGCCTGCACACTGCATGCACGCACATGCATCAATACTCCGTGCCTGCTTGAGAAATCAATGGCTCAGTCAAGAACCGACAACAGCAGCGGCAACAGCATCGGGGGGGCCTCGGTGGAGACAGTACTCGCACGAGCATAACGAGCACGACCTCTTCATCACTCTGCCTTCAGGCATTGTCTCGGCTGCATACCATCTCCGGGAACAGACTGAGGCACTTCTGGCGAGCACAGGCTCAACGCCCCCTACGATGTCGACATGGGAGCCCGCAGAACGGAATTGCGCATGTCTATGGACAACATCCCTGAGCTTCCCTCAGCTTTCGAGGGCTCTCTGCCCCTCTCTCAGAGGTAGCCACCCCGGACAATACTTCTCCAGGAGATACTTGTACGGCCTTTGCGGATCACACCTCATGTGAGGCCCACCCCTATGTGGCGACTCTGAGCGGAGGGTTTCCCTCAATATCGCCTTGCCCATGAGTACGAGTACGCTGCAGAGGTCTGGATGGCAAGATTCCAATCTCGCCTCCCGCTTGCAGATATTCACATGCATTAGCTATATTTATCAGCAAGGCACAGAGACATGACCACACCTCGCGATTCAGCCCTCTCCTTCTCTCCCCCCGGTTCTCATTCTCCCCCCCCCCCGGGTCCTGCCTCCGAGATCTACTCGGGTCTCTTTGGCGATGGATGCCCGACCCAGGCCTGTGCAATTTCTGGCTCGTCCCTCGCGACATAAAAACAGTGGCGGCACGGCTGATCTGAACCAGATCATCTCTGATCATGTCTCCATGCCGGGGGGGCACAGGGGGCAAGGATGATCGAAAGCGCGGGTCCAATCCATGCCGGGGGCACTGCCGGCGTCCTCTCGCTCGCCATCTCATCTATGTGTCTGGTACGAGTACTTGAATCGCGCCGGTACGAGCCCTTCGTAGAAAAGAGCCCTGGCAAAGCATTCATTGAATCCTTTCCACACGTACGAGTACATACGAGTACTGGTATAGGCAGGAGCAAGAAGTGTGGGACGCACGCCGCGGCCCGTCTGGTTGCGCGTGAGCCTCGCCAGCCCCTGGAGCTTGAAGCATAGGCATCCGCATGGCAAACAACCATCATCTCCGATTGTGCGAGTACGAGCAGCGGCGGCAGATCCCGCATCGCGATCTCCTCGCTTCCGGACACCCATCAGCGACTATGATGCGCGAACGACGCGGTGCTCGTGCTATCCCTTCCGCCAGGCAGGCATCGTCCCGAAATCATTTCCCAGGAGGAGACGGGGAAAAGCGAGACGGAGTGATTCTTCAGGGAATGAAGGAGGAAAAGCAAAGCCATTCCATTTTCCCGGGGATCAAGGAGGAGCAACAAAAACCGCATCATTCTTCCAAAAGATTAGGGAGGAAAATCAGATGAGGAAAACCACGGTAGAAACAAGGAAAAGAAGAAGGAGGAACGAAAGAAAAGGAAGAAACAAGTCAAAGAACATCAATCTCTCTGGAGCAGCATTCTCACAGATGAGCTTGGCAAATCTCCAGGAGATTCACGATCCTCAACACCCTCGTGCACCCCTGACGCGCACGGTCGCAGCTCAGGGGTACACTCATCACTCCCGGCCTGCCTGTGTCCATCCACATTCCCTCCGCTCCCTACGTGCTCACGATATGCTGAGGCCAGACCTCCTTCGCGCAGGTGTTCGCTTGAACGGATTCTCGAGAATAGGCAGAAACCGGTAAGGAGGCCAATGTACGTGCTCATCGACGGCTAGGCCTACCTGTTACTCGCACGTCAAATCGCCCTCGACATATATGCGGAGGACTGGAAACAGCATCTCTGCCATCAACCTGTGCCCCTGAGGGGGAGAGCGGCACGCAAAAGTCTGCCGGTCCCGGATGAGGACACCATGAGGGATTTCGTCCCCGACGGACGGATCCCTCTCCCCTTGATTCCCCTGGATCCATCTTGATCCACTACTACTAGGTGGCAGGTTCGCTCACATGAGCTCAATCTCTGGATGATCGAAGATCGAGGGCTCATATGCATGGACTCGAGATCTTTAGCAGAAGCCTCGCGATGGAGTGGTGCGAGCTCTAGACTTTCCTGCCGATCGAGGCGGCAGAATCTTCGCCACCCACGCCACTGTCATGAAGACTGATGGTGTGAGAGTTCACGGGAGGCTCTGGAGTCTGCCCCTTAACGTCGAGATCGGTGTCTCGACCAGTGGATGGAGGACCAATGCCTCGGGACATGCCTTGGTGCTAGCCGATGAGCAGCTTCTTTGCCCCAAGTTGAGCCATGAAGCCGGCCAAATCATGACCTCCATGGGATAGAGTGTCCAGATCCTTCCTCATGCTGTGCTCGCCCAGGAACCGGATCATGGTTTCTATCCTGCCGCTGCGTGCAAGTCGAAGTAGGAGAAGTCCGAGTCCTTTCTTTCATGTCTGTTCGACCGTTCTGTGCCTTGATTTCCTTGCCTAACTGTGCAACCTCATCGGTCGATAGACGTGGATGATGATTTCGTCGTGGTCTGTTCACATGGCGTGGACTGTGAGCGCTCTGCTCGATACAAGGAGAAAGGAAGGAGGAGAGGGGTGCGGGAGAAGGGTGATGAGAGTTCAAGACGAAGTTGAAGGGCTAGAGAGCACGGATGAGAAGTGCCAGAGTTGCCGGTGGAGTGTCCCATGACTTGGTCGTCCGCGAACGAGCAGCCACTCCGCCATCTCCAGCCAAGCACGTCGAGGCCCATCCTTCGCCCGAGACTGCGGAGGGTCGACATGAGCTGGAGGGATTCGTAGCAGGGCCATGGACGCGTCAGCTCTCAGGCGTCCATGTCGCTGAGTGGCAGCCCCCCGGCGGGCGCAGCCAGAGCCTCCGAAGGTTCGGGCTGTCAGAAGGAAGCCCGGCGCTCGCATCGAGGCTCGATGGTCCCTGGTGATTCGCGTCTGAGGCCGCGCCATCGTCTGGCGGGTGAGAGGTCAGACGGGGAGGGGGGGGAGGAAGGATGAAAGGATCCATCCCACGAGTCGTAAGCGATCTGCTCCTACCGTGGGAGTATCCCGCTTGAACACTGTGTAAGCTCGACGATGAGCGCCGCGGGTACAGTGCGAGATTTGGATGCGTGGAGCCGGCACGCTCGTGGATCCAGCCGCTTTGGCCGACACTGGGTGATCAACGAGGGAAGGCATCTCTTGTTGATGGATCAGATCTTGTCTTTGCCGTGGGATGCGGAGTAGGCACGACATCGAGAAGCGGGCGGGTCCACGTGTGGCGATGATCGAAGGCCTCTTCGAGCTGAGCTCTGGACCCGAGATGGAGAGCTGGATCTGCAGCAGTGCCCGCTGCCCACTGCCTCGTGCGGAGGCAAGGTCGAGGTCTGTCGCTTGTGAGCCCACGACATGCCTTGATACTACGGAGTACGGAGTAGTAGTACTACTACTACATTAGTACTACTAGTAGGTACGGAGTACTCCGTACTTATCTGTACCCAGCTGGCTCTCAGTACGAGCACGAGCACGAGAACCAAGCCCTCGATGGATCCATCCCTGGATGCTCGGAGCTCGGGGATCAGCACGAAGCGGCAGCTCGGGACCGGGAAGACTTGGACCAGCGATGTCCAAGGTGAAGGCAGGCAGATCGAGGCACTTGGGACTCGTACTCCGTACACCACGGTTGATCCCCATACGGTACGGATCGCGCCCGGTGGAGCTCCGAGTTGATCCCGCGGGACGAGAGGCAAAGAGAGGCACAGAGAGGCACAGAGAGGCACAGAGTACACCGGTAGGTACAGGTACCTGCAGTACCCACAATAGGTGGGCCGGTACCTGCAGGCCCCGTTCCTGCACCCCGCTCAGGAAGCTCCCGCCGAGCTTGCGTCCGAGGTGCCGAACGGTGGCGATGGACCTCCTCCTGCTCCAAGTGTGGCATCTACAAGTACGGAGTACGGAGTACGAGGTACCTACTACATATACGGAGTACTAGTTCATCCTTCAGACGTACTCCTCCGTACTCGTACTCGTATTCTGCCATCACGGATGACGGTACTCCGTACGGAGTAGTACTACTAGTACGGAGTAGTACTCCGTACAGGTACTAGTATAGAGGAGTTCATTACTCCGTAGTAGTCGTACGGATAGGTACCTACTCCACAGAGCCTGTCTGAGGTTTCTCACGGTACACAGCGATCCCTGGTGCGGAGGAATCTGGGTGATCCTGTGCCGATCAGCCACCCACATGCGGATTACGAAAAGTGACGAGGACTCGTCGCCCTCGTACTTAGTAGTACTCCGTACTCCGTACTCCGTAGTAGTACTCGTACTCGTACCCGTACGAGCACGCTGGCTGGCCCTGGCCTGCGCAAGCTCTCCCGATGTCCGCGAGGGTCGGAAGCTGCGGGCACTGCGCCAGGCACTCAGCTCGTCCTCTGCAGCAGCAGCACCACATTCTCAGGTCTACCTGTACTCGTAGTACTGCTACACCGCACTACTTCAAGGTAGTGCTACTAGTAGTGGATACTTAGTACTAGTAGTACTAGTAGTAGTACTACTACTAGGTAGTAGTAAGTACCTAGTACCGGTACAGGACTCCGTCCGAGCACACTGCACACCTTGCCTTTCTCACCTTCCTCACCTCCAGCTCTCTCACCTTTGCGCCTTCGCGCCTCGCGTCTTTACGCCTTTGCACCTTCCAGCTCTCTCTCCCCCCCCTTCCCTCCTTCCTTAACCCCCCTCCGCGTCCAATAAGCCAGGTCCATCCGGCCCGGCGCAGTAAGACCGTGGCTCCTGCCCCCGTGCCTCCCACCCCTCCCACTCCTTGCCTGCTCTTCCGCTCTTCCTGTCCCTCTCTCTTCCTCTCTGTTCCCTCCTTCCCGAGGGAGTCCTCCGTGTCCACCCACCCTGTGCTTCTACTCGTAATGCTCACGTACGACTACCTGTAGGCTCGATGGATGCTTGCTAAGTAGCCCGTCGCTCGCTCCTTCTTTGGTTCCCTCCAGAGTACTCCGTACTACTACTAAGTAGTACTAGATACAGTAGGTACCGTAATACCGTACTCCGCAGAGTACGAGTACGAGTACCTGAAATCCCCAGTCTCGCTCTGCGCTCTCGCGCCGTCGCGCTCGCTGCCCGGCTGGTTCCCCCCCCCCCTTCCATGTTCTCTCCCTCTTCCCTCCCTCCCCCCCTCTCATTCTCCTGCCTGAGGTAGTCGTCTCGCTGGCCCTCTGCTTCTCCCTTTTTCTTCCCTTCCCTCGACCACTTGCGCCTTTCCCATCTCTCATTGCTCTTTCATACATGATTCCTCGACCCGGGCTCGTCGTGATTCCTGCTGCTGTTCCTCCTCAATCTCTTCCCTGTCACCAAGCAGAGCCCGCTCTGATCACCGAGTACTAGTCGTGGTAGGTGTTAGGTAGCTCCTACACTCGCACGCTTGCACGCTCGCACGCACGCACGGACTGAACCTTGTCCCCCAGCTCCCAACTTCCCCATCGCGATCCACAACATCCCAGAGCCATCCGCCATGACCGGCAAGCGAGGGCGCGCCGACGATGAGGACGAGCTTGTCTCGCTCCCCGAGGAGGAAGACGGCGAGGAAGAGGAGTAAGTCGTTTCGCACCCACGCTGTCCTGTGATTCTTTTTTTTTTCTTCCGTCTTTCAGCCTCTTCGAGACGCCGTTCGCACTGCTTCGCCGCGTCGAATTGGCAGTCTCCGCCAATGGGTCGCGCCTGCGGTCGCGCCTGCGGTCGCGAGCGCGGTCGGTCGCGTTGGGGATCAGCACAAGTTGTTGCAGAAACTGCCACCGCGTCGGGTTGCGCTCGGGGGGGGGGGTGTTGAGTAATGTTGACTGCAGACTGCAGACTGCCACTGCCGGCCTGTCCGGACGAATGAGCTTCGTGCTGACCAGCTTCACCAGGTACGTCTCCACCGCGGAGGAGGACGAGGGAGACGAGGACGATGTCGATGACGAGGAAGAGGAGGAGGACGGAGGTGAGGGCGAGGAGGGCGAAGACGGCAATGACGACGCCGAAGAGTCCGACAACGTCGTGATGCGTAAGTGGCCTTCCTGCCTTCATGTTCTCATCGTCCCCGCAACATCCCGGCCATCCTCCCTCAGCGGTCCCGGAGCGGCCCCTTCATGTTCGCGGCCCATGCCCGCTGCCCGCCTGAGGCTCGCAGTGTCGCGCGGCCATCCTGCCCCCACTGTCCTTTGCACGGATGGCGGCATCATTCCTGATCCCCCCCCCCCCCCCCACACCCCCATCAACAGCCCCCT
>NIGD01000001.1:3225002-3244469 GCA_003055185.1 Escovopsis sp. TC
GGGGTTGCAAAGACATCCTGCTAATTTGTTGAATCATCTAGGTTCGGCCAGCGAAAAGGAGAAGAAGGAAGAGGGTGATGAGGAGGAGGATCGTGGGACACGTTCTTCTCCCGACACTCGGGTCTCCTGTGCTCAAGAAAGAGGGGGCATCGGACAGGTTTTTCGCCCGGCACTCGGGTTTCCTGTACCCAAAGAACAGAAGATCAAGGGGCAGGTTTTTCTCCCGGCACTCGGGTTTCCTGTACTCAAAGAACGGAAGATCAAGGGGCAGGTTTTTCTCCCGGCACTCGGGTTTCCTGAACCCCAGTGAGCTGCAAAAAAAGCGGCGACACAATCAATATCAATGAAAACATCAAGAAATGCAACATAAAAGGGTGGTCCCCGTAAGACGTGAGAACAAAAAGTACAATAGGAGGGCAAAAGGGATTGCCCAGGCCTCGCGCCAGACCAGGGGATCATCGAGGGTCGGTCAGCGGTAAGGAAAGATATCGACCAGTCAGTGAGTAAGTGTATTATTTCGTATCATTGAACGCCGATCCATGAGTAGTCGTTTTGCAAGTAGAGGAGGGAAAAAAAAGCGAATCCATGCGTAGGTTTGCAAGTATTGCTCACAGGAATAGGGAAGAGGAAATTTGGACGGAAAGTGGAAAGGAAAGAAAATGAAGATGCCGCTGTCATGCTCCATCGGCCACCTAACCCTCCTCCTGGTCCATGTTGCCCCGTCTCCTCTTGTCTCCACCCTTGGTCTTTTCGGCCCTTTTGTTGCGGCTCTCGGTAAAGGCCTTCATCTCTATCCTGGCATGGCGCTGGGCCTCCTCGACTCTGCGCTGGAAGGCCATGACCTCCTCCTTCTCCGTTGGGTAAAGCTCGAGCTCCTTTCCGAGGGCGGCCTCGATACGCTGGTAGATCTCGACGTCGTACTGGGTGACGAAGCTGATGGCGATGCCCGAGTTTCCGGCACGGGCGGTACGGCCGACGCGGTGAATGTAAGTCTTGGAGTCCCCGGGGAGGTCGAGGTTGAGGACGACGTCGACTTTTGGGATGTCGAGACCGCGGGCGGCGACGTCGGTGGCGACAAGGATGTCGCGGGAGCCGCCCCTGAACTTGTTCAGGGCGCCGAGGCGGGCGGACTGGGAGAGCTGGCCGTGGAGGGGGATGGCGCCGAAGCCGAGGGTGCGGAGGAGGATGGCGATGCGCTGGGTCTCGAAGACGGTGCGGGCGAAGATGATGGTGGATTTCCCAGCGAACTCGTTGACGAGGAAGATGAGGTAGGTGTCCTTCCTGACGTGGGGCACGAGGATGTAGTGCTGGAGGAGGGTCGAGACGGTCTGGTACTTGTTGGAGCTGACACTGACGCGGACGGGGTCGCGCAGACTGGCACGCTGCAGGCTCTCGACCTTGGAGCTCATGGTGGCGGAGAAGAGGTAGGTGCGGCGCTCGCGGGGCACGAACTTGAGGATCTTGTCGATGCTGGGGCCGAAGTCCATGTCGAGCAGGCGGTCGGCCTCGTCCATGACGAGATAGCGCAGGCTGCGCAGGGAGAAACCCTTGGTCTTCTCGAGGTGGTCCATGAGCCGCCCGGGCGTGGCGACGATGATGTGCGGCTTCTTGCCGAGCGCGATGGCCTGGGGCACCATGTCGAGGCCGCCGACGATGACGGCGCAGCGGAGGGAGATGAGCGCGCCGAGGGCCTCGAAGGACTGCCCGATCTGGGCGGCGAGCTCGCGCGTCGGGGCGAGGACCAGCCCGAACAGCGGCTGGGGCTTCTCGAGCAGGGCCTGCAGGATGGGCAGCGCGAAGGCGACCGTCTTGCCGCTGCCTGTCTCGGCGAGGCCGATGACGTCGCGGCCCTGGAGGGCGACGGGAATGGACTTTGCCTGGATGGGCGTCGGGAACTGGTAGTTGAGGGTCTCGCAGGCCTCGCAAAGGGAGTCGACGATTCCCTAAAGAATCCAGTTTATGTCAGCATATTGATCATATGAGGAGGAGGAGGAGAAAGAGGAGGAGAGGAACAGTAGGATTCCTTCTCCCTGCTTGTGAGACGCACCAGCTCTTTGAAGGTCTTGCGCTGCTCTGTAGATTCCTCATCATCGGCACCGTCTCCTGCTTCCGGCGAGACGTCGACCATGGCAGTCTCCTCTCCTGCTTCGTCTTGCTCCTGCTCGGTTGGCAAGTCGGCGGGAGCAGGCTTGATCGGGGCCTTGTTCTTTGCCGACCTGGCCGCCTTGGGCGCGTGGTGCGCCGTCTTTTGTCGTTTCGCGCTGTTCATCTTGAGATCTTTCGATTCTGTGATTGTCTGACAATCAGTGAATCAAGTATGGTCAGATCGAGTCCTTTATGCTGAAATTTCGAGGGGGCTGAGCGTCGAGGTCGATGATTCTCGGAATGTCGAGTTTGAAGCTTCATCGAGGCCGAAAATTTCAGTGGGTCCCCCTTATCGCTCGGCCTCCTATCGATAAGATAAGCCCGATCTTTTGAACGCTTTTTTTTAATTCTTTTTTTTAATCTTTTTTTTCTCCATTCTCTGACCCCATGGCGATGCCTTCGATGCGCCTTTGATTCCAACCGACGACATACTACCACATCAAACTGCGGCAGAGACTTGATCTACACCAGCCATGGCGAAGCGAAGAGTCAAGAAGAGAACTCACCTCGGGGCCAACAACCCCGAGCCCGCGTCCGCAGGCCACGCATCGGCTCGCGACCCCAAGAGCATGGTCATCCGGATCGGCGCCGGCGAGGTCGGCTCAAGCATCAGCCAGCTCGCGGCAGACGTGCGCAAGGTCATGGAGCCCGGGACCGCCAGTCGTCTCAAGGAGCGGAGGGGAAATCGTCTCAAGGACTACGTTGTCATGTGCGGGCCCCTCAGCGTCACGCATCTCCTGCTCTTCTCCCGCTCCGAGGGCGGCAACACGAACCTCAGGATCGCCGCGGCCCCGCGTGGCCCCACGCTCAACTTCCGCGTCGAGAAGTATTCCCTGTGTAAGGACGTGCAGCGGATTCAGAGACATCCCAAGGGCGTGGGCAAGGAATTCCTCACGCCGCCTCTGGTGGGTTTCCCCGGGCTTTGCTGCTGTCATAACTTCGGGGGAGGGGAGGGGAGGGGCGACAGGTGGCGTGGGAGTTGTTGAGGACAAAGCTAATCACGAGGCCCGCAGCTCATCATGAACAATTTCTCACGCCCCACCTCCGACGCCAAGTCTAAAGTCCCGAAACACCTCGAATCGCTGGCGACGACTGTCTTCCAATCCCTCTTCCCGCCCATCAACCCGCAGACGACGCCCCTCAAATCCACAAAGCGAGTCCTCCTGCTCAACCGCGAGGTATCCGACGAGGACGACGGCACCTTCATCGTCAACTTTCGACACTACGCCATCACGACCCGCTCGACCGGCGTCTCGAGGCAGGTCCGCCGCATCAACGCCGCCGAGCAGTTCCTCAGCACCAAGACCAGCCGGCGCGGCCAGCTGCCCAACCTTGGCAAGCTCGAGGACATTGCCGACTACATGATGGGGGGCAGCGAGGGCGCCGGCGACGGCTACGTGTCCGACGCGACGAGCGGCAGCGAGGTCGACACCGACGCCGAGGTCGAGGTCCTCGACGGCGCCCGCCGCAAGGTGCTGTCCGCCAAGGCCCGCGCCGCCGCCGCGCAGGCCGGCGCCGACGACGCCGAGCACGAGGAGGAGAACGTCGAGCGCCGCGCCGTCAAGCTGGTCGAGCTCGGGCCCCGCCTGCGGCTGCGGCTGACCAAGGTCGAAGAGGGCCTCTGCTCCGGCAAGGTCATGTGGCACGAGTACGTCCACAAGACGCCGGCCGAGATCAAGGAGCTGGAGAAGCGCTGGGAGAAGAGGAGGCAGGACAAGGAGGCCCGGCGCAAGGAGCAAAAGGCAAACGTTGAGAAGAAAAAGGCGGCAAAGAAGGCCAGTGGCGCTGGGAGCAAGGGAAAGCGCGGCGGTGAAGGGGGCGACGACGATGACGACGACGACGACGAGGCGGACGAGTACTACAGCGACATGGACGTGGAGGATTTCGACAGCGAGGGCCTTGCGGGGGATGCCGAGTTCGATGTGAATGAGAAGAAGGAGGCCACCGGCGAGTGGGAAGACATGGAGGAGGAGATTGGCAACGGCTGAGCGTTCTCCTTCGATTTCCCTTTGTTTTCTTCCTCTTCGTCCTGTTTTGCTTCTCCTTTCTATTCTTCGGGATCCGCATGGCGTCTGCATTTTCAATCCAATAGCATGAGGGAAGAGATTGGCCTGGCAATCTGGAAATCCTACCCTGGCATTGACTGTCGAAACTGACATCTCCGTTCTTTCTGATGACACATGGAGCTAGAATCCCCCTTCCTGCGAATATCCTCCTGATTCCGCTGTGAGCCTGTGGCAGAAGTCCATTCTCGACGCGTCCTCCAAGGGTCAGTCATTATGTTGACACGCCGTCTCCAGCTCAGGAGATGTGCGGTTGCCATGTCGACAAAGGCTCGCTGCTTCTCCCCGAGTACGAGGCCAGAACCCCTTTCCGGCCAGAGTCGGACCGTCATCTCTCTCCCTCTCGATGTCATCTTGCTGCTGCGTTCTTTCGGATAGCTTCCACCTCTACACAGACCCTACCAAGCAATATTGATCGATCATCATCTACGAGCAGACCTACACCCTGCCTCCTCCCAGAATCATTCCCAATTCCCCTTCACTCCATCTCAAGGAGGAGCCTCGATTCAGCCGTCTCCTGCCTGAAGACGGACCATGAGTGCCCTCTGGGCGCCCACCCGACCTTGGGCCTTCCTCGCGGCGGCAGCCATGTGGACTTGCATCTCCTACTATGCCATCACTTACACCCTTCCCGATGGAACTTCGCGAGGCAATGTTTTGAGAGCAAGGCAGAGAAAGAGAAAAGTCGCCGAGGACAAGGCTGCGCTGACGACATACGGGAATGCTTTCGATCCGGCGCTTGTCAAGCTGAACTACCCATCACTCGGGTCCACGATGGCCGAAGCCGACTTCTTTTTGGTGAAGAATAGCTTCTCCGAGGTCTTTGAGAGCTTCGACTCGAGACGAGGATGCATCGATGGCATATTTGTGCCCAGCGGATTGCTCCCCGCTGTCGAGATGCCCATCTCGTGTAGCCGCGGTGTCGGGCAACACAAGACCCTGTTCAACGGGCTTTATACGGGGCACTGGTAAAACCTCTTCTTCCCCAAGCTCCTAAGAAGCAAGCACCTGATCTCTTCCCCCGGATCTTGCTGTTGTGTTGTTGCTGTGTTGTGTTCAGGGGCTGACACCATGGCGTGATGCAACTTCTCCAAAGCGGCATAGCAACGGCCTGGATTCTGAGGGACGCCTTGGATGTCCGGCTGGCATGGAATCTCAGCCATCTCAATGCCGACGCCGATGAGGACGCCATCCAGGAAGCCATGCGGACGGCGTTCACCCAGCTCGACGATGAAATCATGGGCGAGGCCAAGAAGCGCGCCGAAATCGCCCCCATCTTCGACCTCCACGCGTTCCGGCTCCTCGCCCCAACCATGTCCGGCGCCTGCGCCCTCGTCACGGTCCTCGACCTCGAGACGTCCATCCTGCGCGTGGCCCTCACAGGCGACTCTCGCGCCGTCCTCGGCTCCTGGTGTCCAGAGACCAAGACGTACGCCGCGGACACCCTGACCTCGGAACAGACGGGCTTCAACGAGCGCGAGGTACAGAGGCTCGAGGCCCTGCACCCCGGCGAGATGGACCGCATGATCAATCACGAGACGGGCCGCTTCATGGGCGGCCTCCGCGTCACGCGGTGCTTCGGCGACCACCGCTGGAAATGGCCCGCGCCGCTCGTGCGCTCCGTCGCCGAGAAGTTCTTCGGCTTCGACCCGCTGCCGGGAGACCCGGCGGACCACCCGACCCCGCCGTACCTGACTGCCGAGCCGGAGATCTCGACGCGGCGCATCAAGGCGCGGGATTTCCTGATCCTCGGCTCCGCGGGGTTCTGGTACTTGATGACCTCGGAGATGGCGGTCGAGTGCGTCGCCCGGTGGCTCGCGGCCAGGGAGGCCGGCAGGGCCGAGGACGTTGTGGACGCGGACCCGGGGGAGCCCGTGCCGGAGAAGTGCGGGTACCCGTATTGGGAGGCGGCGCCGCAGTATTTCGCCATCGAGGACTTGCAGAACGCGGCTGTCTGCCTGGCGAAGAATGCGTTGGGGGGAAGTCGAAGGGCGATGTATCGGGGGATGTTGACGTTGAGGGCGCCGCTGTGTGAGGTGACGAGGGAAGAAATTGGGCTGCAGGTGGTTTTCTTTGATGAACCGCCTGGCCTACCGCTTGGGGGGGGGAAGTCGTGATGATGATGGGTGAGCTGTTGGTTCTCCTCTTCATTCTCTGTTTCCTTGCCTTTCATCACTCTTTGTCCATCCCCCCCCCCCCTTTTCATCCCCTCTCATCTTCTCCCCCTTTTCGATACTGGTCTGAATTGTTCATTGAGCGATAAGAAGCATCTTACGCTTGGTTGTAATGCATGATCAGCGTAGAGATCAGCGTGTAGCGTTTGGACAATAGAGCTGCAAAGAAGCATTGATTTTCCACAGTATTTATTTTAGGTGATGTCTCAGAATTCGGCAAGTAAAAGTTCCTCGGGCATTGTTGCCGAGAGCAGATCAGACAGTGGGATATTCGGCAAAGAGAAGACTCCCACATGGCCGCATCTATGTGGTTTCGGAAAGTGAATCAAGGCGAGGCAGTCATTCGACACGAACACCCAAAGTATTGAATGCAGTATATTCCAAGACCCCACCTATCATCAACCATGACAAACATATACAGGACGATTGTATGTACAGACGGTAACGTGAAAACCATCAGATGTATGTACTCTTCCACCCGGGCGTCAATATTGACAGATCGTCGCCCGCGTGTAGCTGCTTTATGTCTCCCGAGAAGCAAGACTGAAGGCCGCGGCGGGTCATGCCCATCAGCCCCTTTCCCAATAATTTCTGAGCCGAGCCCAGTTGATTTGGGAACCAGCATCGCGACTTTATTTCTGAGCCCAGCCCAGGCGGTTGTTACCAGCGTCGAAGACGACGACGGCGGCCTTGAGGGCGATGTCGCCAAAGATGTTGATGCCGATGCCGGTGCTGCTCTGGAGGCCACCGAAGCAGAGCTTGCCGGCGTCGTCGGCGGGGGCGTAGTTCATGAGGGTACCCGGGATGGTGATGGTGCCGGAGCCGACGCCGAAGCTGAAGCTGGGGAGCTTCTCGGAGCAGCTGAAGACGTAGCCGCCGAGGGAGTTGTTCAGCTTGGCGGAGGAGACGCTGGCGTAGTACTTGGTGACGATGGACTGGGGGAGGAGGAGCAGGGTGGTGCCGGTGTCGGCGATGCCGGAGATGCTGCTGGAGCTGGCGCGCTGGCCGTTGACGGAATAGCCAGAGGCCGTGAAGCCCCAGAAGCCCTCGCTACTGTCGACGGGGACGTAGTTGATGGAGCCCGTGTACTCGGAGGAGTCAATGAAACCGAAGTTGTAGGTGCCGTCTGAGAAGGATTTCCAGGTTAGCCAAGTTCGTTTCATGGAGTACAGGAGGCGGTGACGATGGCGCACAAGTGGAGCCAAAACAGGTCGACAAGAGATGGGCTTGATGCAAGGGAGGACGTGTGAGGACTTACCGGCCTGGTGCTTCAGGTTGGCAGTGAAGAGAGGGGCTTTGAGGGAGGACTTGGCGTTGGAGAACCAGGTCTTCTGGGCCTTGGGCTTGACGGTGTTGTCGATGTCGAAGGCGAGGCCGAGGAGGCCGGAGCTGCTGGTGTCGGAGGTGAACTCGTCCGAGACCTTGGTGGCAGACTCGACGGCCTGGGACTGGACGGTGAAGCCGCCGACGGTGACGGCGTCGGTGTAGACGTCACCGCTGGAGGAGCTGTTGTCGCCGTAGAGGATGGACCAGGTGTAGCCGCTCATCTTCTTGGCCGTCTTGCTCTGGCTGGGGTTCCAGACCTTGTGGCCGGTGGCCTGGTTCTTGGGGGTCTCGGAGCTGAAGACCCACAGGTCACTGGAGCCCGTGTCGAAGTCGAGGGGGAGGGACTGGGCGGGCGATCCGATGGAGACCTGGGTAATGTACTCGCTGTCGAAGTCATCCGCGGGGTCGGTCACAGCAGACCCGGTCTGGCGCTTGGCGAGGTTCCTGGACGCGGCGGCGGCGACGAGCTCCTGAGAGGGGCGGGCGCCGAACTTCTTGTAGGCCTTGAGGAGGGCCGAGGGGCCGTGGGGCTGGTGCTCCGTGTTGAAGACGGCCTGGACGGAGGCGGTCGTGTGCTGCTCAGTCGGCACGGCGGCGACCATGCCGCCGGCGGCGATCAGGGAGACGAGAAAGGCCCCGAAAGTCTGCATCTTGACGGATAGCAAGAAATGATGAATGAGGTAGAGAAGATGAAGAGGGGTAGAGGAAGAAGTCCACCAAAATCTTGTTGATCGGACTGAGTCTGTTGGGTTGATGGTTCCTTCTTCTTTTATCTCCATGTTGGCGAGGGCATCGAGATGCCTTTATACTCGATGAGCTCGAGTGTGAGGCCGACGGTGTGAGACATCGTGATGGTGTCGTTGTTGGCGGTTCTCCTGTCGATGATCGTTTTAGGAAGGTATCTCGATCCCGACAGGGACTGCATAGCCATGTCTGTGTTGATGCGGAGTGCGGAGATGATGACATCCACCCCTTTTCCCCCTCTCCTCCATGCCCCAATGCCATCACTTGAATTTGATATCGCGGCCGGGCAAGGAGGGAGAGGGAGGCCACTGCTCGGGCGGAGCCGAATGGGGGGATGATACCATCCACGGAGCTCGATGCGACTCCACCATGGGCCAATCGACAGCGAGAGGCGCCCATGACCACAAGAGGCCTTGGGTTTGCGTGCCGACGGCTCGCGCAACTGTACTCGTACAAGCCAACTTCCTAAACGATGCCCCATTCCCGGCTGGCGATCGGCAAGCTCGTATTGTATCAAGAGGCTCCTGACCTCCAAGCAGAGAGGAAGGGCGGCGATCTTGATCCCTGTGGAGAGGCCGAGGGCGTCCCTGCGGGGCCAGATGATTGGAGGCTCCTGGGGTCCGACCCTGCAGCTGGACCGGGTACTGGTTCTCGTACTCGCAATGGCCTCGTACTGATACGAGAACGAGTATGTATGTACATCACCGGGCCGTCATGATGGCTGGCCCATGGTCGAGTCTCCCAAGCATCTCGGTGGACCGCGGAGACGGTGCATCTTGCGGACTCGGCGGGGGGCTGGGTATGCGCGGTTTGCGGAGAGCGAAATGCCGGGTCTCAAGGGGTCGCTGCGACGTCAATGTCAGTTTGACAGCTCGATGCCACCAACCCACGGAAGAGGACGTGCCGGGCGCCAGATTGCTTGATGCTTACCTCCTGCTTGCTGCAGAATATCCTGATGTCCAGCGTGTCTTTTGCTGCTCACCCCGGAGCTCTCTGCCGCAGTATGTTGACCTCCTCTGCTTGTAGAAGACAGGAGTGAGGCCAGCGTAGCTTTTCGGTCATGCCAGAGAAAAATGAGGCTCAATTTTGATATTATAATTCAAGAAAAATAACAAATGGAAAAAAAAAAAGAGTTGTGCTAGGGGGACAGTAACGGATTGCTGGGGGGACAGTAGTAGCCTGTGCGCTGATTCGAGCTAGGGTTTTGCTGATACCTGGAGTGCAGCTAGATAAGTTATCTATACACGTAATACCCTAAATCGTAAATTCGCGAATCTTGATTTTAAGGAGGCTCTGGCATTAAGGGCATTATATCTCGGATTAAGGGCTAATTCGTTTAAATAACGCATTTCTGCTATTTCTATCTATTGTGTACACATTCTCGCGGCCTAGCTATTTCTCTGGGCGCCCGGCTAGGTTAGGCTTCGGGGCTAGGCTGTGTAGCTGGTACAATCTCTTCCTCTTTAACCCTCCTTAACGCTGCTGCTGCTGCCGCTGCTGCTACGCGTAGCAGCGAGGCAGCTGACCTGCTGCCTTGTAGGCGGCCCCTTAACCTTAGCTGCGAGCCTAGCTGTGTGCTTTGTGATGCTAACGGCCGCTGTGATGCTAACGGCTGCTGTGATCCTAATCCTAATCCTGATCTTGATCTAGGGGGCTGGCCTTGAGGCTGGCCGCGCTATAAAGCTAGCTGTAAGCTTAGCTGCGAGCCTGGGATAGTCTCGATCTTGAATTGCAAGGCGCTGCGCCTAATGCTTGGATTGAGTGGCCGCTGTGACTAGGTGCTTGCCTTTAGGGACGAGGGCACGAGGAGTTTATCGTTCTTTGCGATTCGGGGCTGGCCGCGAAGGTTCTCGACGACGTTAGGATTGCGGATTCGTAGGAGAGGCTCCTTATAGTCCTAGATCTCGTTAGCTTAGGCTGCAAAGCTTTCTTGTGTGTAACTTACGAGGGGCTTAACGAGCTACTATCTAGGATAGATATCCTCCTTTGTAAGGGTCTTGTTACTAACGAGGCGTTGATAGATGACGTAACTGCAGGGAAGGGCGTACTGCTGGGAGAAGGAGTGTGTACAGGGTCTTATTGGATCTAGCGATGGCCTTGTTGCTGTTAGGATCGCGGCTATAGCAAGACGATGCTGCGTTGCGAGGAGGTCTATCGCGATGTAGCTAACGTTTATAGGGATATCTCTAAGCTAGGCCTACTAGATAAAGCGTTGCTGCTGCTTTATTGCTATTTTAGCTGCCTGCTAGTTGTAGTTGCGCTCCTTCTTTGTTAATATCTGTAGGATTGCATTGTAAAGGTAGAGGAGGTTGCTGGTCCCTGAGATAAGGAAGGATTTAACGTCTTTGTAAGCGGTCTCGACGGAGCTGTTGACGCGCTAGCTAAAGTTGCGATAGCGCTTAATAAAGCAGCGTGCCTACTGCTCTCGCTAAGGCATGTACTCCGCTGAGATGTAGGTTAGTATCTCTCCTTAGTACTGGTTATATATGTCTGTTATCGAGGCCTACGCTTAGAGGAAGTCTTCCTCCTCCTCGGCGTAGACAACGCGCTGCTAGGCGTAGAACATGCTGTCTTGAGTGTCCTCGTCGACTAAGGGCATTGTAGCGAGACTACCGTTATCGGCGAAGTCGTCCTTGCGCGTAGTGTCGTCTTGTGCAGTGTTATTACGGTTGCCTTAATCCTGATTCTATCGTGATTGAATTTTGGCTTGGACGTTAGCGTTGATGTAATATATACACAGCTGCTGCTAGGAGGTTAGGAATACCTTCTAAAGGGCGTTCTTAAGGGCTATCTCCTTATCTGTGATAACGACGGTTGGCTAGGGGACGTGGAGTTGCTGGCGGATCTCCTTTAGCTGTTGCAGAAGCTATAGGAATCCCTCTTCTTTCTTTAAATTAATTAGTCCGAAGGCAAAGTTAGCTACTAACCTTTAGTCTGTGATGCCTATAGCCTCGAAGAGATACATCTTAAACCGGTTCGTTTT
Source organism: Escovopsis sp. TC (assembly GCA_003055185.1). Classification (NCBI taxonomy): domain Eukaryota; kingdom Fungi; phylum Ascomycota; class Sordariomycetes; order Hypocreales; family Hypocreaceae; genus Escovopsis; species Escovopsis sp. TC. The sequence continues at coordinate 3,236,438 of NIGD01000001.1, forward strand.
GTATGTATTGTTAAGGCCTATAACATCTGGGAAGCGACGCTACATCTCCTTGGCCTAAGGGTAGGTTTATACGACGCTCTGTACCTTGTAATTAACGTTATATATTACGAAGTAACGAAGGTAAGAGCCCTTAAGCTGCTTGATCTAAGCCTAGGTCGCAGAGAGCCCCTAGAGACCTTCGATTCGAATTTTTTAACGATTATTGTAGATGTCCTTTTGTGTAAAGAAGGAGGGCTTGCTTTGGTAAGAATCTCTTAGAATGTTACCTATTTTACGGGCTAGAAGGGATCGGTGCTTAGCGAGGTAACGCTTAAGCTGCTGCTAGGGCTTAGTGCGGCGACGATGTATAACGTAAGCCGAGGGGTTAAGGGAGGGGGGGTAGTTGTGTTTCTTATCGCTAACGCGGTATGACTACTGCTAGTTGTTGCGCTTTGTTGACGAGGCTGTGATCTTTACCTTACAGCTAACTCGCTGTAATCCTAACTGCTGAAGCCCTGCCCCTCGCGGCGCGAAAGAGCCGGACCGATCGCAGACTAAGGTAACGAAGCAGGGCTTTTTCGAGCCGTTAGGCATAGCCCGGAGGTTCAAGCTATTCTTGATGCGAATAGCAGCGCTGCAACGCTTATGAAATTCTTGTAGGAAGGTAAAAATCTCTTTAAATGAGTTGTAGGGCGTAGATTAGGCTGGCGGCAGCGGGATTTCGTCTTCTTGATCGGCAGGCTCGATAGATTCGTCTCTGGCGGCTTAGATCGGCTCGTCTTAGTCGTTAATTTTGATCAATTCGTCTTAGGAAGGCGGCGCTGGCCCCTAGCTACTAGGGGGGGGGTCTATAGCTTAATGTTAATGCAGGAAGGAAGGTTGCAGGAAGGAAGGTCGTAGGAAGGAAGGTTGTAGGAAGGAAGGTTGTAGGAAGGAAGGTTGTAGGAAGGAAGGTTGCAGCTATTACGAGAATCGAGATTCGCAAATTTACGATTTAGGGTGTTACGTGTGTAGATGACTTATCCGGCTGCACCCTGGGTGTCGGCAAAACCCCGGCTCGAATCGGCGCACGGGCCACTACTGTCCCCCTAGCAATCCGTTACTGTCCCCCTAGCACAACTCAAAAAAAAAACACAAGAAAAAACAAGGAAAAGGTCATTCAAAGAGGGAAAGAGCACTGGAAAGGGGCCCATCAGACGTGAGGAAGCCGCGATGGAGGGCGCTCCTGCCACTCCCGAGCGTGTCCCGGGTCGCGACTTCCTCGTTGAAGATGCGGAAGTGGTTTAGTCCCGATGCGGTATCAGTTCTGATATTCTTCGACCTGCCCTATACAGACTGCGTTTAATGTGCCTTTTTCAATTTTGATCTAGTCCCAAAGTGGCATCTGCCCCCATGACGCGCCCGCCCGGCTTCTCCTCGATCACGAAGCTCGGTCCTGATGACTCTGACGATTCTGGCCCCATCTTACATCAAGGGTCTGTACAGAGAGTCGTCCAGGGCCGCCGCCGCCGTTCGCCATCGTCCGTGATCTTGACTCATGACCGGGGCCACGGGGATCCAGTTGCGTCTTCTTCACCGTCGGTCGTCGGCCGTTCTACGGAGGTATCATCGCGTGCTTGACGCAACCGCTCGTCCTCGTCCCGGAGAGCCAGACAGTGGCTTGTGATTGTTCGGAGCTGACTGATAATCTTTTGCCAGATACGATCTCGCTGCCTCGTCTGGTCGTCTCGTCCGGTCGTCTTGTCCATCACGAGGGAACGGTGTGTGTACAGAAAACTCGTACGCAGTATGGGGTGCGGAACGATGGCACGACGTTGGGGCCACACATGACCGCGATCGGATTCGCGCCCCCCTGGCTCCCCTGGGAGCCGCATCTGGACACCATAGCAGATCATCGGTGCGGCCGAAGGCTCACGAAAGCACAAGGGGGCCAGGGGCAGACTTCCCCACTCTCTCTGCCTCCCTCTCCCTCCGGGATTTGACGTCCGGCACTTTCAACCTCTCGCTGCTCGCATCAGAAAGCTCGGACCGGCCACCTTCCTGAACGAGGCTAGCCAAAGCAGCATGAAGTGATACGGACGCCTGCGTGAGTCGTCGACTACCTGTAAGCTGCCGCGATCACTCGGCGTTCCGTGACGGCTTCTGCCCGCCCTTCCGCCCGCCCTTCTGCCCGCTACTCTGCCCGCTCTTCTGCCTCGTCGTCTGAGACATCAATGTCAGAGGCGAGCGAGAGCAAGGCCGGCCTGCCCATGCCTATTGGAGGAAATCATGCCTCAGGATGCCGGCCTTCGATACGGGGTGAGGCCAAGGGCAATGGGGTCGGCCATGGGTTATTATGTCGCCATCCCTTTTTGCATGTGAAGACATCATCCCCCATGCGTTCGAGTGCGAGTCGCTTGCCCTCGGGCAAGGCATCAATCGAGACCCCTGATCGGGACAATTCATCTCCGGGCCCGCCTCAACGTCTGCCCGGCCGGCAATCACAAGGAGACATCATGGAGGGAGGGGCTAATATGATGACAATCTATGTATTCGCCTTGCGGTCGAGACGTCTAGACTCTGCTCTCATCTGTGAGTCTGACGTTTCGCGGGGATGCTCACGGCTGTTGATCATGCAATTCCCTGCTCTTCCTCTCCTGCCCTGCTCAAGACCCGGATGCCGCGGAGGGCACCGAGAAGAGGGATTTTCCGGTGGTCACCACGGATACGATCTCAGCCTTCAATCGCCCTTCTGCTCATATCGGTGCCTCGGCAGTTTTCCCTCGTCTTTGATAAGGCAAAGGGTGGCAAACGTTCGGGGCGGCGCAAGGTTGGCTCAACTGCATGTACGAGTACGCATTACGAACCTTGAGCACAGGAATCTCTCCGGCTCGATCCCGGGGCGCAGCCGCGTGCAGCCTGGAGCCGAGGCCACCTCCGCCTGAAGCAGCATCGCGACGCCTGCATGTCGAGACATGTCTCGGACATAGCATGGCCGTTTTGTCGATTTCCCCGGACCCTGCCCGGTCTCGCGCTCGGACTCGACCGGGCCGGGCGGAGGGAGAAAGGTTCCATCTATCCATGTTTCGTCTTCCGCCCATCGACAAACACCGTCCAAGGGCTCGGGCAAACGAAACGCTGGCCTGCGGGGTCGAGGACGGAGCATTGCGAGCCCACTGCCAGTGCGACGTCAGAGCAAGAGGAAAAAGGCCAGAGCGGCGACCAGTACGGCCAGCAAGGGACCCAGCCTCATGCACCTGACAATTGACGCCGACGGCTGGGCGTCTCGCATAATCTCGTCGCTCACGATCTTGCCTCCGGCCAGGCAAACGGGCACGCCCGTCCCGGGGTGAGTGCTCGCGCCAACAAAGTACAGGCCCCGGATCGTATCGTGCCTGTTCCGCGGGCGAAAGCAGAGCACGTTGAAGAGGTCGTGCGAAAGGCCCAAGATCGCGCCGCGGTCTAGATGAAACTTGTGCCGCCAGCTGGGCGGGGTTTCCACCGACTCAGCTACCAGAGATTGCCGCAGATTGCGGGCGCCGGTGCGGACCTCTATAGTCTGGATCACAAAATCGCGCGCGAATTGCACAATCTTCTCCCAGTCCTGTCGATGGGAGGGGTCATTCTCGTCGATATGGCCGACCGGCACGAGGACGACGACCGCGTCCTTGCCCGGCGGGGCCGCAGAAGGATCGATCCTGCTCGGCACATTGACATAGAAGGACGGGTCATCGGGGAGTTGGTGCCGCTTGAAGATGGCGTCGAAGCTCTCCCTATAGTTCTCCGCGAGGAAGATGTTGTGCGTCAACAGCTCGGGGATGACTCGGTCGAAAGACCAGAAGAAGGAGACGCTGCTGCACGACGCGGGTCTCTTTTTCAGGCTACCCGCATACGGCGAGGGAGGCAGCAGGCTGTTGTAGGCGTAGACGAGGTCGGCATTGACCAGGACGACGTCGGCAAAGAGCTCCTCGCCGGACTCGAGACGGACACCGCGCGCGGTCTGGCCCGTCTTCGAGAGGATGATGGAGGAGACGGGAGTCTGGAGCCGATATCTGACACCGAAGCGCTGCCCTACCCGCGCCAGAGCCTCCAGGACCTTTTGGAAGCCCCCGACAGGATAGGCGATGCCGTGGGCCATCTCGGTATACTGCAGCAGAGAATACGTCGAGGGGGCCTCGAAGGGGCTCATGCCCAGATACATGGTGGCAAAGGTGAAGATGCGCCTCAGCTTCTCGGAGCGGAAGTATCGGCTCGCCCGGGAATACGAGCTCTCGAGGGCGTGCAGAGACAGCGCGGACTTGAAGAAGGCCGGACGCAGCGCGCAGAGCAGCGAGTTGAAGTTTCTGCTCAGGATGAGATCCATGCTGAGGTGGTAATGCTGGCCCGCCTCCTTCATGAAGGCCAGGAAGCCGGAGACACCCTGCTCGCCCTCGATGCGCTCGATCTGACGGGACATGTCGTCGATGTTCGTGGAGAGCGCGAAGCTCGTCTTGTCGGGGAACCAGACATTGTAGTTGGTCTCGCAGCTGAGGAGCTTGACGCCTTCGTCCTCGATGGACGTCCCGAGGTCGCGGAACGTGCGGTGGAAGATCTCAGGGATGAGCAGCAGGGAGGGACCTTGATCGAATCTCTGGATGCGGTTGCGGATGTGAGCCTCAGCTGCTGTGTCTCCAATGGATGATATCGGTGGCATTGGATCTCATATTGGGGACATGGGTGTTGCCATCCCAAGAGATGGGGAATGAGAAAGTCTCGGGGAAAGGGACAGAGGGAAAGGGGGGGAGAGGAGGAGAGGCGCTCACATATCCGTTGCGACGAATGAGTGAGCATCTGCCGCCGACAAAGTCGTGCTTCTCCACCACCGTCACGTCGAAGCCGTGCTGTGCCAGACGAGCAGCGGCCGAGATTCCCCCCGCACCGGCACCTAAAAGGGGACGTCTTCCATGAGCATTCGGTGCACCTTTTTGCTTCTTTTTGCACCCCTTTTCTTTCCTCACATCGTCGCAGAGGACATGGGATCCAGACCTACCGACAACGATGATGGAGCGACGAGGCAACGAAGGATGAGGAGGATTCATCATGGGCAATCCTCATATGGTCGGAAATCGTGGTGCTCAAAGGCCGTCTATCGAAGGACGACCATGGATGAATCGATTGCAAGGAAACGCAGTCAATCAAGAGAATGGGTTCTCAGGAGACTTCGAAAGTGGTGATCATCAGCACCAGCTCCAGGCGCCTCCACCCGCCTCATCACGGTCCGGGCCGGTAAGCTCAGAACGCGGGAAGCTCAGTGCTAATGATGTCATGTTGTCACAGCGGCGGATGCTCCGCGATCGAAACCACACTTCCACCCCGCTTCCCCCGCCTCTACCGGGCGCAGGCGCGAAGAGCTCTGGCGAATGGGAAATCAACGAGATCTAGCTTGAATGCTCCGTCATGACGGATCTTGAGGATGCCGCGGAAGCGCTTCGCATTGAAGGTTCTTGCAGGAATCGAGGCAGAGTTTCAGGAGGTGGGCTCACATGCACTTGACGTCGCTGCGCGAACGGGCCGGAAACTACAGTAGGCATGTAGTACCTTCATTTGGCCTGTGAGTTCATACATAGTATGTCTCGTGAATACTCCGTACGTCTTGCTAACATGTCTTGTTTTGAGTACCATCTTTGGGTCCCGTGCCAGGCTTCTGGAATGTGATGCACGATGTGCATACAATCTCGGACAAGCCCGTGGGGTGACCGCATGTTCCGTCATGCTCTCTCCAACGCGGATGAATCCTGTTTGCGGAAGACAAATCGACAGCTTGCAGATATGTAGACATTTCATGCTGACCCTGATATACAAAGTGTTTGCAGTAGGCATGGCCTCCGCTACCGCATGCACATGGCCCTCCACACGACCCAGAGCCTCCTCCACCGCGGAAGCTTCAGCTTCTCCCCTCCTTTGTTGTGCGGCCTCCTCCTCACCTCGCCCCCAATGGCCATGTAGCTCTCCACCACCGCCCGCACGGAAGCCCTTGCCTCGCGCGGCAGCTCGTCCATCACCTCCTCGTTCCTCCTGTACATGTCGTCCGCCCGGTCCAGCAGCCGCAGCCTCAGCTTCGTGACCCGCGCATCTTGTGGCCTGGCAATGACATCCTCGGGCCCGAGACCTTCCTCCTCAAGCCACGACAGCGGCAGGTACACTCTGCCTATCGCCGCGTCGCGCTCAATATCGCGCGCGATGTTGACGTACTGCAGCGCCCGGCCCATGGTCTCGGCGGCTTCGAGGATCCACTGCCGGCTCTTGTCTTCTGTCGGATCGTCTGCCACGTGGTGCCCCGGGACAGGGGGCTGCTCCTCCTCCGGATGCCCCTCTAAATGACACGGGCAGTGCGGGCACCGCGGGGAAGAAGGCGAAGGCGAGGTCGGCGGGTAGTGCCGCAACACGAGCTGCACGATGCACACGGCCACCACGCTGGCGACGTTGTACGCGTAGTCCTCGAGGTCTCGCTCCGTGGCGATCGGGGGCAGGGCGTCCTCGCGCGAGAAGGCGAGGTCTGTGTCGAAGCCGTCGATGAGGCCGAGCAGAGGGGGAAGCTTGAGGCGCGCCACGGGGAGGAAGGTGATGGCGCAGGCGAGCGCCGACGAGGACGGCAGGGCGGGTTTCGTCCGGATGATGCGGCGGGAGTTGCCGCGCGGCGGCGGGCGCTGGGCCTTCTTGTGGACGCTCTCGCCGAAGCGGCATCGCAGAGCCCACCAGCACTGCCGGATGGCGAGCTCGGCAGCCTGTTCGTCGGGGGCCTCGTCGACCATGTCGTCCATGACGCGGCAGAAGTAGTATCTGAGTTTGTGAGCTACTGGACGTCTTTGGACTTTTTCTTTGGGTCTTCGATCAAAGACGGAAGAAACGAATGGAAGTCGGGCTGTTTTTTGAATCACTCAGGGCCAAGGGCCCAGGATGGGCGATCCTTCGATCAACAAGAGAAGAGGGACCTCAAACTAGGCCGTATGTGGATTCGAAAGGGGGTTTGACGTACAACAAGATGAGATCGATGCGGAGCCCGCCTTGAAACATGGCGCTGCCCATGTACATGCTCTGGCTCTTATGCGAGACCATGCGCACGGCGTCGGCCAGGGCGTTGAGGAAGATGTCCTTGTCGTGGCTGCGGCGGCGCTCGCGGAGGTAGATGCCGAGGAGCTCACGCGGGGACGGGGTCGCGACGACTTCGCGGGAGACGCGAGCGATGTGGAACTCGGTGATGGCGATGGCGTGGTCGCAGGCGGTGAGGGCGAGGACGATGACGGCGTGGATGATGAAGAAGAGGAGGGATTGTCTGGATGGGTGTTAGTGGTTGAGGTGGTGAAGAAAATACACAGACGATGGAAAGGAGGGAAAGGTAAAGATCAAAGGAGCTGGGGAAGAAAGATGAAAGGAGTGGGGCAGTCAAGATCAGGGGGAATTTGTTGCTTTGAGGCAGGCCTACTCGATATACACAGTGCTCGAGAAGTCGGCGTTCCCAAGAGAGGCCGAGATGTTGGCGATACTGAGGTAAAGGTACGGAAGGCCGATGGACCAAAGTACGATTTTCCTCGGGAGCGCGAGCGCAAAGCGAGAGCATAGAACCCTGGGCGTTGTTTTCCACACGTCAGCCTCAGCCTCGGATCAGGGGCGGATCCAACCCCAGCATATGGACAACAAAAGATATGTTCTCACCATTCGGCCATAAACGCAGGGCATGTCCAAACGAGCATGAGGCCTAGACGAGTGAGCGCCCCGCCCTCACGGAGCCTCCACGCCCCAAAGACGAAGAGCGCCGCGATGACGACTTTTCCGAGGCGGGAGTGCGAAGGATTCGTCGTGCGGGCGAGGAAGACGGGTAGGACGAGGCGCTTCGTCAGCATGGTGTACAGGAGGGCGGTGTTGTAGGCGAGGATGCTGAAGAAGGCGATCTCCTGGAGGGGGTGGTCGAGGGAGGCGCGGGCGATGGGTGGGGCGATGGGGGAGGTGGGCGGCTGGGGCCAGAGGGCGGATATGGTGGAGGTGAGGAGGGATATCTGGGCGGTGGTTAGATGAGGGAGCGAAGGGGTCCAGGGGG
>NIGD01000001.1:3245806-3260455 GCA_003055185.1 Escovopsis sp. TC
CCTCAAAGTCTTGCTTTCTACGTGGAGATGATCTGCCTGGGCGGACTTGGAATATTCCTTGCATGAGGGGAGAGGGGAAAGGGGGGGGGGTGGTAAGGCTTGATGGTGTTGGAGCTGCTTGATGGTCTTTGGGCTGTTTGCTCGGTGGTTTTGTTTGCATTTCGTTCAGCAGAGTGAGCTAAGATGATGGATGAGATTTGTTATTTTGTTCTATCTTCAGAAGAGTTGCCTTGGTTGGATTATCCTTGTATTTTTCTATAGCGGACTGAGCTTGCCTGGGCTATGGTCTTTGTTTGTCTTTCTAGATTGAAGCTGGAAGAGTAAAGGCAAAAGGGGTGGTAGAGGATCGCTGATCATGGGTACAAAAAGCAGACAAGGGGGCTGATGGAGGGGGGCATTCGTAAACCAAAAGAGGAGCCAGGGACTGCTTCCAAGGGAAGGGAAGAACGATGTGAAAAATTGTGATGCGATTGATGGAGATGGAGATGCAGATGAAGAGGATGAGGATGGGAAGGAGACAAAGGTTGGGGTTGTTGAAGAATGAGATTATTTCGAGAAAAAAAAAAAAAAAGATCAAATGCTTAATGACTCAAAGTGGCTGAATACAGAGACTCTTCTATCAAGCCGAGCTCCATGCGCATGTGCTCCAGGCCCAGCATATCCCCCCTCACCGTCTGCCTCTTCTCCGGCGCCGCATACTCGAGCCCCTGCCCCGCCCCGCCCAGGTCCACAATGACGGCATCCCCGTCGGCGTTGATGAGCACATTGTCCGCCGTGACGGCGCCCCAGACGATGCCGCACTCGTGCAGCCGGCGCAGCGTGACCTCGACCTCGCTGACCCATTTCACGCGCTGGTCCGGGTGCGCCTCGGCCATGCTCGCGGCGAGCGTGCGCCCGCCGACGTGCTCGAGCAGGAAGCCCATGAGGGCGGACGGGTCGTCGTCCCAGAGGACGAGGCCGGCGAGGCGCGAGGTGCGGAAGGGCGGGACGAACATGCTGCTGTTGCGGTGGATCTGCTCGAGGAGCTCGAGCTCGCGCAGCTGCGGGCGGAAGGCGGCCTTGAAGAAGAAGAGCTGGTCGGTGCCGACGCGGCGGACTTTGCGGGGGACGTCGCCGAACTCGGTGGGCAAGGGGCCGTCGTCGTCGATGCGCTCGAGCTGGGAGGCGAGGAGGCAGGGGACTTTGGGGAGGGCGGAGCGGAGGATGTTGCCTCCTCTGCCGAATATGCCTGACCCTCTGCGTCTCGTCCCGTACGTTGTCTCCTGAATCGATCCCTCGTCTTCTCCCTGCTCATCGTCCCCTTGCTCTTCCTCCCCTTCTTCCTGGTTGGATTTTCCCTCCTCGATTCCCTCCCTTTCCTTGCCCTCCTCCTCTTCCTGCTCCTCTTTCTCCTCCCCTTCTACCTCTTCGTCCTCCCTCTTCCCATGTTCCCGTCCCGGCCCTTGCCGCTCAGCGGTTTCTCTGCCTCCCTCCTCGTGGCCGCTGTTCGACGCTCCTTTCGAGTTCCTTCTTTCCGCCACAGGGATCGGGTCGATTATATGCGTTCTAGGGCTTGTGTCGACGTGCATCCGCGGGTCCATCTCCACCTCGACGGGCCGCAGCTCGCCACGTTCGTTGACCAACTCGAGCGCATACGTCGTGCATCCGAAGAATTCGAGCAGCGTAACATGCTTCTCCCCCGCGCAGTCCTCGCCGGCCGCCCCCGCCGCGGCGGCCCGCTCCTGCTCGGGCCCCGCAGGCGCGACCCTCGCGATGAAGTCGCTCAGGGCGCCCAGCACCCAGTCCTCGAACTGGAACATGACCTCGAGGTCGTCGAGACCCTCGGCGAACTTGGTGAACCGTTCGAGCAGGGGGCCCTTGCCCCGCAGCTTGTCGGCGGATATGGTGACGAAGAAGCGCTTGCCATTGTACATGAAGGCGTAATGGATCGACCTGCCGCTGTTGACGAGGTCGAGCATGCAGTACGACGGGGGCGGCGCAGGGCTGGCGGCCGCCTTAGACGGCTCTTGGGCATCCACCAGCTCGTCCTCCATCGGGCCGGATTCCGCTGAGAGACGGGGAGGAGGAAGGGGGGGGTTGGCAGGAGAGAGGAGAGGAGGAGGCTGGCGGATGCGTTTCCACGAGCGAGGAAGAGACACCGGTATGTGTCGGGTAGGAAGCTTCTCGAGGGCAAGGGGTCAAGAGAGAAAAGACGAAAGAGCGGGGAGAGACGGAATGAAAAGAAGAGGAAGGGAAAGAACGAAAGTGAGAGAGTGAGGAGGAAAAAAAAGGAGTGCTGAGGAGGACGGAGGCCTGAGCTGCGATGCTGCGTTGGTTCCCTGGGCAGAGGTAGCACCACTCAGAAGTACAGAGTGTGGTAGTATTATAGAAGCGGGCTTGCTTGTGCAGTATCGTATCGTATGTCCTTCCGTTCGACAGCGTTCGGATGTGTTGCTTCGTGCTTCGCTGCGGTCTGCGTCTGCGGTCTGCGTCTGCGGTCTGCGGCCTGCGGTCTGCGGTCTGGGACGTATGCGTTCTGCGGGATGCGGCCCCGGGGACGAGGAAGAGGGAGGCTCTCGACGAAGCAGAGGAGCAGAGAACGTCGACAGCGCCACCGCCAGTGCAATGAGATGGAGACAGAGTCGATGCTGGAATCCAGGATCCGATCCCCTTCCCCAGACCACCTTTTTGGGGGGGGGGGGGGGGGGGGGGGGGGGGGGGGGGGCTTTTGGGGGGGAGGAATGGAGGATGAGGCCAGGCGTGTGTGTGTTTCTGAGGGCGGTCTTTCTCGTGGCGTGCATGTTCGTTGCCTTCCGCATCACGCCTTCCCTTCAATCAAGCTCGGCTGTCAGTTCTCTGCCTCTTACCATATCCGGTTAGTCTGCTCATAGTCAGGGGTCGAGGGGGCCCCAGAGGCCGCTGATTGGCGGAGATTGCCGTGCAATATCCTATGCGGACCCCGCCTCGTCTTACGTAATGACGCCTTTCCCCTCCGGCAGTTGTTGGCCGCTGCTCACAATTTGAGGGGGAGGCTATTCGGGAATGGGCTCGAGGCTTGCCATGTGATTGTGGGTGGAAGTGGTGCCTGGAGATATGGATGGACATGAAATTTTAAGTTGTGTGATGGGCAAGGGGGTGGGGGGAGGGGGGGGGATATCTAGAGAAGGTACTCATTCGAGTATACGGAGTACTTCGTACTGGTATTCGACTCGTGCAGACAAAGGAGTTGAGTCCTTCGTGCCTTGGAACGGCTGCCTGGAGGGACTGGTAATAGGCTGACCTTGACTGACATTGAGCGCTTTGATACACACTATTCGTACAGACAGTGACTCCTACTACTACCCTCTGTCCTACTCACCATCCAATCCATACTCCGTGTCCATCTCCGGGTCATCATCATCATATCCCCCTTCAAACTCTCCGCCTCGGTCGCCACGGCCCATCCTGGCATCGAAATCTTCCGTCTCATCCATCTCCTCCTCCTCATCCTCCTCTCCTTTCCCAATCACACTCCCATCATCCTCCCTGTCCTCGGCACCGAGCACGCTCCCGGCAACGCTCGTCTTCCGGCTCGTGGCAGCCGACCCGAGCCCCACGCTCGTCGAGCCAAACATGTTGCGAATGGCGTCGTAGTTGATCCTGCTCGACCACGCCCGATCCTTGACCACCCCAATCGCCGCCTCGGCCGCGGAGCTCGCCGGGCTCGTCTGCCCCTCGCCCATGCGAGCCCGCTTTCGCCTCTTCCTCGTCTGCTTCGGCCTCTCCGCCTCCATCTTCCGCCGAAAGACCTTTTCCTGATGCTGCCGGAGCCACTCCTTGTTCTGGTTGACCCAGATCATCTCCTTGATCCGGGCCTCTTCCGGTGAGAGGAGGCAGTTGATCACCTCCAGGTCGTCGGCGAATTCATCCTCCGTCACGTCCGCGGCCATGGACACCTCCTTCGTGGGGTGCTGCTGGCGGGCCCAGAGCGAGTGGATCCTAGCCCGCTGCTCTGCGTTCGAGTACGCGAGGGCGTGCTCGTAGGTGAGCGGGTCGTTGAAGATCTCCTCGATCACGCCCTCGAGCTCCTGCTCGTCTTGCTCCCATTCGCCGTCGATCGGGAGCTGGGCCTTCGCCGGGCGTTTGCCCTTGTTGCCCCGGTGGTCCGCCCCCGCCCCCGCCGCCGAGTCTGCCTCCTGGTCCGCTTCCTCGTCGAGGGCATCACCGAATTCCTGGGCAAGATTCTCCAGGCCGTCGTCGATTTCCTCGCTGATGTCGCCTCCGCCTTCTCGCGGCGCGAGAACGACGTCGCCCCGCGGTATCTGGGAGGGCAGAGGCGGGATGATGAAGCCGTCGGCGTCTCGTCTGTAGGTGACCTCGGGGGCCCTGGAGAGATCTGCGCCGCCCACGGCTGGTTTCCGCTGGTGAGCCGAGCTCGCTTTGACATCCTCCTCGTCCTCGTCCTCCACGGCGTCTCCGCTGCCGTCCTCCGCAGTTCGTTTGCGTTTCCGTGCCTTGTCCTCAATCATCTTCTTCTTGTACTCGTGGGATCTTCGGTAGAAAGACGGTGGGTCGTGGGAGCTCTCCAAAAAATCTTGCTTCAAGAAGTCCTCCACCGACATGCGGCTCGACTCGGTGTTGTTGAATTCCTGCAGGCGATTTTGGATCGTGTGATTCGTGACCTTGACGATGTAGACGACCTCGCGGACGGTACGTCGGAAGTTGTGCATTCGCGCAGCCATCAGGAGACATGCCCCGCAGATACCGGACGGCCGGCGGCCCATGACCATCCAGTCTCGGCTCATCCGCTTGACAAGCCGGACGGCGTCCTCGGCGACCTTGGCGGTGTCCTGGTGAAACTCCATTTTGGTGGCGAAGCGCCAGATGAGGTCCTCCGGGTACACTGGGATGAGCCCATCCGCCCCTATCGGCACCACCTCGTTGAGCTTCTTGAAAATGCGGCCGAGCTTGAAGACGTTGAGCTGCACCAGGTCGGCCAAGTCAATGAGCATGACCTTGCAAGGCGGCTCGGCTCGGCAGGCGGCGTACAGGCAGACCGCGGCAACGCTCGCCAGCGTCCGCCCCTGGACGAAGTTTGCGCCGGACGCGAGCTTGAACACCTGCGTGCCCGACGTGACGAGGCTGTCGCTGATGTTGAGCTGCTGGGCGTAGCCCTGCATCAAGCCGCGAGCTTCTCGTATGCTCTTCTCGCGATCCTCGCTACCGCCGACCCTCCGGAACGCGGGGCCCATGCCGCGGACGCCAGCCTGGTCGGCCGCGACAAAGGTTCCCTGCACCATGGCAGCCCCGGACGACGTCTCGCCGAACTGCACCTCGGCCACGATGTTGCTGTCGTCGGCGACACGACCACACGTCTGACACGTGCCGTCCACGACGTTGGGCTTGGGGCAGGCCTTGTTGGCGCACTGCCGGCCGGCGGGGGCGACCACGCTGGCGCTCCTCGATGTCCCATGTTGGACCGCGGACGCCTGTCGGCGGCGCTCTTCCCGTTCACGGAGGGCCCGCACGGGGTTCGGCCTTGTGAATCGCGGCTTGGCGGTGCCACTGCTATGTGGTGACCGTTTGATCGGCGTGATGATGGAAGACATGGCCGCGGGAGGACATGAACGTTGGGGGTCCTGATCCAACTCCTCTCCGCTGCTCCTGTTCACCCTGGTGTCGATGCGAAACAAATCCGGTGACTTGTGTGTTGAGATTTCCCGGCCAACCCGTCAGCGATATCTCGTGGATGAATGCCAATGTCTGAAACAACAAGCTGGTCAATGACGATCTCTCTGTCTCGTCGCTGCTGTCTCCAGGCGATGGATGGATGGAGGTTGGATCTGAGTGCGGCGGATATTGGCAGAGGAGGATGAGAGTGGGTCGCGGGCACAGGCTGAATTTTTGGGAGAAGCCAGAATGGTCGAGTGGGGAACGAGGCTGGGCCCAGTCTTCGCCACACCAGAGTTGATTTCCCTGTGGTCGATGGGCGATGCTGCGCGCGGCTGGCTGTTCGAGCCTCGGACGGGACAGTATTTTTTTCCGGCCAAGTTAGCCGAATCTTGCTCGGCCTCGACCTCAAGTGTTCTCAGAGTCGTGCGAGGAATGGACTAGAGTCAATGAGGATGAATCGCCATGGTCTGCGGATGCCATTTTGGCGATGAAAGGTGAGGGTTTTTTCTCATTCTTGACGATGAGTGGCAGTAATGACTAAGCCAGAAACATATCACATGATGTGTCACATGATGTGTCAGACCCGAGCCCATCTTCCTTGCCTGAAGCATCTCGAACTTCAAGTTAGGACAACGACTTCCATCCTCCAGCATCAGCTTCCCGTCGATACAAGGCGTCATGCGGCTTCTGTAGAAGCATCGATTTCTTGATCCCGCTACCATGAATGCCCCTCTCGGAATTGCAAACCTCTCTTGCGGGAACTGCGTCGCGATGCTCAGTCAACCTCACGGGAACTGCGCTGTCTGCCCTGCGTGGCTGTGTCGGTGTACCCAGGACGTCTCTGCAGCGCCATGACTGTCTGCACGGCGGCCCAGATGATCCTCCTGGTATTGGTTGCGCCGAGTAATGGGACCGTGTTCGCGCATGCATTGATGCCAGCTTTGGTTCGGGCAGTACCCACTCAAGAGCCTTGACTGGCCCGCGTTTGGGCTTCCACGAACTCCTACCCGTGTTCGATGATCGCGGTCCCTCTGGGCACCGTCTAACGGTCACAAGAATCGTCAACATCTTGATCAGGAGCTCGCCATTGGCTGAGCCCCCAGGCACCCGGAGTCAGGAAGATGCAGCCATTCACTCCGCCTCCGCGGCGCAATGCCTTGGCCATCGTGCAGCTGAACGAACTTTGCAGCAAAGTTAGGCTTTTCGGGCGAGACCCATGCTCGGCACTTTGTTGGCATCATTCGCATCATTCATATCAAGGAGGCTTTCCCCAGTGAAGATCCATCGTCAACCAGGCCCTGTTGCCCGTCTCAGTTGCGACAGATCTCAGGCGATCCTGATTCACAATGCTCGATGATTCGTCTGATGATCTCCTGGATTGTTTCCGGGAGGCGACAGACATCCTACAGTTCTGTCCCAATCGACTGTGGGCGGTTGCACGGGAAAATTTGCCGAACCTGCTTCCAAGGAAGCTTCTCGAGGATGAACGAGTCAAGAAGAGAACGGCCGCCCAGATTGACGACTATCACAGATCACACGAGCTCTGTACCTTCGACTTCTGCGAATATGCTCAGCGGGACTTCACAGCAGTCCCTCAGCGCCATGAATGTCTTTCCGCCGATTGCGTTCCTCTCCATGGACACTTTTCGAGGGAAATCCTGAATGAGGCTGCTGCCAATGGAATGTCAACCGCCTGGGATCTCTCCGGGAAAAAAATCATGAGTGCCCCGCGGCCATATATGGCCATCTCCCATGTCTGGGCCGATGGGACGGGACCGGGCCAGTGGAAAGACGGACGAGTACACGGCTGTCTATTCGACTTCTTTCGAAAAATTGCGAGCCAGCTGTACTGCGAGGGAATCTGGTGGGACACTGTCTGCATCCCAGAGGAAAAGGAGGCGCGCAGCCGGGCCATTCGAAACATGCATCACAATTACCTCGACGCTCGAGTTACCGTGGTGCACGACTGCTTCCTAAGAAATTGGGAATGGGATCCCGAGACCGCTCCTTTTGGTATCCTCATGTCCCCTTGGTTCAGTCGTGGTTGGACAGCTCTCGAATTGGCCAACTCCAGAAACGTCAAGATTATCTTCAAGGATACCGTCGGAGGCCTCGTCATCAAGGATCTCGATCAAGACGTCCTTGCAAAGGACGATGAACCCGAGGGGCCCAGAAAAGAAGCCTCAGCAATCATCAGAATCTTCCGACAAGCGTTCACCCGAAGCGAGCAAAATAGTCTGAACAACCTCCTGATGGCTCTGGGATCACGTCACACGTCGTGGCCGAAGGACATGGCCATCATCGCTGCCCTTCTGACCGGTGTCGAACCGGCGGATTCTCAGCAAGACACATACAGGCGAGTCCTCCACAAATTGGGCCGGCTGCTCCATGGCCATCTTTTCCACAACTCTGTCACCATGTCTCATGGCCTTTTCTGGTGCCCGACGGACCTGTTCAGCATGCCTCTCCAGCCAACGGTGCCAGGAATGCCCCATTTGACTTTGACTGCCAATGGAGATCTTCATGGCGCGTGGCGCATAAGGGAAGTTGGCGCTGCCGAATCGAAGTTGGTCTGGTTTCAAAGCAGCCATGTTTTGATACGACGGCATATCCAGCGTGCCCTGAAGCAACAAGACAGCTGCCGGCTTTTGGCCGAGCCGGGGTCCGAGCCAATCACCCGAGCTCTTCTGGTTTCCGGTCCACTTCCGCATCAAAAGGTCACCAGAAATCGTCTCTTTCGTTTCATTGGGGCTGTTTATTTCCAAGAGCCACTCTCAAAAGAGGGATGGGATCTCGAGACACTCACCATTTCCGGCAACGATGATTTTCTTTGCACTTTCCCCAAAATTCCTGACCCTTCCTCCCACCACCAGCGTGAGACTCCGGAAACTCAGCACCAGCTCATTTGGAGAGGAAACACCAAGAACCTTGACGCTATTTTCGATAAGCTCGATTTGATGATGTCGGATCAGCTGGGAAGACGCCTGCTCCATCTTGCAGCCATCCGGGCCGATGAAAAATCCGTGGAATTCTTGCTGCAGAAGGCTTCAATGCACTGCAACTTGCCAGACGTGCTCAAGGCGAGATGTCACAATGGGATGACTGCACTGCACTGTGCAGTTCAGGCCGGATCCCCTGCCGTAGTGATGCGACTTCTGCAGGCAGGGAGTGACGTTGAAGCTCGAGACATTTCTGGAAATTGCCCCATTCATGTCGCGGCTCAGATTGGATCTCTTCCTATTCTTGAGGGCTTGCTCCTTCTCACGAAACAAAACATTGTCAACGCAATTGGTTCCCACTGCCTGACTCCACTTCACTTCGCAGCAGGTAATGGTCACGCTCGACTCGTCAGAGCACTGATTCGAGATGGGGCAATACCGGAGAGTCTGGATGACCTCGGCTGGACGCCCCTCCATCACGCTGCTGCGATGGGCCATTTAGAATCAATTGCTTGCCTCGTCCGTGCTTCAAGGTCTCGGACTGTGCATGATTGGCTCGGCTGGTCGCCTCTGCACATCGCAGCAGTGACAGGGTCTGAGGCGGTCGTTCAAGTCTTGATCGGGGCGGGGTGGAATCCGAGGCAAATGGATCGGTTTGGTTGGCTACCAAGTCGTTTCGCAGCTATCTCCCGGAACCCCAGCCTCGTCGAGCTCTTCCCCAAAGATTATGGCCGAAATTCTCCTCGACTTGCGGCAGAACGGCCACTTTGGACTCCAATGCACGTCATTGCACTGGAGTCACCAGGACTTCTCCTCCGACCCATCACCGATGGGGGCTTTCACTTCGATCTCTTCGGCTCGGCCGAGCCCTACGAAGCGATCAAATTTGCAGCAGAGAATGGGTTCCTTGACGCCCTCCGTTGGCTGTATGAGCACAATACTGACATGAGCTTCAATTTTGTGAGTAACCACGGTCGAACTCCTCTTTCTTTGGCCTCTGAGAACGGACACCAGTCAGTCGTGCGTTTTCTTCTACAAAAAGGGGCCAGACCTCATGATTGTGACGATCTGAGCATGACGCCTCTCTCCTGGGCCGTCCTGAACTGTCACGAAGGGAGTCTCAAGCACATGATGAGATCAGGCCGACCTGCCCAAGAAATTCTCGATCTTGACAAGGCAACACTGTCCTGGGTAATGGTGCAAGGGTGCTGTGAGACTGCACAGATTCTGCTCGAATGCTTCCCCGAACTCAGCTCCAAGCTGGATCTGGATTTGTTAGTCTCGGTCGCAACTGCGGGCCACGGCGAAGCGGTGAGATTCATGTTCAAGCATTCGACTACACTGCGCCAAGAGGCGTCCTCACCGCCGCACTGTGATCACATCACTATCGCTTTTGCGCAGGCTGTTCAGGGGGGCCAACTATCGGTTGTCAGGGCTCTGCTGGATGTGTTGCCTGAAATCCGACGCTTGACCATTACCTGCGGGAACTCGCCGCCCATCATCCAAAGCAGGCGGGCGCCCATGACACGCATCTTAAGGGGAAGCTCTCCTCTGGATATTGAGTCCAGTTCGACCGATCTCTGGTGCATCCGGATTGCAGAAGAGCACGGCCATCAAGCCCTGGCGAGCTTGCTTCATGGTCAAGACGTTGGGTTCAGATTAGGTCTACAAACCTCAGATTTGCTACGTATATCAGCAACTGTTGGTCATGAGAGTATCTTCCAGACTCTCCTTCGTACCATTCAAGAAGCCTTGCAGGGCTTTGAGATGTGGAGGACGTGGGAGGGGTTCCAGAAGACGTTGGCCTCGATAAATTGTCCGGATATGACCTCTGACGTCGCCTACCTTTCGCCAAGTGGCGTGATTCCTGAGCCTCCTCTTGAGGAGAAAATCTGTTGCTCTCAGGCCCTCAAGCGAAGAGATTTCGGCAGCCTGCGATTGCTTCGGGATCGATGGATCAAAGCCTCTTTATGGGCGCGACAAGGAATCCTGGGATCAAGGGAGGGAAAAGGAGAAGATTGGTCACTCTTTCTGATCCCTCTCGAGATCGCTGCAACAAATGGCCACGTGGTCATTGTGCAGCTTCTACTGGACACGCTCACGGGATACAAGATTCCATTTGCCGGTGGTAGGGACATACTGTCCCTGGCGGTGGAAGCGGGTCACAGGCCCGTCGTGCAGATGGTGCTTGCCGAGATGCAGAAGAAGTCCCAGGACTTGCCCACGGACAACTGGAGCATCCTTCTTACAGAGCCGTTGAAGAAGGCCTTGGAAAAGGGTCACGCGGACATTGTGCAAGTTCTTCTCGAAAGGGGGGCCGGCGTGGGGACAAATCTTCCCGCAGCTGTAAAACAAGGGCATCTCGACATCTCTCTTCTTTTACAAGCTCAGGATGCTCGCCACAACAACATTGATATGCAAAAGTTGCTTCACTATGCGGCAGCTCTCGGGTGGAACGAGGTGGTGGAGGCGATTCTTGAGCGTTGCGCCCAAACCGGAAGCCTCGGAGTTTTGCAGCAGAGCTTGTCAGTCAAAGAAACGCTTCAAGTTGGGTCTTGGCACCTTTCGGGGCTCGGGTCGCCGCTGTGGTGGGCTGCGCTCAACGGGCACGAGGAGACTGTGCGTCTTCTGATCGACAACGGCTACAACGTCGGCCAGGTCTACGGTACGACTGGATGCACGCCACTTTGGTGCGCAGCATACAATGGCCATGAAGGCATTGTGAAGCTCTTGGTTGGAGCGGGTGCGGCCACGGATTCCAAATCTTTCAGAAACCACGGCACACCGCTTCATCAAGCCGTTTTGCGAGGGCACGAGGCCATCGCGCGGTTTCTACTTGAGAATGAGGTCAAGTCGCGTATCCCCGCAGATGAGAGGTATGGCTTTCTTCTGCTCCTTGCCGCGGACCTGGCAAGTCGAGAAATTGCCCGGCTCTTTCTACAAAGGATTCTGGCGGCGGCTCGTCCTTCACAGGATCTCTCTACCTTGCTCCAGTGCCTCTTGACAATCGCCGCAGAGCATGGGTGGGAAGATGTTGTGGAGCAATTGCTGCTCACCGAGGGCGTCTTGTCAAAGGAGATGCCCTCACAGGCCGCCCTCAGGATGGCCCGCCATCCGGCTTACATGTCGCTGCTTGAATTCCGCTTTGCCTCTCTAACGTCCGACCAACCAAGGCGCTCCTCAGAAAAGCAAGCCCAGCCCACATCCCCACGTCGGCCGCAATGGCTGTGGTTGAGTGAAGACTTTTATCTGCAGTGTTCAGCTCTATGGCACGCCCTCGAGCGGGGGCACAAGGCTCTGACACTCCGTCTGATCGAGCGGGGAGCCGTCTTTTACACGCACGATGCCACCATCTACGAAATCACACTGCAGTACGCCGCCTTCCATGGATGGGAGGATGTCGCCCAGGTTGTGATTCCCATGGTGAAGACGGTCGACATTCGCTGTCCTAGGGCCGGTCTGGTGAATTCTGTCTTCGTGATTGACCCGAAAACCATCTACAGGCCTGTTTCGCAGACCCGCGTCTTGAGTGGCGAAACTACCCTGTCCGTCGCTGCCAGGTATGGGCATGAAGGTATCGTGCAACTCCTCGTCGAGAAGCACGCCAAGATCGTCGTCCCGGGTTGCGAAGAGGTCTCACAAATCTGGGTCGCCATTACCAACGGGCACGCCCGGGTTGCGGAATACCTGATTCAGTGCGTGGCCAATCATTCGTTCAAGTTCGAGGACGATCGATCGCCTCTGGACACCGGTCCTCGCGGAAGACTTCCTACCACCAAATACCTGGAAGAGGCCGGCCGCCGAGGCATGCACGGCGTTTTGGCGCTCCTCATTGACGAGGGCGCCTGCCCAGGGCTCTTGAAAGACGACGGCAGCCTCTCCCACGTGTTCTGGGAGGAGCTCATCTTCCAGGCTGCCGAGAACAGCCACGAAGCCGTCGTGCGCCTCCTACTGACTCGCGGCGCGGGTAACGCCAACACCATCAACAAGAAAGGGTTTCTCGCCAGCCTCGCCACCAACGGACAGACCCACAACCTGCAGCTCCTGCTCGACCGCGGCCACGCCTCCCCGATGACCTGCCTCGACGCCCTCAAACACGCTTTCGAGAGCAAGCAAGACAAGACCGCGACGGTCCTCATCAAGCACGCCATCGCGAACAAGTACAAGAACCCGACCCCGCTGTGCATGGCCGCCGCCTGCGGCGCCGCCTCGGGCGTCGAGCTCGTCCTGTCCCTCGGCGCCGACGTCAACGGCAGGGCCGTCTACGACCGCACGCCCCTCTGGTGGGCCGCCCGCAACGGACACAGGGACGTCGTCGAGCTGCTCCTCGACAGGGGCGCCGACATCCATGCCACGGACCATGAATCCCACGACGCCCTCTGGCAGGCCATGAGGGACGAGCACGAGGATGTGATAGAGCTGCTGATCCAGAGGGGCGCCAAACCTATGGCGAGACCGTAGGACCCCGCTTGGGCGGCCTGGAGTGGTCCTCCTCGGGGACCAGCTCAGAGGACCGCAACAGGCCCAGGAGATTGATCTGGAAGGCTCCCAATTGTCGAGGAACATCTGATCTCTCATCACTCCTCCATTTATCATTGTATTTCCGAGATCAAATCCAGAACCTTTTTTTGTCTTTCTTTCATAGCTCCCGAGGTCGGCGCAACAACATTTCTTTGATCGTGTAGGGCCAACCAAGACGGACCTTTCTTTTTTCTTCTTTTCCTTCTTTTCCTTCTTTTCCTTCTTTTCCTTCTTTTCTTTCTTTTCTTTCTTTTCTTTCTTTTCTTTCTTTTCTTTCTTTTCTTTCTTTTCTTTCTTTTCTTTCTTTTCTTTCTTTTCTTTCTTTTCTTTCTTTTCTTCCATAGCCGCACCTCCCTGATCCCCGCACACCCCACCGCGTGGAGACTACAATCAATCCTCGAGCCGCAACTGATCTTCCCTCTCACGATAATTCTTTCTCGCATAATCCACCCTCACCTCCCTGATCCTCGCAAATCATACAATCTAGCCACTGCAACTGACTTTCCCTCTTGTGATGTCATTTTCTCATTATTCACCATCACCTCCCTGATCCTCGCAAACCAGACAATCTAACACTGCAACTGACACTCCTCTCGTGCGACGACCTTCCCCCAATTCTATATCCTCACGAGCCTGATCTTCACAATCCATTCAATCCAACCACTGTGACTTATCCTCCGTGATGATCACAAGGCCCTTCTCAATCCTCTGAAGATGAACCATCATTCAGTAGAGACAATTCGTCACATTTTCGTGTCTCTTGCCAAACGATAGTAGTCCACACTAAGGTAAGAAATGGACGGATGAGATGCCGCATTGATTGTTATCTCAAAAAAATTTCCCCTCCCCGTCAATCATTATGGTCTTTGTTCCCTTACGGAAAATTGTATGCGAAAAGGAGGTGGCTTGATCCTGTGCGAGTACCGCTCAGCCACAATTTCAAGCCACATTGGACATCAACTTCAAACCATCGCCACCTCCTATTGCACTCTTGCCCCTTGTGACTACCCTCCCCTACCCTCCCCTGCTCCATCTAGGCCGCTTCCGAAGACCGAGACTATTCACATCTTGGAGAAATATGGATAAATGCGTAATAAGTCTCAGTCACCTTTACCAGTGGATTGCATGCTTTCGCCCATGAATAGCATTCCCTCGTCACATTTCTTTGCAGTCCGGGGGAAGAATATCGTGATCAATTTCTGGGTACTAGGTCGTCAATGTTGGAAGCGATACTACTAGGTTCTAGGTATACAGAGTCTCTGTGAAGCTTCTTTTGCACCGTCTGTTTCCTCTTTTCCCCACCCTACCCTCCAGGCGCTCGGCAGTGCGCCTAGGTGCAAGTGGTACGACAATTCAGTCTCAATTTCCCAGGGGAGTTTGCACAATCACCACGGTTCTCGTCATCGACTCCCGGATGCCAACGAAGCCCCACATGAAGACCCAGGCTAAAAGACTGCGTCAGCAAGACACCCTTTGTCCCCCTGGAAAGAGAAATGCAGAACATGCAGAACATTGAAAAGCACGGGAGGGGGAAGGGGGGTGGGGGGGGCTATTTTCC
>NIGD01000001.1:3266420-3281367 GCA_003055185.1 Escovopsis sp. TC
TAGCCCCCCCCTCCCGCCCCTCCCTATCCCCCCCCCCCCCCCCTCCTCCCTTTAAACAAGCAACACTCCAATCACTCATCACAGCCGCCCCAACCTGAACACTCCCCTTCTGAACACTCCCCTTCTGAACACTCCCCTTCTGAACCCCCTTCCTCCCAAGTAACACCTCGCCACAGCTCATCATCAGCTTCATCTGGAACCTCCTCGAAATCCGCATCCGCGCCTCCACCCGCTGGATGATCGGCATGTCCTCCAAAGCCCACCTCTGCATCGACGGCCTCCTCGCCCTCATCGCCCTCTTCCTCGGCGGCTCCCTCGCCCGCGGCGCCCTCCCCAAGTACCAGCACATGCCCTGCGACACCTTCGACATGACCATCTACGCCTCCTGCTCCGGCTCCTCCCTTGACTTCGACGACGACCCCTTCAGCACCTCGGACTCATCAAGCAATCTCCCCGTCGTTAGCCCAGCCCTCGCCGCCTCCGTCTCCGCCTTTGTCCTCGTCAACGCCGCCGTACACGTATTCGCCTTCGTCGCCGGCTGGATCGACGTCAGCCGCCGCGATCGCGCGAACAGAGAGCTCGACGCCAGTGCGCGACAGTCCCAGGCCAACGCCGCCGTTGTTGACACGGATGAGGACGGCAAGGAGCTTTCGTCGTTCAGGAGCGCCAGCATCGGCGGCGGCGGCGGCATCGAGCTTGCGCCTCCGAGTGCGCAGGATCCTATGGAGATGGGCGTCTCGCGGCCTGAGCAGGCGTTTTACGCCTCCAACCGCGCGGAACATGCTGTTTGAGGGGGGTATCCTCTCTTTTACTTCTCTTGATTCCTTGTGGTCCTACCCCCGTGTTTCTTTTCTCTTCTTCCCTTTCACAATTCTTGCTTCTCGTTCTCTTCCATCGGGCTTCTCGGTTCTGGTTATGAAAATCCAACAAGAAGCTTCCCTGCGTCATATATCTCATCATAAGTACATAGTAGCTCAAGGCGTTCCATAATGGTATAATGTCTCTTCACGATATCAAAACACAACACGCTCACCATCGCCGCATTTCACTGAACACATACAAGACGCTGAACTTCGTTGAACTCACACACAAATCCACTTTCCCGCTGAACTCACATGGCATGCTTGAATCCTTGATGATCGAAACATTACTGAGTATGACCATGTATACCTTCTCTAGAAAATGACACGCGCGCAAAAAGATAGAGATAAACTCTTTCGGGTATTTGTCCAAACCGCGGCCAATCCTCTCATCCCTCTCCACAATGCTCTGAGGAAGAGGACCGAGAAAATGGGGGGTTGGCAGGGGAATGTAAGGGGAAAATTGCTCGTGTCCATGAGATTTCATGTATCGCAATGCATCATCTCTTCCCAACGCTTCCCCAGCTTGCGCACCTTCTTCGGAGTATGCGTCGACGTCGAATCCACAATTTGAGGCTGCAGATTCATATCGCCCCTTGCGCTGCTTCCCACTCCGCCTGCTCCTCCTCCATTTATATGCATGAGCTCAATCTTGCGCCCAAGACTCAGCACGCTCTCATGCCCGCCGGATGCCTTCTGCGCTCCCCGAATCACGAGCGAGAAGTCGTGCCGCTCCTCGAGCGGCTTGCGCTTCGTCGGGCTCCGGCTGTGCAGCTCGCGCCGCAGCACGCCGTTCTCGCGTCGTAGACGCTCAACTTCCTGCTGTAGGTCCTCAATCAAGACGTTCTCCTTTTCCTCGGCATCGCTGCCGTCGTCCCCTTCCATGTCGTCGTCATCATCCAGGCCGAGGCCGCTCTGGAGGAGATCCACCTTCCGATCCCAGTGCTCCTCATTGCGCTCCTTCTCGAGCTGCATGGACGTCTTAAAGCGCGAGATCTCCAGCGCGAGGCGGTGCTCGTACTCGATCGCGCAGTCCTCGCGGACGTTGGCCTCCATCTCCAGCATCTGGTCCTCCATGCGCTCCTCCAGGGTGACGAGGTGTGCCTCCGCGGCGATGCGGGCCTCGGCTTGCGACTCGGCCTCGTCGCGCAGCTGCTCGACCTCCTCGCGGAGCTGCTCAATCTCGTCGCTAAGCCTGGCGATTTCCAGCGCCGCGAGCTCCATTGTCGCGCGCTCATCCGTAGCTTTTGGCGGCGGACGCTTTCTAATCGTCACGGATGCCGGGGGGACGAACGGCCGAAACTGGGACTGGAAGAAGTATGTCGACCTCTGCGGCTGCGCCTGCTCTTCGTTTCGGCCGCTGACGTGTCCGTGATGAACGGGAGGGGGGCTCGCCGACCGATCGCTCCCCGCAGACCGGTCAGAGAACATGGCGGATGCAACTGACTCTACCCGCATAGTGGTAACCTCGCGCGCGAGCGCTCCGTATCGCAGGATCTGCGACGTGGCGGGAAAATCGCCCAGAGGATCGGCGGTGACGATCATAATGCCGTTCTGCGGGTTCCGCCGGGGGACATTGGGGAAGGCTGCCGTCGACTGAGAAGGAAAAGAGTTCGAAAACAGCAGCTCAGTGAGCTTGCACTGGCGATAGGGGATGACGTTCGGCTGTGTGGTGATTCACCCCGTTGGATGTCAGCTCAACTCCGGTGTCTCCCTGATGCAGGCAAGCAGTCCGGGGACTGCGATTGCGGACTGTATGAGAAGCATGATGGCAAAAGAGGAGAGGCAACGTACCTTTCCCGACATTTGCGCGTCACTTTGTGCTTGGAGACATTGGCCCAGATACATCAAGCTCTCATTGATCTTACCAGCTTCCACCAATGTCGCGCCATGTGATTTTGTCTCCTTGGCACGCTCGCTGCCGGCCAGATCCACAATCGTCAGCTTGCTCCCGCTCCAGCATTCGGCGGCGTTCTTATGCGCCGTCGTCGGCGACATTGTCGGCGCCATCATCGCCGTCTTCTTTTTGACCTCGAAGCAGAAGAAGCCGTGACTTCTGCTCGACACCATGTTGCTGCCGGTTGACGTGACGCGCCTCTGCTGCAGGCCGGCCTCGAGGACCAGGAGGACTTCTTCGAGGTCCATGCAGACGATCTTGCAGAGGCCCGCGACGACCTTCCTGTCCGGCGACAGCTCCGTGGACTTGTAAAGCAGCGGCCGGCGGCGGAATTCCTTTGTAGCCACGGACTTGGACGTCGGCGTGAGGAGATCGTAGATGCGATCGTTATGGACCTCGTACATGGAGACGATGATGACGTGCTCGGCCGTCGGGTCGCACGCGATGCGGACGTCGCTGACATCCGGGATTCGAGGGAGCGAGGAGGGGTGAGGCAGTGTGGGTCGCATGCCGGACGCCGACAACATACTGAAATCGCCCTTGGATTCACGCTTAGCAGTTGTCCTGAGACGGCTGGCCGCAGTGAGAGACATGAAGGGCTTTTTCTTCTGATGAATCATCATCATCGTGTGCTTCTGCCGCGGCTGCTGCTGCTGCTGCTGCTGCTGCTGCTGCTTCTTGAAGTCTCCCTCCTCCTGCGTCGCTCGCTTGAGCGGGCCGGGGAAGCCTGCCGTTGTATTCCACCTCACGAGAGCGGGAGGAATCGGATCGTTGCTCGTGGGACATCGCTAATGCTCCGCCGGCCGACGTGCCTCCTCCGCCCCGCTCGAGGGCCCGCTACTGCTCGGGCTCGAAGATGCTGACTCGGGAAAGGTGCAGGGGATTCTAAGCTTTGATGGTTGGACTTGGAGCAGTGCGGATTGTGAGGTGGATGTCGTGATGTGGAGAGAAGGGGCCGATTGGTGGTGCCGTACAAATAGGGACGAGGGAGCCCAGGAGTTGGCTCGCGCCGACTGCGACAGGTCGGGATCGGGGCCATCGAGGAAGTGCGGCGCCGCGATCAGGACCGCCTCGGACACGTCGTAATTCTGGAGGGATTCGAGGACGGTCGCGTTGCAGGACTTGATCATATGGTCGCCGATGCTTCGAAAGAGGACGTTGAGCGCGAGCTGCGTCAGGCCGCGTTGAGATCGACTGCCGAGGATGGTATGGGTCTGCGAAGAGAGGTGAAACGAGAGAGGGAAGCATCGAGGTCAGCAGAGGCGCGCGCCGGATCGCGATAATCATGTTTTCTAGTACGATCCCACCCAACACTTGTAGTCTTGGAGCTACATCGAGCGCACCTTGCCAGAGCCCGTGACGCCGAGCGAAGCGACAACGGCGTCTGTCCCTTCGCCTCCGAGCGGCGCCAGGACGCCCTCGACAAGCGACGCAATCTCTGTGCCGTGGAAGACATCGAGCTGGCTGGCCTCCTCGCGGAAGACCTGTGTGAAGGCGAATCGGTCTGTTGTCCTCCGGCGATCGATGGGCGGGTTGAGGGTGATGTGCGTGGGCGGGGAGCAGTCGTCGGGCTCGTCGATGTGCAGAATGGGCTCGACCTGGGGCGCATCGAGGGGCGGCGGTCGCAGCCTGAGATAGACCTCGAAGAGGTGATGGGCCTTGACGGGCGAGTCCATGGCTGGCGCGAACGGAATGGATAATGGGTACGAGATATCAAGTACGGAGCAAGTACGGAGTTCTGGTATGGGGTTGGTGCGAAGTATTCCGTAATACTGCTATAGAAGATGCGGCGGTATGGCTCGACACGTGGACCGAATGGATGCTGACGTGTCGATGGTGATGGGCGCGGGCACGAGGACAGGAAGCCCGTCTTGGTCCTTCTGTCGACGACTCGAGTCCGACAGGGCCGTGTCTCCTGGCTCGGCTCAGGTGGACGGATGATGGGGATTTGATCGACGGCGAGGGGCCCTTGGGGTAATCGTACTCATGTGTATGGAATAGTCGCACGTTGGTGGTGGTTGGTGCCGTGCTTTCCACTGTTTACGGAATATTTCTGTACCAGTATGCCGACAGGACCCTCCCGTATGCACGAGGATGCTGACTGCGGCGTCATTGGTGCCCCGAGAGCCTGCAGTCGTGTTCCGTACCAACCACCGGGGTGAATAGAGAGAAGCACAGGGGAAGTGGAAGAGGATACGGAGCAATCCGTAGAGAGGAGGGGGCCAGGAGAGGGGGAAGGGGGGGGAGGGACGGCGGTGGTCCGGGCTGGCCGGGCAACGACAAGCGCGCTTCGCTTAGTAATCATCGCGGCAGCGTCGCCTGATAGACGCGACACACGCGCTTGAGGCCGCCGCCAGAAATCGATTCGAACATCGTACGAGTACGAGTAGGACCCAAAAGATCGTGTGGAGTGTAGCAGGATGCTACTTTCCTCTAAAAAGCTGCTGAGAATTGGATCAGTAGGTCCATTGACGCAATTGGAATGATTCGAGGGATGCAATTATGAGTCAAAGTCGGGCCATCCATAGAAGAGAATGGGACACTGTCTGAGATGATGGAGGGGCACCATCTTGATCCCAGGGACGGAGCACAGCTTCGCCCTTGTTCTCTGACTCGTGCCCACAACTCGTACGAAGGGTATGGGCCACGTTTCGAGAGGCCGTATCTGGAATTCTCCACGACCCCTCTCCCACGGTAACGTCATAATCTTAGAAAGGATGGGTGGGCGTTTTGAAGAGGGGAGCACTCGGGCCCCCGCTGCGTGCAGGTGTAATGTATCGAGCTGCGGCACGAGGTAGCCGTGACCTCTTGAGATTCAAGGAAATCAGCTGCAGACAGGCATAGATGTGCCTCGATGCGCGAATCAGAAGACTTTGTGCGTGGATGCTTGCGGGGGACCTCAAGTCGAGAGAGAAACGCAGTCGGATGGCTCGAACGGGCCCCATGGCCGAAATGTGGAGCACTCCCGCAATATGATGTGCATATGTACAATCAGTACGGAGGAGTATCGCCGCAACAGCCTGCTGAGGCAAATCATGGACATCTTCGGAAGGATCCTCGTCGCAGCTCAGCGGCGAGAGGCCTTCGTGTAGCAGTATTTCTTAAAGACTGCCTGCCAAGAGTGTGAGGTCTCTCAACGCTGTTCTCGACGTCGGTAGGGGCTGCCCGACCGATTGGATGCATGCGAGTTGTGCTTGTACCGGTAGTCCTGTCTGTAAGATGACAAGAATTGGATGCGTGATCATCACAATGACTCACCCCATGATTCAGTTGTCTGCTGTCTTGTCTCACAACAGACACGCCTGGGGCCAAGTCGGGACGACACGCTCTGGACTGGGATCTGGGCAGCTCCCGTCAGCAGGTAGTATCCCGTAGTCGTGAGAGCAGGAGTAGCACGCCGGTACTCGTACTCGTGCTCGTCCCATGGAAATCATGAAAATCCCATGCAGAACGAATCTCGGCCCATCAGACGAGTGCCAGCGGCAGAATCGCGCACGCACACTCTTTCGGATGGGGCAGCTTCTGGACGTCGCAATCGAAGCCCAGATCAGCAAGAGTCACTCGCCCAGCAGGGGCATGCGCAGCTTTGACGTGGGCCCAGTTGCCACGACTTGCCCACCTGGGTATGGCCCATAAGCAGGAATATTCCCAGTGAGGATTCGCTCGACTGGGAGTATCACGGCGTCCCCCGTCCCCTGACGATTAGGCCTGACTCGCTGCGATGGCGAGGCAAGTGCCGTGACTGGACGAATTGATGCCGTGGGTAAGACCTTGTGACTGGGTGAAGTAGCCCATACTGCAAGTACTCGTACTCGTGCGAGTAGGTAGTATTGATGTCTGCTTTTCGAATTGGGAGGGACTCGGAGTGCTAGAAGTCTTGTCAAAGAGGGACCCGAGGTGAATCGACGCTGAAGAGGGTAAGAAGGACAATTGGTGACTACATGTACGGAGTACCATGCAATCCTCAGCAACCCCTTGTCTCAGTGCGCAGTTGCCTGAACGGCCGGTCTGTTGGTCGGGGACTTCTCCCTGGCTTCGATCTGAATCGAGGTGAAACGGCTCGTGGCGTTGGATGGCATTGGTGTTGAAGTGAGCATGAGTGTACTGGTATGTACAAGCGAGTACGGAGTACAAGTATCTTACACCTCCGAGTCCCTGTCTGTGCTTCGAACACGTACTCGTACTCGTACGAGTTTCGGTACTCGTGGAGACCTCGGTGGCAGCCCGTGCCATCACGAGGAGGAGATGCAGCTCGGCATCATCAATGGCTCACTCCATGCCTGTATTTCAAGTTTACTTGTTCCGTGGAAGTACTACCTATTTTGATGAGCACGAGTAAGCCGGTCCCTCCCCGGTGTAAGTTTGAACACGTTTCCCATTCCAATGGATTTTCAAAGATTTTATCTCCTTTGCCTCAACCACGTTCCAGTTTCGAACTTCGGGTTCAGGGAGTCGCTGCTCCCTCGTCGATGCATACTCCGTACTCCGTACTCCGTACTCCGTATTCTTAGAGGCAATGCGGGAAGGAGCAACCGGCAGCGAGTTATCAACGCCGCTATCAGCCGCGCAGCCAATCAGCGCTCTCCCTGCCGGCGCATCCAAGAGGCGGTGTCTCTAGGAATTCGACCACTCGCACCGCTCTATTGCCCTAAGCGGACTAGCGCGGGGCCGCGCTGCCCGTCCGCAAATCAGGCTGCAGACCCCACCATCGCTCTTGCCCTGCGCTCTGGGGGGGAAAGAGGTTTCGGCACGATGGAGACCCGCAAGGCAAGGGCGCTCGACAAACTCTCCAGATGTCCTGCCATTTGAAAGGCCCGCCCTCTCTCCGTACCTAGTACATCCCAGGGGATGAAGAGGAGCCAGTTTCCAGTGAGCAAGACCCCGTCTCACGCTAGTGGGCAGTACGGAGGATTCCTGCCGGAGGTACCCATTGGCCTGCGCGACAGCGGAAAGGCACCTCGCGCGGCCCAAATCCCAGGTCCCTCGTCCCCCCTCGACCTTGAGGCAGGTGCTACTCTGGAGCCACGCCAGGTACGGAGTACTCGTGGTAGGCAGTGGTAGGCGATGTCAGACTGAAATCTTTTTTTCTCTCTCCCTCTCCTCTCCTCCTCTCCTCTCTTCTTTCCCTCCTTCTTTTCCTCTCTCTCTTCTTCTTCTCCCTGTCTTCTTGCTTCACATTCAGCAACTCTTTCCCCCCTCAAGACAACGAAGTCGCCCTATTCACAATAGATCCCAACAGAGAACCAATCCCAACCAAAACTTCGTCGAGTCAAAATGCCTTCGGCCGTCGCTGAGCTGTAAACGCCCACTGCGAGCCGTGTCCTGGTCTTTGGCCGCGGCTCGCAGTCCAGCAGTTCATCGAGTTTTCAATCACTTCACCCTCGACGATAGTTTCCACAGGCTTTCCCCTCCCTGAGCAGTAGCTTTGAGAGAGTCTGTGTCTCTGAAAGAAGCATCATATTCTGCGAGAAGCCCGGCTCGATAGGCCTCCCCATTGTCCCCCCTCCCAAATCGCCCAACCACACAGTTCTCATGCTCTTACCGGGCCTCCCTCACCAGCGAATTCGATTCAAGACCTCGGTCGACACCCTGCTTCGAAACCTGCTCATCACGAAAACGGTTGTGTTCGAAAGAGCATAGAAAAGGATAGCACGGGACACCAAGAGACGGCACGGGACAGGCCGTCCATCATACAATACACAGACATCAGCAAGATTCAATATCTCACGCCTCAGACATCTATCGATATCACCTTTCTCTTTCGGCAAGGATTTTCTATATCTCTCCTTTGACCCGATTCATTGCAACGCATTTACACGCTATTGCCACTTTGAAACCACCCGCTAGGATTCGACTACACACATTCCCAACATGTCACGCAACGTTCGTCGCAAGCTGCCGGTCAAACCCACCAGGCCTCGCAAGCGTCGGGATTCCGACTCTTCGTCCTCGCTTGACTTGTCTGATGACGGGGGGTACTCTGCCATTGAAGACATCAGTGACTCCGAAGACGATGACGAGGATGATGTCAACGCGGTCGAGGAGGAGAGTATTCTAGCCGAAGGCAATGTAAAGCCCTTGGCTGCTCCTCGACCGCCACTAGACGTTGATGATGAGGAAAATATGGACGACGACGACAACAACGACGAGGAAGAGGATGAGGATGAGGATGAGGGAGAAGCGGGGGAAGAGAACGAGGAAGAGGACGAGGATGAGGAACCCGAAGAGCAAGCGGAGCATGAATCGATCGAAATCGACGAAGGGGATATCGATGACAACGCTAGCTGGGGTGGCATCG
Source organism: Escovopsis sp. TC (assembly GCA_003055185.1). Taxonomy (NCBI): domain Eukaryota; kingdom Fungi; phylum Ascomycota; class Sordariomycetes; order Hypocreales; family Hypocreaceae; genus Escovopsis; species Escovopsis sp. TC. The sequence goes on from NIGD01000001.1 coordinate 3,275,476, forward strand.
TCTCCGAAGGCGATGAGAGCCAGGCCTCGGACTTCTACACCGAGTCGGCTCATCTTGCCCCTGACATCACCGTGGAGCGTCATGTGCGCTTTGATGTGCCCGACAGTGACTCCGACTCGACTGAGACGGAGGATGACCACGCCGACCTCTTCCCTGACATCTTCGTCTCTCAAACCGCCCTCGATCCCGCCTTTCGCCGTGAGATCGAGCACGATCCCGACGAGTCCTCCGGATCAGGTTCTTTCTGGGACTACCACGGCCAGTATGAAGAGGATGAATCGGACTCCGAGACGGAAGAGATCATTCGACGCCTCTCAGATGACGAGGCTACGGTGTCCGTGCCCGCGACGTCTGTAGCCGCCAATGGCATTGCTCATTTCACCCCTGCTTTCGAGGAACCACTGGAGCTTGATGGATATGAGAGTGAGTCGTGCCTGTGAACGACTTGACCCCGCCGTGCGCGTACTGACCACTCGACACCGCAGCCGATGGCGATACCACTGATGAGGAGGACGTTCCCGAACCCATCATCCGCAAGAGAACCCGTCGCCCATCGAATGCCGTCAGCGAGCTCTCAGACTCCGAGATGGACTCTCCCGTGAAGTCTCAACGTGGACAGCCCCGCGTGGGCCGATTCAGACTGGACCGCTCGGATAAGAAACCGATCGCCGTACTGAATCCCCTGACCAAGAAAATGATGATCTTCACCCCGCATCGACGCCGTCAATTGGACCTGTCGCCCGAGCAGTTCAGCATCCCCTGGTCCATTGAGGAGCAGCAGTCCCCGATTCTCGGCAACCCGGCGAACATGATGCTGAGCGCCATGCTTTCGACCAACACCTTTGGAGACTTCGTCAACGCCAACACCGTCGGTCCTGCGGAGGCGTTCTTCCCCTTCCCCTCCGAGGCCAACACCGCCGACGAGAGCCCCTCGTCGCCGAGCCTACGGGGAGATGAGGATGATGACGAGGGCAAGCTGGACATCAGCGACTTCATCACATGGGGTGAAGAGGCAGCCTCTTCCGAGGACGAGGCGACGAATGACGACTGGCAGAAGGCCGCTCCGAGACGGCCCAGCACGGCTCACGGCGAGCGAGACGTCTTGTCGCACTTGACCTCGGACACGGTCGGCGCCTTCCGTCGCAATCAGATCAACCAACAGCTGATCCTGAGCAACCAGGCAACGCAAGATTCTCTCGCATTCAGCGGGCCGTACAACTTCACGGCCCTGAGGGGCCTGCGGTCCGACCGGTTCGACACCGCAGGCGTGCCCCTGACGCCGATTCGACGGCACAAGAGATCGACGACCGAGAGCACGCGCAGCCCCGTGGAGCTGCTCTCTGCCAAGCGCAAAGCCCCGGGCGATGCCAGCGGCAATCGCAAGCGATCGAGAAGCATTTCCGAGGTCAACTTTTTACACCTCTGATCGGCATGAGACGAAGGTCTCTGTCGATCCCAACGCCTCATAGTAGGTCGTCGATGCAACTCACAAATACGCGCGAGGACGGTGCAGCTCTTTTCTACCAGCCAAAAAGCTTCCCCTGGCCACGCCACTGCTACATTCTCTTGCTCCTTCTTCCTTTGTTTTCAATACTTGCGCACGTTCCTCTGTCATGCAAAATGTACCGGATTCTTCTCCAATACATGGTCGATATGATGAAAAGGCTCACTCGTACCGCTAGACGGGAAGAGGACGATGAAGGTCCTCTGGGAGGTCTCAAGACCAGCTCGGTCGGTATTGCGAGATTCACCAAAAAGGGGGGGAAATGATAAAAGAAGCACCCACAGTGGGGATGAAACCCCTGAGAGGGGACACAATACCCAAGCATGCCGAAATGCCAGTTGAACCCGAAGTGGCACCAGGAAACATGACCTGCATTCATCTTTGACTTGACGCCCGGGAAGGGGGTTGCACAATCTGGCAGCGAAATGGAATGGAAACGGACGGCAGAATCTGAGAATCAAAAGTTTGCAAAAATCGGGCTGCATCTTTGTACGGAGTACGAGTAGGGGTACGGTACGCACTGTTTCTAGAGGGAGGCGCATGGAGATTCGTTCGCTAGGAGGTATTTTCTTGCAATTCTACGATGCCAAAACAAAAGAGATGCTCGCGTGAGAAATGGAAGAGATGGCGGTGATGGCATTGTTTGATGTTGATCCATTGCGTGCAAACGGTCGTCTTAGGAAAGATGGAAGTGAACACGAGAAGAGACAGATTCTGAGGTGAAAATGTTGGAACCGTCATGCAGCGAGGAGAAAGGGAGCGATCCAAGATCCATGGCGTGAGAGCCGCCTTGTGAGCAAAGGGTAAGAAGCGAGGGAAAGAAGCCAAGGTGGAGAACAATGGAGCCGTCCCGCAGCAATGGGAAAAGAATTGCAAAGACTGAATGAAGTGCGGATGATGGATGGGTTCATCAAAATTGAAAGCAAAAAGAGAAGAAACTGGTCCGATCTAGCCAGGACTCGAACCTGGAACCTTTGCCACCGGAAAGCAACGCGCTGCCATTGCGCCACTAGACCAGTTCTTGGTGGTAGGCCGACCCGCAATGGGGGCTATATGGCTGGAAGCAGTGCCCAGGTGGACCCCACTGTCAGACGATGTCCATGACCTTCCAGAGAGCAAACGAGGTCCGATGTCTCCATCCTAGCTACTCCGTACTCCGTACCTACTATCTAAACAGACTTTTTTCTTCATCATGCGATACTCGGTCAAAAGGCGCATCACCTGGGGACACTCGATCTACTGATTTCCTGGTGGATTTGGCAGATCTTGGATGGACGGGTCCGCGGATGGATCGAAGTGTTGTCGGAGCGGGTGTGTCGAGAGCGAGGGATCGAGCACGCTTAGTCATGCATTCGTGGCCGTGGACGTTTTCAGCCGGTCGATGGAGTCTCCTGCGCACTGTGCGGGGATGCAGATGCAGGGCGACAGAACGACGGCAAGGATCGCGGAAGACAGTGTCAATCAAAGGTAATTTACAGTACGGAGTACTACTTGCACGGCTACCCTGTACAGGTAGTACTACTGGTACGTGGGCTCTCCACCTCGAACTGCAGTGGAAGGCGCGGAAATGCAGCGGCGTGTTGAATCCCAGGAAATTGAATGGGATCGATCATTGAATCCATGGATCTATTGCATTGATCCATTTCCTGCTCGAGCTGCCGTTCATCCACGAAGCATCCAATTCTTCCTCGATCAATGCCCCCGAGGAGCAGTAGTCGGAAAAGCACCACGGAGTACGGAGTACTCCGTCTCCCTCCCTGCCGGCGCCGGGCCCCCCCCCCCCTCCCCGGCGCAGATCGTTTCCCTCCTCGTCTGCACGATCTCCGTTCGAAGGCAGCGCCAAGGCATGCCCGGCGCGGACAAGGTGTCGTCATCGTGTTCGAGTGCGGATACTCCAGTACTCACTCTTCATACCTCTTTACCTTCATACCTCTCCATGCGAAAACTGGATCTGGCACTGGCGCTGGCACTGGCATGGACGAGCTGAGCTTCTGTCTGTTCCACCACGTCCGATCGATGCCTTGAAACGCCCTTCGCCCTTGACTCTTCGCTCTGCCTTTCCTTTCTTCTTCATCTTCTTCTTCTGTCTTTCTCGCCTCCCTTTCTATCCCCCACAGAGATCGTTCGTTCTCTCTCTCCCCCCCCCCCCCTCTATTCCCTTCTTCTAGTCGCCAGTCTTGAAACTTGGCTTTTTTCTCGACCCTAGGATCCGGAAACCGCGACGATACGGTACGGCTAGACAGCGTGCGAGCGTCCTCCTTTGTCGTCCTTTTCTCTTCGTTCTGCCTCGATTCAAGCAGCTTGGCATCTACGAGCACGAGCACGAGCACGGGCACGAGCACACAATGTCCTGGGAGCTTACCAGACGACGGGTGATCCGTTCGCTCAACTCCAGGTGCATCCACGGTCGTCTGGTGAGTCTTGGATGCCGAAGAAGCTCCCACTCTGTACTTGATGCAGCGAACGATACTATGAGTGCGGGTACCTGTACGGGCGCGAGGACTGGACGTTGGCGAGCTGCATCCGTGTCTGGATATGGCAGCCTACCTTGGTCCTCGCATGGATGGACGTGTGCTGCGACTCGTGCGGGTCTGTGGAGATGGCTGAATCATGGGCCGTTTCGTCTGGGTCCAACAGTGGATGCAAGTTGAGATGGATGGATGTGGATGGATGATGGATGCATGGATATGCCGAGTCCACGCTCATCCATGGCTCTGCTTTTCTCCTCCTTCTTTTCCTTACCACGAACTTTCCTTTCTTTGATTATTCTTCTCTACCCTTCTTCTTCCCTTCTTCTCCATTGCAGATGACCCAGTGCTTCTTCTTGTTGGGAAAAGAGTCGAATGGCTGATCATCCTTCTCCCTCTTGACAGCCGCTTCTACATCTCCTTGTCTTCCTGGTCGAGATGGCCTTCGTTGCGCGGCTCGTGTCCAAGTTCAACTCGTATTACGATGAACGGCCACGTAAGAACCCCCCCCCCCCCTAACTCTCCCCCTTTTCCATTCATATTTCCCATCATAGCAATCCATTCAAGCCCCTCTTCCATTCCTCATCCTGATCTGCATCTCTCAGCGCAAATTAGAAATCATGGGTGACTGACAAGACGAATGCCCACCCCGGCTCCTCAACTACCGCGCACTAGTCATGACAATGATGGTGACCAACGCCATCCTCGGCGGCATCGCCGACACCGTCGCCCAGACCATCACCGCCGTCCGCGAGCGCGCGGTCCGCAAGCCCGGCGGCCCCACCGGCGACGACCTCTTCGCCATCGAGATCCACGAGCTCGACCGCAAGAACCCCTTCAGCGGTCGCGACCTGATCCCGGACTCGGAGACCCTCCCGCCGCCGTTCGACTTCGAGCGCCTGACCCGCTTCATGGCCTACGGCTTCTGCATGGCGCCCGTCCAGTTCCGCTGGTTCAAGCTGCTCGAGCGCGTCTTCCCCATGAGCAAGACGAGCGCCTTCGGCCCGGCCATGAAGCGCGTCGCCTTCGACCAGCTCGTCTTCGCGCCCTTCGGCGTCGGCGTCTTCTTCACCGTCATGACGCTCGCCGAGGGCGGCGGCAGGCGCGCCGTCGGCGCCAAGCTCAGGGACATGTACGTCCCGACGCTCAAGGCCAACTACGCCGTCTGGCCCATGGTCCAGGTCATCAACTTCCGCCTCATGCCCGTCCAATTTCAGCTGCCCTTTGTCTCGACCGTCGGCATCGCCTGGACCGCCTACCTCTCCCTCTCTAATGCGTCCGACTGAACCACCAGCCTTTTTTTTTTTTTTTTTTTTTTTTTCCTCTCTCGTATCTTCCACCTTACCAGACCCGTTTCGTTATTTTGTCCTTTCATTCTCGAGATGGCATCCGTTCTCAGATAGAGCTGGGGGGTGACAGATCTTTTCTCTCCTTCTCGAGATGGCGTCTGTGCTGAAGGATTGGGGGCTTGCGAATTTCCTGATTCCTTTTCATGGCATACGCTTAAAGGTAGAGCCGGGGACTCTTGTCGGGGTCCATTCTGAAGACAGGCGTGGGGCGTCTCTCGATGCAGAGTAGAGAGAAGGGGCCTGAGGCGTCCGGAGTCGGGACGGTCACCATGGATTGGAACACGATACATCAGATTACATGTACCATATGTACACCATCCACGCATTTGTACTGTTAGAAGAGAGACTCGTTTCCACATGTGAATTTTCGAAGTACGAAGAGGGACATAATGGATGGACACAACCTCTCCATCTTTCCTCCCCTTACCTTGAGACGGATGGGAATAGCTTCACGTTCAAATCCATCTTGATCAAAACTCGAAGTTCCATTCTGTATGTAGGGTAGGCAGCAGCCGCAAGTCCGCAATTCGGAGCCCCGCCATCAACAAACCCCCAACCACTACCCATCCCC
>NIGD01000001.1:3281392-3323753 GCA_003055185.1 Escovopsis sp. TC
AACGCCAAATCCCCAATTGGGAGTCCCGCCCTCAATAACCCCCCCCCCCCCCCCCCCTCATGGTATCGATAACAATAATCTCGAGCTCCCTCGTCCCGCCGACTTCCAACGACCCCACCTCGACCTTCGCCCGCCTCGCCTTTCCATTCCATTCCTTCATTCCCTCACCCTCCGCGTCAGTTCCCTTCCATCTACCAGGTCTCCTTGGACACACGGGAGTCGCAGACCTCATCATTATCCTCCTTCTATCGCAATTGATTCGAAGAGGTTTCCATCGCCCGTCCGTCGCCAAGATGTCCCTCTCCAGCAAGCTCTCCATCGCCGACGTCGACCTCAAGGACAAGCGAGTCCTGATCCGGGTGAGCCCCTCCATTCCCTCTCACTCCAGCCCGATGCTCGGCCAATCCTACCGAAATCCATCCATTGGTCGGACTGCTTGACAATTGCAATGCATGCTTCAAGGGTCGTATGATTCAATGGATACCTCGCTGTATGAGTAATTCTGACTCGAACGCACCCTGCAGGTCGACTTCAACGTCCCCCTCGACGAGAACAAGAACATCACCAACAACCAGCGCATCGTCGGCGCCGTCCCCACCATCGAGTACGCCATCAAGAATGGCGCCAAGTCCGTCATCCTCATGTCCCACCTCGGCCGCCCGGACGGCCAGGTCAAGCCCAAGTACTCCCTCCAGCCTATCGTTTCTGAGCTCGAGAAGCAGCTCGGCAAGCCCGTCACTTTTGCCCCGGACTGCGTCGGCCCGGAGGTCGAGGAGATCGTCAACAAGGCCCACGGCGGCGCCGTCATCCTCCTCGAGAACCTGCGCTTCCACATCGAGGAGGAGGGGAAGGGCGTGAACGCTGAGGGCGAGAAAGTCAAGGCCGACAAGGCCAAGGTCGAGGAGTTCCGCAAGGGCCTTACCGCTCTTGGTGATGTCTATATCAGTGAGTCCTAGACTTCCTCTCCCCAGCATGGCATAGACACGGGCTTTCTTTCATTTTTTGCCTTGAAGAATTGTCCTTCCTAACCATCATGTCCACGCCTGATAGACGACGCCTTCGGCACGGCCCACCGCGCTCACTCCTCCATGGTCGGCGTCAACCTGCCCCAGAAGGCGGCCGGCTTCCTTATGAAGAAGGAGCTCGACTACTTCGCCCGCGTGCTCGAGTCCCCCAAACGACCCTTCCTCGCCATCCTCGGCGGCGCCAAGGTCTCGGACAAGATCCAGCTCATCGACAACCTGCTCGACAAGGTCGACAGCCTGATCATCTGCGGCGGCATGGCCTTCACCTTCAAGAAGGTGCTCAACAACATGCCCATCGGCGACTCCCTCTACGACGCCGCCGGCGCCGAGACCGTCCCCAAGCTCATGAAGAAGGCCGAGGAGAAGGGCGTCAAGGTCGTCCTGCCCTGCGACTACATCACCGCCGACCAGTTCGCCCGCGAGCCCAACACGGGCGAGGCCACCGACAAGGACGGCATCCCCGACGGCTGGATGGGCCTCGACTGCGGCAAGGAGTCCGTCAAGCTCTACCAGGAGGCCATCGCCGGCGCCGAGACCATCCTGTGGAACGGCCCCGCGGGCGTCTTCGAGTTCCCCAAGTTCGCTGGCGGCACCAAGGCCACCCTCGACGCCGTCGTCGACGGCTGCCAGAAAGACGGCAAGACCGTCATCATCGGCGGCGGCGACACCGCCACCGTCGCCAAGACGTACGGCGTCGAGGACAAGCTGAGCCACGTCTCCACCGGCGGCGGCGCCAGCTTGGAGCTCCTCGAGGGCAAGGTCCTGCCCGGTGTCGCTGAGCTGTCCAGTAAGTAAGCCACTTACCATGAGCAGGGACAGGGCCAGAGAAGAAGGGCGGCAAAGGATGCATTTCAAAAGGAACAAGAATTCAGGGAACAGGCAGAATCAAATGTTGACGGGTTCCCCTTGATGAAAGAAAAAGGGGGACAAGGAGCCCGTCTGTAGCTGTTTCAGCCTGATCTTAGCACGGTCACCAATGCCAGAGAAAAAAAAGGATCTTCCACATGCATGCGTCTCATGGATCGGCCAACCCGCCCGGCCGTGCAATCGCCTTTCAGCCATCGTGAATGACGTCCCATGCCACTCCTGTGCCCCGCTTCCCCTGGTTCCAAAGGCCTTGATTCCCCTCCCATGTCCATAATCGGTACATGGTCGAATCTGCCCTCATTCGCGCGACATGCCATATCAGTCGTATGTCATGCCGCATGCACCGTGCCCAGCCGCCTCACATCCCGCGTGCATTCTGCGCGGCCGCCCCTCCTGTTGCCATTCCCGCTGTGCTCCTTTCTATCACGCTCCATCCGACGCTGCTCACCTCCGCCTCGCGCTGTCGACCTTCTCGATCTCCTTCCTGCGCAGGGATTAGCCACGTTCACCCTCTCCTCGCGAGCCGTGCTTCAGGGGTCTGGCGCCAGGACGGTGGAGTGTATTGATGGGGGGAAGGGCAGCGCGGGAAACGAGGGGATGGTGTCAAAAGCTAAAGGTCATGGCTTGGATATATATATGGAGAGGGAAGACGTGGAAGAGGGGGGGGGGGGGGGGAAAGGGGGAAGGGGGGCCGGCGTACTTGAGCTGCGCGGAGAAGTCGTCCGTCATGTCGTCGTCGTCCCAGCTCTCCTCCCACAGGTGCTTCGTCTCGCCGTTGTCCTGCGCGGCCTCGGTCTGGTCGGCGGGCCAGTCTGTTGCACACGAGGCCGTTAGTCAAGATGGTCTTCTGAGATGCTCTTCCTGCTCCCGCGATATCGCAGTCCGACAATTGCGATTCACTTTCTGTTGCTCCACTCGCTTTTTTTGCTGTGCAAGATTGTGGGCCCTTGTCTTCCTGCTCCTCTGCTCTCCAAGCTGGTGACTCCTCCTCCTCCTCCTCCTCCTCCTCCTCCTCCTCCTCTTGCCGAACACATGGTACGTCAAAGCCTTGACATCTGCTTGATCCCTCGGAGATCAGGAGAAACCTACTGTCGACGGGGAAATCCTCGAACTCGTCGTCCTCGCCGAGAGTAGTCGCGGGCTTCTGCTCGGCCTTGTGCTCCGCCGACTGCTCCTGCTTCTGCTGCTGCTCGGTCTCTGCGGGTTTGCTTTCGGGAGCCATGATCGTGAGTCACGAGGGTGTTCGCGGATGGGTGTATTCGAAGGAGGGTGGACAGAGGTCGTGCGGGATGAGGATCGTGGAGGGGATGAGGCTGCGATGGGATGCGCGTTTGCGATGGGCTGTGGATGATGCTGTGACTTGAGTGCAGGAGTGATGATGGAATGGAGGGACGTTGATGGAGGGGGCCGTGATGGCGCGCCTTGTGAGGCTGGGAGGTGTGGCTCGAAGTGCACAGCCACGAGGGGGAGTTGGGGAAGAGTGTGTAGGGTAGGCGGAACGGATAGCGCGAGGGGGCTAACCCTAACCCTAACCCTCAGGGTCGATTTCATGTTCACAAGAGAACAGTGCTCCACCTTCAACTTCAACTTCAACTGCAACAACATCCATCTCTCTTCTCACACTACCTCGAACGCGTCGATCTCCTTGATCGTAGTCATGCTGTCCTTTTTCATTTTCGAAGCCAGCGTTGTCTCTGCATGCCGACGTATATGATTCCTTCCTATCTCTGAGCAAGCGCCGAGTCGCTCGATGCCACGGCCGCCCCCCCAACTCACTATGCCGTCGCCCTCTTCCCCGGCTTCCAGGCCCTCGACCTCTTCGACCCCCTCGACATTCTCAACATCCTGTCTGCCTCCACGCACCTCCGGCTCAGCAGCCTAGCTGCGACGCTGGACCCGGTCTCGACTGCGGTATCTTCACCTATGCATCCGCATCTCACAATGGGCCACAGCATCCTCCCGACGCACACCTTCGTGACCGCGCCGCAGGACATCCAAGTCCTCATAGTCCCCGGCGGCAGGGGAACACGCGATGACGCAGAGACCCAGCCCGTCGTGGACTTCATCAGGCACATGTACCCTCGGCTGCGGTACCTCCTCTCGGTCTGCACCGGGAACATGCTGCTCGCGAGAGCAGGCCTGCTGGATGGCAGACGGGCGACTTGCAACAAGAATTCCCTCGACGCGGTAAGCCCCTGTCGTCGCCTGTCCCGCCCTTGATTGGATTCTCCTCCAAATAGATGGGATGGTGGGGCAGGCAAATGGCAAGGCAAGGCAGGGAAGGTCAGGGGCCTCGAAGGTTTCTTCTATCAGGCTTCTGACCATACCGTTCTTGTGCTCTTGCAGGTCGCAGCATCGGCTCCCCACGTGAGATGGATCCGCCGAGCGCGATGGGTCTCAGACGGCAATCTCTGGACATCGTCTGGCATCTCAGCAGGCTTGGACATGACGTACGCCTTCGTGGCGCACGAGTACGGGTTGACGATGGCTAGGGACGTTGCGTGGCGCTCTGAGTACGTCTGGAACTCGGATCCTAGGAACGACCCATTTGCAAGGCCGCAGGGGTGTTCCCTCGAAGGGGATGCATAGTTCATTGCGGGCAAGTGCAAGGCGAGGCAAAGCAAGGCACGCCTTCATTGTTTGGCATTCTGGACTTTGATTCTCGGACTCGACCCTCAAAGCAAGCTAGCTATCGTCACATCGTCAAGTCGCGTCCTCGAGTGCCATTATCCAGGATGACGGCGTCTCATCAAGCGCCACAGGAGAGCCAAGCTGGCAATCAGTTGTAGTGGCAGACGGCGGGGTGGCGCTCATTGTGCGCGTGGACCCGGATCCCCACGCATTCCTTGTTGGGTTCACCCAGGCGGAGGCCATAGGAGCCGTGCGGGGCGCCGATGCAAGCGATGAGGTTCTCACCCTTGAAGTGCAGGTCCCTGTTGGCATCGAGATGCCATCCATCAACCTCGAACCTGGGCGGGATTTCCGCGCTGTTCAGGTAGCCCACGGCTCCTCGGCCTTGAGATTCCCAGAAAGCAGATTAGCAAAGCGTCTCTCTTGAAGCGAGCGTTCGCGGGTCCCCCCTTCCCCCCTCTTCCCCCCTCCTCCCCTCTAAGCAGAAACAACAGGATGGATGGTGAGGGGGAAGAAATTGGACACGTACAATCAGCAAAGGGGGAGAGAGGGACCAAGAGGGGGAGGGATGGAGAAAGGGGGGATGAGACTCTTGCTTGACTTACCAAAGCCGGACCGGTCAGTGAAGACCAGCTGCTCCTGGCCATCGAAGGTCAAGAGGTTCAGGCGAGTGCCGTCCAGGTAGAAGGTCGCAAAGCCACTGTCACGGGCTCCTTCGCAAGTTGCGTTCTGAAGGTCAAGGGGAAGGTTGACGAAGAGGTTCTGCAAAGCCGCGCTGACCCGGTCCTGGTGGAATTGAGTGCCTTCCCTGAAGACCTGCAGGTAGAAATACCCGCCCGGGAGCTGAGCAGCCGCCGTCGAGACGAGGGCGGCTCCGACGGAGAAGATGGCGGCGATGGAGGTCTTCATGGTGATGGATCTTGATGTCGTCGATGTACTTTTTGTCTGTCTGTCTGATCTTGATGGCTGGTGTCGTTGGCGAGAGACAGATCCGACCAAGAGGACAGCGACTACAGGGTCTTAAATACTCGTGGATTTGCTGCGGAGACCCCATTCTCCGCGACGACTAGATATCCTGACGTTGATTCATCCAACGTAATACGACGACACGACTGCAGCAGGCAGCCTCACGACGGTGAGTCTCCGGACTGAGTCCCCCCGACAATACGCATACTCTAGCCCACCTTTGGCTGTCATGTCCAGCACTGCATTCTCACAGTCTGACCTCCTGGTACGAGGACGGGCCTCGCACCGCCGATAGCCGTGGCGGAGGTTGGCGAGGCGATGACTCCCCGGATGGACCGGGTCGTCAGATGATGGAATGAATGACTGCGTGACAGGAGCCGACTTGAACCTAGTATCCACCGTTTCGTGTTGCTGACATGCGTGGCGGAGCGAGTACATCTGCAGACCTTTGGGGGAGATGGGGAAGAGAGAGGGGGTTGTCGTTGGAAGAAGCACAGGTTGAGAGACTACCTGGACTGGATCGATGTTGTGTCTCCGGGACGGCAGATGCGCTCCTTGCATCAGGGAGACGTTGCCCCCTTCGATGCAGCCATTGGTCAGGAGATGCGTCTAGATGATCGACGCTCACCGAGGCTGCTGCAACGTCAGCGTTCGTCTGCTTATCCTTGCCTTGTCTTCGGAGATATACCTACTCTTGTTGCTGATCGTTCGCTCCTTTGAGAGAGCGAGTACCGAAGGTGCCCCCACGTCTGAGCTGACAACGTTTGTGCCACCTCTCTCGATGACCTTCTCACGACGAAGAGACATCCAACGTAATCATGGCCGCCACTGCCGTCGTCGTGACAGACGCTGTACGGAGCATGGACTACCCAAGGCATGGCCCCTGAGGAATCAGAGGACCAAGCCATTGCACTCAAAAGCCCATCCTAGACCGACTTTTCCAGGCCTCGGCATAGGAGGGTAGGGGAGGGGGGTTCCAGGAGCTGAAAACTACATATACTACTCCGTACTCCGTACTCCGTACTGCTCCGTAGACAAGTCAGCAAGGGGCCCATGATCGACATACAGGATTCGACTCGGGGAGGGAGAATACGAATGGGTAGGGAGGGGAGGTCCAAGAATGGCGTTGGAGCGGCAGCCAGATTAGGGATCTCACCCAATCATGTCAGACTCGTATAGATCTGCTCCGCCCCCCCCTTTTCTCGTTCGTTCAGGGTGCACAGCGTTACCTCGGCGCCTTCGGAACGGAACTTGTGAAGAAACATTCACCCCGGATTGTTCTCTCGCTCACGAGTCTTCTCTGCGGGCTCGTCGAGGAGTGTCGTCAAGGCCTATTAGCACTGGGAACGGGAGCCGGGGACAGGATATGGAACTACGCTACGGTTCGGGCCGCGGCCCCTGCGACGACCAGAGTGGGTGGCATTCCGTACGGAGTGGGTTGGGCAAGGGAGGACCGCCAGGCTCTATGACATCTGGTGAGGAGTGTATTGCAGAATGGATGCACGGTACGGAGTAGTATTGCATGGTATGTGGGCGACGGGCTTTGGAGTGCCGGGTCCTATCCGTCCAGGGGGTGATCGACAGAGGACCTTGATCCTGATGGACTGTTCGCTTCTCTCCCTCCCTCCCCCTCCTCCCACCCCCCCTTTTCCCTCTCTTTGCGAGCTGAATGCTATTTGTCATGGGTCCCCGCGCTGCCTTCGGGACGATGGCCCTTCTGCGCCGGCGATCTTGGGGCCCAAGCAGAAAAGGTAGCCAAGGGGGGATGGGGGAGTGAGACGGACTGCATACATGAATTCTGTAATAGGGCCGGCTTGATCGTCTTGCACGCCTCACCATATGATGGGTGTGTTCGCACTGTACTCCGTGCTTCGTACTTTCTCCTGAAGAAGGGCAGTCGGGTGGAGGAACAAGGAAGGGGAGAGAAAGGGGGGGAGACTGGTTGCTGTGGCCATGAGCCGTGATGAGCATTCTTAGGAGCTGAAGTTTTGGGACTCCAGGAGATTGTGAATCCGTGGATCGGAGATGCGGCTCGCTCGATCGTTGGAGTGAGTGGTACAAAAGCAGCTCCAGCGTTCGGAGAACGTGAAGGGAGGCCTGGGCTTGAGTCGATGCCCCATCCCTGTGCCCGTCACCTCCTTGAAAGATCCTGACGTCATGCAAGATATTGATGCCAAGCCTTGTGCTGGTTGTCATTCTGATTTGCTGATATCATCTTGGCTCCTCATACATGAAACGTTCGTTGACCGTACATGATGCGAATTTTGCGAATCGTCTGGGCCCTTTCAACATTAAACTCCCAATGCCACATGAGCTCTCTGATGAGCCCCGCGAGAGGACACCGTTCAGGCGAGCTCTGCCCATGCGCACTTGATCCGAACCCCCCCCCCCCCCCTCCCCCACAAAAGCCCTTGCCGATCGAGTCTTCCATTGTTCGAAAGATCAAGGGTTGTACGAGCATCGAGGAACGTTAGGCAATTGATGAAACTCGAGTTCGATATAGAAGCATTCTGGCCGTATGGGACGAGCCTGGATATAGAGACTGTACGGCGAGTCGGGGTTGTTGCCGTCGCGACAGGCAATTATGGGTTGGTTCTGGTATTTGAGCAGCGGGCCTTGGAATCTCCAATCGTGGCCGATTTGATCCCTGCCCAACGTGGCACCCGGGGCCGAGTATCGGATCCTTGCGTCGCCTGTGTGGCCACGGAAGGAATGGAAGCGTTAGTTCTCTAGATCAACGCTCGAGGTTGGCGCCATGCGCCCACAAGGTCTTTCTCTTCTCGGGGCGACGTACCTCCAGTTGTGTAGTCGACATAGACGTGCTGCGGCTTGCCATTGGGAGTGTAGAGCAAGAGATCTCCTTGGTCGAAGACGAATGACGTGAATGGAGGTGAAATTGCGCCACCCTCGCAGGAAGGTCTGGGAGACAAGGGCTTGTTGGCGAAGATCCCGCCCCCCATGGCAGTCAGTTCGGGATGCTGGAAGGGGACCCCTCCCCGAGCAAGCAAGATCATAGGACCTTGCTGGGCCGCGACCGTCGCAGCTCCGGCGGAGAGAAGGGCGGCAACCGCAAGCTTCATGTTGGGATGTGAGACGTGTGGTATCTTGGTAGAAGGGGAAGAAGAAGAAGAAGAACTCGAGGCTAATGTGCAGGTCAGTCGCGATAGTTCGATTCGAGGTCAGATGGCAAAGATGCTGGTGGGTGATGAGAGTCTATTCAAGACGAGGGCATCTGCCAGCATTTATATTCTTCTGGATTGACCATCACGAACGACGATGCACCGCCCCTGAGCTAGACTCCGGTCAACTCAAGGGCAAGGACATCAGGGAGATCCCCGTGGATCGCTCTATCGGCATCCAAGCCGGACTGACGGTCCCAGGGGGCTTTGAAGCTCCTACCAGCCCCTTGGGCCTGAATTCCAGAGGGCATCTCAGGCTGTGATGTTGTCACAGACCAAACCAGAAAGGGGTTCTTTCCTCTTGAGGTCAATATATCCACCCCTTTTCCCCCTGCGCAACCCTATCCAGAGTTGCATTAGTTCAGTCTGCGAGGGGTGACGGAGGGGGAGGTGGGGCGAGACCCGTGACAATCGCCCTATGCAGGAGAGCCAGATCTCAGCGTGGACATCCCGGCAGATATGCGCGACGACCATCCCCGTTCAAGAAGGTGCCTGAGCTCTGCCGTACCAGAATTCATCTAGCAAAGTGGAGTGCAGGAAATGATCGCCCACTCCTCTCCACATCGTTGACGATGCTTTGCCCTATGATGGAGATCATGATGGGGCATCACGGACAGACTGGAGCATGAGCCCCTCGTTGCTGTTCTGAGTCTTGACTGTTGGACCTGTCGGGTCACGACAGGGCGAGCATGCGCATTAACCCGTCCCACGACCGGGAGGGAAGAGCAGGGGAGAAGACCGAAACCTAATTCTTCTCTGAACCCCGAGCCAACGACGTCTGCGATCTCCGAACGATTCGCAACCAAGACGACCGCCAATGTCCCGACCAAGGGAACTATAGTAGCTCCCAAGAGGCACAGGCATTTGCGGTGTGAGGGTCTGGCGAACGCAGATTTGGTGAGACATCGACAAGGCAAGTTCAGGTATGGCCTGAGCTGAAAGAGATCCTGCTGATGAAGCGCAGACATGGTCTCATTAGTAGGACCCACGTCAGACTATAAGGCTAGCGTTCTGCCAGGGAGGCTGAGATTGGGTTTGTGCAGTGGCCCCCAAACCCCTCGCAGGGCGCCTCGCAGGGCGACTGAAGCTCGGGCCGGCTGATGGAAACAGCTGCGAGGCAGAGCTGGCGATCATCAGCTGTGATCCTCCCAGGGACCGTGTCAGGGGCAGGGGTGGTCGGCCAGCTCATTTTACATACCCGTCCTCGTACTCTTTCTCATATCACATATTCATACCGTACTTGCACCTGGACCGGTCAGAAGCAAGCAAGGGGCCACGAACCCAGCCATCACGATGTTCGTTCGAGTACCAGTATCTGATGTCTTTCAACAGTGAAGGGTCAACTCAGAAGTACGGCGGCCTCAAAATGCCTTTGAGCATGTCTGGGTGAGCAGATCCTGGAAGAGCTGAGATGAAGGGTAAAAGCCAAGTAAGGAGTATATGTCTTGTCTTGCAATGTGGGAACATTGTGACCAGCTTGAAGCCTGATATCTCAACATCTTCGGTCGCCCTGGAACAAGGCTTTTGTGATTCAGGGTCACCGATATCTCACTCCTGCTCAAATCCCTCCTCTTCTTCCCGCCTTTCCTCCATAGAATCGGCGTCATCCTGCACTTGTCGATCCGACAGCTTCGGATTTCTCAAGGCCAAGGCGAAAAGAATCATGGGCACGCAGACAACGACGGCCGTGGTGCACAAGAGGCGCTGAACGTGGCGATAGCTGTCAATGATGGCGTCCCGGATCTCCGTCCCTACAGGGTAGTTGGACACGATCTCGAAAGGGCTCTCGTATATCCTGCGAGCAAGCGTGGGATCGGGCTGGAAGGCCAATCGAGACTCGAGAGCAGGAAAGAGCGTCTGCGTCCAAATTGCGCCAGACAGACACGTTCCCAGGGCACTCCCAACGTTGTAAAACGAGAGATAGAGCCCAGTCAGAATGGCGACGTGGTCCCTCGAGGCGGAAGCTTGAATGGACGCCTGGGTCGGGTATGCGAAGAATCCGCCGGCAAGACCCAGTAGAATCTGCGACGAGACAATGCCCGTCTTGGAAGTCGTGGAAGCGCCACCTGGAAATTTGATCGAGACGGCGAGGGCAGCCATGAACAAGCAAGTTCCCATGACGATGACAAGCTTGAGCCTGCGAACTCTGTAGACGAGCCATCCGACGGCGACTCCACTCACGACGCCGAAGAAGGAGTAGAAGGACAAGATCCGTGTCGAGCTCTCGATCGTGAAATCGAAAGCCACGACCAGTATCGTGTAGAGATAGTTGGCCTGAACGTACCAGGCCAGGTTGAGCAAGCTCCTGACGGCGAGGGCAGACCATAGCCCACGATCCTTCAGGAGGTGGAAGGGAACAAGAGGGACCCGCGCGCCCTTCCGTTCCCAGAGCACGAAAACGGGCATGAGGGCGAGTCCCAGGAATAGGGGAATGACGACCTGAAGATTTTGCCAGTGGGAGACGGTTCCGCCGGCGATGGTCAAGGGCGCCAGGATGAGGCTGAAGGACAAGATAAGAATGACCAGGCCAACCGCGTCAAGCTGCTCCAGCAGGTCCGAGCCTCGCTGGCGGAGAAGATGCAATGTCGAAAGGACGCCCTTGGCGCCATGGTCATGGCTGGGCGCAATGCGGCGGTCGATGGAGTAGAGGGTGGCAAGAAGCGGGAGAGAGGCGACGGGGTAGACGATGCACCACATGCCGATGCCGACCCTCCAGGTGGTCACCGAGAGGACGGCCGAGGTGATGGTGCCGCTGATCCAGGTGTTGATGATGAAAGGCAGAGCCGGCACGTAGCTGAAGAAGACGCGAGCCCGCATGGAGGAGAAATCGGCTATGAGAATTTCCAAGAGCAAAACGATGCATGTGAATCCGATCTGGTAGAGGATGGTGCCGATGCAGAAGACGTAGACGGAGCCCGAGGTCGCCTCGATCATCATACCCAAGACGTAGAAGGCTGTAGAGACAATGACGACTTCGAAGCGGCCAAAGATGTCGGCGATTTTTGCCGCGGTGGGCTGGACGGCGACTGCAACGACGCTTCGCAAAACGTTGATGGTGGCTAGGTACGAGTGCATGGAGAAGCTTGCGGTCGCGTAGGGCAGATATGTCGATCGTACTTGGCTCTCGAGGCCGTAGGCGTAGCCGATGAGGAAGATGCCCGAGAATATCCAGAAGCGCTCCGTCGATGAGAGATGGGCCGAGGACATCTCGGCGCGAGCAACACCAGCCGACCTTGCGTGACGATGGCCATGATGACTGGAGCTGTGCTGATGGTGATAGTGGAACGAGCTCGACCGATGCCGCCGCAATTCTTGCTCCGAACAGTCCTCAAGGCTGCTGCTGGACCCGGTCGCCGTGGAGGGCGTTGGGCCAAGCAAAGGAGCTTCTTCCAAGACGATCGCCATGGTGACGAAGACAACCTTTCTTTTTTTTCCCTTTTCGTGTCCTCCCCCGCTTCTTCTCTCCCAATCGGCTTGTATGTGAAAGAGGCGATTGACAGCAGGTAGAGACGGGTGCCGCACCAAGGTCGAAATGGTGAGAAGAGCCGCTACCTCATTGCGTGCTGGAAAGCGAGATCGTTTTGACTGCGGCGAAGTCAAGGACCTTCCGAATCAGGATCGCCGATGATCAAACTGTGGAGCCATGTGACTGCACGTCGGGCGGCGCGCATTCGATTCATCTCACGGGGAGAACATGGGAGGAGAAAGGGAGGAAGATGGAGGGAACGAGGAAGAGGAATGTGGAGGTTGTGCAGAAGATCAAGTATTTAAAAAAAAAAAAAGGGAAGAAAGGAAGAGAACCTTTTGAAGGGAACAGAAAAGGAAAGGACGAAGGATCCGCTCCTGCACAGGGAGGCTGAAGAGAAAAAGGAAGGAGGCCGTTCGTTTCTTAGATGGCATGTTGGCAGGTTCGACCCACCCGTCGATCTGATAAGATCCAGGCCCGATTGGGAAATGCTTAGTCACGGGATCGCCAGGGAAGGAAGGAAGGCGCGGACGCCACTGCCTGTCAATCTACACCTTATTTCTCAATGTTGTAGGGTAGGGTGAGGAGTACGAGAGTCTTACATAAGCAATGGATTGCTTCGGCTGCTGGATGCGAATTATGCACATGTGCTTGCTCGAGTGGATGCGCGCTGGATGTGCCATCAAAGCATCACTGCGACGTGGCGATAGAAATGCGTCGAATGCAATTTGACAACCTTTGACATCCTTACCATGAGACAAGGTCCATTGAAAGCCCGTGCGAGGGAGGACAGACCGTGGGTCACGGCGGGAAAGCTGCAAGGTCCGGTCCGGCCGGCCCCAAGTCGACTCCAGGGTCCAAATCGCGGAGCCGGCCATTACATAAGCCGGCATCGGAATTGGGTCAGAACTTCACTTGCAGTCCATGATGCACCCGTGATGATCCATCTTCGATCATCGTGGGTTCATTCCAGTCCTTTCTTCCTCCAAAACGCCAAATACTGGCCACGAAGCGCGAAGCCGCGCAGGTCTCCGGCAGATCATGGCGGCGTCACCCCAAGGCGCGGCAGAGCCGCAGGAAAAGACAGAGAAGAAGAAGAACCCCAGCGCCCTGCGGTCGATCCTCGCAGGATCTACGGCTGGCGCAATCGAAGCGGGTACGTACGAGATTCGTGCACATCGACGGAATGGATCATGGACGGTCGAGCATGCAGCATCATGGGACTTAGATAGAATCATCGCTGACCCTTGCGCCATCACAGCCGTCACCTATCCCGCCGAATGTACGTTGCGATGATCCGTACCTCTCCCCCCTCCTTCGTATGGAAGTTCACGATGTCCAAGGGCCGTGACGAGGCCCGATTCGATCGATCACTCGACTGACTGACTGGATGTGACGTCTGCCTTCAGTCGCAAAGACGAGGTCGCAGCTCAATAGACGGCTGGCCGAGGGCAAGAAGCTGCCCTTACCACCCTTCGGGGTTCAGTGGTACGCGGGATGCACCACGCTCATCATTGGCAACGCAGCCAAAGCTGGAATACGTGAGTACCTGCCGCAAGACCCTGCAGAAACAAGACGTCCCGAGTCCGCTGACGATAGGAGCTGCCCACAGGCTTTGTTGCATTCGACCAATACAAGAGAATGCTTGCGGATAAGGACGGGAAACTCACAGGTCCTCGGACGGTGCTCGCGGGATTCGGAGCGGGCGTCACGGAGTCTCTGCTTGCCCTGACACCAACAGAAAGCATCAAGACGACACTGTATGTTGAGAACCCCCGGGCCCCCTTCCCCGTTTCGCCCCTTTGTTCTTTTCCCCTTTCCACCTTTCTCTAAGGGGCGGGATGCTGGCTGACTCGAGGCATCATCTATCAGGATTGACGACAAAAAGTCTCCCAGCCCCCGGTTCCGAGGCTTCCTCCACGCTGTCCCCATCATCGCCCGCGAACGGGGCATCCGTGGCTTCTTCCAAGGCTTCGTCCCGACGACGGCCCGCCAGGCCGCCAACAGCGCGGTCCGGTTCGGCACGTACAACTTCTTCAAGCAGATGGCCGAGTCGTACACCGCGCCGGGCGAGAAGCTCGGCACCCTGGGCACGTTCGGCGTTGGTGGCCTGGCCGGCATGGTCACCGTCTTCGCCACGCAGCCGCTCGACACGATCAAGACGCGCATGCAGAGCATCGAGGCGCGCACCATGTACGGAAACATGTTCCGATGCGCGGCCATGATCTTCAAGCACGAGGGCGTCCTGACGTTCTGGAGCGGTGCGGTGCCGCGGCTCGCGAGGCTGGTCCTGAGCGGCGGGATCGTGTTCACCATGTATGAGAAGAGCATGGAGCTCATGAATGAGCTCGACCCGGAGATGAAGTACCTATAGACAGATGTTGGCACGGCGACTCTGACGGTTTCCCCCTTTTTTTCCTGGCGTTTCGGGCTTTTCAAAAGAGTAGACGTGGGACACTTTGCAGCGGAAACGAGCATTGCATTTGTAGATATGTATTGGTCTTATATGAAGGTCGAATATGATGACTGAGTAAATGTACAGGATTGGATATCATAAAGAAGGATATGAAGTCTGAGAACGCCCCTGGCATCGTGTCGAATAGTTATTGCTCGATTCCGTTGGTAAATATCGCACGCTCGTCGCCCGCTCCCCTTACTGGAGCCTGATCATGCCGGATATGCGTTTTGTTAACCTCTCCAGCCAGGTCCTCTTCGGCGCCTCCTCGATCTCTCGCACTAAGTCTTCGAAATACGTCGGCTGGCTCTTTGGGTGCAGCATCGGTCCCTTGAGCTTATACTGCCACACACGAAACAGATCAGTACGGGAGCAACAGAAGAGAACGACAGAGGTAGGGAAGAAAAAGAAAGAGGCATGGGAAGGAGCAGAGGCGAAAGGGACGACGAAGGACGAAGTCCTGGAAGTGGACGGCGTTCCGAGGGTTTGCCACTGACCCTATCCCTGAACTTGTCCTGGACGAGGAACTGCAGCGCTCTGGCCTTGAGCAGCTCCTCGTGCTCCACGGCCGGGTCGCTGTTCTTCAAGCGCTCGTTGACGACCCTGCCGAGGACGTCCTGGAACTGGTAGTCGGGGCGGAGGTCCTGCTTGGGCCATTTGGCGAAGACGTCGGCGTAGATTTTGCGCTGCCGGGCAATGCAAGAGCGAGAGTCAGCCATGCGCCATCGATGGGGCAATGCGCGAAAGATTCACTCGACCGCTGGGGTGCTCTCTGTGGAAGCTGGACTCACAGCTAATGAGCGCGACATGGTTGCTCGTGGGTAGTATGATGGTTGAATCGTGTGTCAAGGGAGGGAGGATGAGGGCGGGCGAGTCCTACCAGAGACAACTCGTCATTCGTAGAATGCAATATGGTACTGGTGGTTCGGAGGAGCAGCTTGAGCTGTCTCTTCGCCTGCTGCCGCCGTGGATGGCATCATACATGACCGGCGGCAACACCGAAAAGTTCGAGAAATTCCCTTATCGGCCTGGAGGAGGGTTGCTTATCGTGCCGTATCTTATCTTGATACAATGAGTCGGCGGGATCTCGGGTATTGGCTCTCCCGTCCCGGCGACACTTCGGACGCTTTAGTCAGCGGCTGAGCCTGCGCGGCCCTCGAAGTCGCGTTTATTCATCGCACGGTGTTTGAAGTTTCAGCTCCTCTTGCAGGGCCTGTTCAGGCGATGGGGACCCGGCGCTCGCGCAGCATCGTCGACGCGATCCTTCGCTGAGAGCGAGGTCCTCAGCGGAAGTACGGAGTACCACGGAGTACGGAGTACGTCAAGCTTGGATCCCGTGGCGGTTCCAGAAGCGAAAAGGCTGCGGCATTTGCTGATGTATCTTGCGCACTGTACGGAGCACTTTCCTTAATAAGCGAAGTGGCAGCGGCGCCTGGACGGAGTACTCCTCGCAGCTGTGCACAGTGCGAGCCTATCCGCTGGGGCATGGCGCGAGTCATCAAGTGCCCTTTTAATTGGACGCAGCTCGCTGCCTGCGCCACGCTCCTCCCAGGCTCTGTTTCGTGACGCTTCCTCCTCGTTCTCCTGGACTCTCTTTCGCCGTCTCTCTGTCTCTCTGTCCCTCTTTTTCTCCTCTCTCTTCTTCCTCTCCGACTCCTTGTTTCAATTCATCGATCCCGTGCTTTCTGTACTTGCCTCCTCCTCGCCAATCCTTTCCTTCCTTTCTTTTTCCTCCCTGTCCTTCGTATGCGTATTCTTATTTTCTCTTTTTCTCTCTTCATCCTTCAATCTACGAAGCCCGACCTCGACGATTCTCTTTTACCCTTTTTCTCTTTTGTCTATCCTCGCCTCTTCTGAGGGGGCTTCGCCAACCGACTCCTCTTCTCCCCCGCCTCCTTCGCCTGAAATAAAATCCGTCGGTGTCACCTTTGATACATCGAACGATCGATTGCGACAACGAAGCAGCTCCGGGCAGATTGAGACAAAAAAGATCACGCATCTATCCGAGATTGGCGCTGAAGAGCGATCCCGCCCGTGATCATGTCTGGGCGTTACGAGCGGGTATGTACAGACAAGAATTGATGGCGATGATGATGATGACAACGGCGACGGCGACAACGATGATGACGACGACAATCGACTCCGACGATATATTCCCCGCGATCCATCCTACCGCTGCGCGACGTACTGACCCATTCCCCTGTCTCTGCAGGTGAATGCCCACGATGAGGATGAGGCCCCTCACTCCTTTGCGGCGCCAAGACCTACACCTCATTCGCCGCCCCCCTCGTTCCACTCCCGCTCCTCGTCTCCTACGCGCAACAACAGGGAAGGCGACGTCGACCCGGCCCTTGCCGATGCTTTCGACGACGATGAACACGGCAGCGACGATGAAGAAGCCGATGACCGACAGAGACTCGTCCGCTCGAGCTCGCCCTCTGAGAGACTGACGACGACCACCGATTCCATGCACTCCACGTCCCCGCCGACGCAGTCAGCGATACCTCCCTCAAATACCAGCTCATCAGGATCGCGACCTCGAGTCATGGGAGGGGGCGTCGGCACAGATGGTGTGTTTGCGAACATGTCGGCTCGGCCGGAAAGGGTGGATGAGGCTGCCGAGAAAGAAGAAATGCCGCCCGTAAGCTTACAAGCCCCTGTTCTGAGCAATTGTGCACGACTTTTTCTTTCGGCGGTCTTCTTGTTCGACGCCTCCGCAGAGCACTGCCTGATCTCCTCAAGCGACACTTGATTGACTGAGACGCATCCTTAGACATACGAGCAAGCCGCAGCTGATGCTGCACCTCCGTACTGGGAAACGACGATTCTGGCGCCGGGCCTGGGCGGATACGACGAAGTCTACGTTGACGGGATGCCTGTCGGCTCCCTGTTCTCTTTCGTCTGGAACGCCATGATTTCGACCTCTTTCCAGCTCGTCGGTTTCCTCCTGACCTACCTCTTGCATTCGACGCACGCTGCCAAGAACGGATCCCGGGCCGGCTTGGGCGTGACGCTGATTCAGTACGGATTCTACATGAAGAGCTCGTCGGACATTGACCCGCCCAAGATGAGCGGACCAGACGGATACGCGGCGCCCCCCGACCCGAATTCTCACGACTTCGACGCCGGCGATGTGAAGGACGGGGGCGGTGGCATGGGCTCCATCTCCGGTAACGACTGGATGGCGTACGTGCTGATGGTCGTCGGATGGTTCATCCTCATCAAGAGCGTTGCCGACTTCCTCCGGGCCCGGCGGCACGAACGGTTTGTTCTCCAGAGCCCGGAGCGAGGACTCAACGTCCCTGTGATTGCGGAGGGAGAGAGCGTGGAGCATGTGGTATGAGTATGGATGCTCGTTGTTCGCAGCTCGTTGCTCTGCTGCTGCCCTGCGCCTGGTGCTCGGCCCTCACGCGTGCATGTTCGACTTTCGATATACTTTCCATGCCTCGGCCACGTTGGATTGCATTGAGCGAGACCACTGTGCTTGCATCTCTACTAGCTTCCAGACACCCGGCGGTCTTCTTTCCTTCGCTCTTCTTTTCCTGCCCCCTTCTTTTCCCCTTTTCCTTTGCCGTTTACTTGTGTGTTCAGGGAGTCCTTGATGGCGTTTTTTGCTTACTTTGCGGGAACGACGCGTCACACGCATATATATCTTTTCTTTTTCCTTCTTTTTCCATCGGAGAGAGCCATAGGGCGGATGAATCGAGACCTTTTCCTGTCCGATAATGCGACTACCACGCCTTCCTCCTAGTCAAGAACTCGTGGAATAGCCCATCTCGGGAATGCTAGCAACGAGGGTCCTACTACAGGTACTACTACTACTACTACTAGTAGTAGTAGTACAGGAAGGTAGGTATAGCTGGTAGTAGGCACATGTACCAAGGACGCAGGGAACAAAAATGACCTGCTGTCTGGGAGACCCTGCGTCAACGTCGGGCCACGAGGCCAAAATCGACACGGCCTCGATCCTAGACATTTCCGGCCTGATGACCCAAACCTGGTTTGCACGGCGCACAGATAGGTACGAGTACGAAAGCTCCGTACTTGTACCCGCACGCATCTCCGCATCCGCATCCACATCTCCACGATCCATGCCGCGCAGAGTCGATCCCCATGGGCACAGACCCACACACACAAATGGAATGCATGACCCCCCGGCGGCCCTTTTGGGTTCGAGCGGGGTTCGCCCAAACGCAGGTACCGGTACTCCGTACTCCGTACGGAGTACATGTACCGGTACCCGATTGACTCTCCCCCAACCCCGGCCTGGAGCCCCGGCCGCCCGCCGGTCGCAGCTTCCATGTGCTCGAGTCTCACTTGCCCAGGCCGAGCGAGGTGCCCGGATCTCGCAGGTGCGGCCGGTCGAAGCTTCCGAGGTGCTCTGTCCTCTCTACCCTGGTTTCTAGCACCCGCACCTCCTCCGCAAAGGTCAGCGGTACGGGCTTTCCGTGGCTCCTGCCAATTCCAGGTTGAGCTGTCGACTCCGTACTCCGTACTCCGTGCCCCGTACTCGTACTCGTACTCGTACCTGGCACCTTCCCAGCTGGCACCGGCTTGACGTCGTGAATACATCATTGGGCGGCACCTTCCCAGCTTCCCCTTCGACCTTGTTGTTTCCATACATACTATACCTCTGCTCCTTGTGATCTATTGCGGGCTCCATGGATACATGTGGCCTGCAAGGGCTTCGTTGTTGATGCCCCATTGCAACTTCATCTTGTGCCCCCCAACCCCTTCTACCGAATTCATTCACCAGGGAAGCTTCGTCGAGCTCAAAACCCGTGGCCAGCCAAAGTGAATCCCGCAAGACGCACAAGATTCAGCCCGCTCACCACTCTCGTCGCCGCCGTCGCCGTCGCCATCGCCATCATTTCCTCGTTTGCTGCTCGCTACAGCACTCATTCCTATCTTCCTCCTCTCGCCCGACTCGTCTCGACGGAATCATCGGCGACGGCTAGGAGCATGGCGTGGCGCTGTTCGGGCGTGTCGAATTCGGAGCTCATCGAGAACCTGTGGAGGAGCAAGCTCATCACCGACCCGCGGGTCAAGGATGCCTTTCTGAAAGTATGGGGCCGGCACCCCTCTAGTAGTAGTAGGAGAGGTGTTCAATATCTCTCCACTACACACCTACTGCGACCACCCTCCCTCGACTTTGAAGCATTGAGCCTGGGCTAAGCAGCTTGCCGTCGATGCAGGTCGACCGCGCGCACTACTCCCCCTACGCGCCGTACGAAGACTCCCCCCAGCCCATCGGCCACTCGGCCACCATCTCCGCGCCGCACATGCACGCCTCCGCCATCGAGCACGTCCTGCGCTACCTCGTCCCCTCGGCCACCGCCTCCCCCGCCCCGCGCGTACTCGACATCGGCTCCGGGTCGGGCTACCTGACGCACGTCATGGCCGAGCTCGTCGGGCCACGGGGCCTCGTCGTCGGCCTCGAGCACATCCGCGAGCTGCGCGACCTTGGCGAGGCCAACATGCGCAAGAGCGCCGAGGGCAGGGACCTGCTCGACGCGGGGAAGGTCAAGTTCGTGCTTGGCGATGGGCGGCTTGGGTGGGAGGAGCCTGCTAGGGGAGGGGAGGAGATCGGCGGGACGGCGTGGGACGTGATCCACGTCGGCGCTGCGGCGAAGGAGGTTCATGCGCCTCTGCTGCGGCAGCTCAGAGCACCAGGATGGTAGGTTTTCCCCCCTCTCCTCCCCTCCCCCAGCCCCCCGCGCGCGCGTGGGCAGAACACGCGAAGTGCGGAGTATCCGTGAGGAAACACGGGCGGAAGATCAGCTCTGTTTTTCCGCGCCTCTAATCGTCGTTTGCTGACATACGTGGCCCCTGCCTCCGCCTTCTAGCATGTTCATCCCCGTGGATGACGACTCCATCGGCTACAGCCAGAGCGTGTGGAGGATCGAGAAGGACGGGGCCGGAAACGTGACCGAGAACAAGCTGTTTGGGGTGCGCTACGTGCCCCTTACAGATGCGCCAAAGAGGGCGTGATGAGGACAATGGCAAGATCGGCAACAGAGCCTTTCCTCTCTTCCATTTTGTCTGATATCTGGCCCACTTCACAGCCAATCCTTATCATGTCGAATCAACCCGGCACCTCGAACATACTCCTGCTTCCCGCGAATATCAATCTCCCCCTCCATCCCATTGTCTTCTCTCGCCCTTTTGAACCATTCCCCCACTCAATCCTCTCTCTCCCCCTCCTACCTCCCCGGATCACCTGACTTGCTTCCGATCCCCTTCTTCCCCGTATCGGATTCCCTCAAACGGGCCCCCCGATGACCGAATCAACATGGAACAGATTGTAGATCTGGAGTTCACCAGGCACATCAGGCCCGCCACAGTGCCCTGATACATCCGCATCATCGTTTGGGTTGCACAGAAGCGAACACTCGGAATCGTCCACCACCGTAAAGGTAACCGTGTTGGGGTCATTCGCGTTGTCAAGGAAGCAGCCGCCTGATGTCATGGCCACCCATGTGGCGCCATCCATGACTGCTCCTCTTTGGCACTGAAGGCTGGTCACGGGTGCGAAAAAGTCGAGGGAGATGGGAAAGAAGGTCGAATTGGCCTGAACGCATCCCTCATAGGTCAAACCAGACAATGTTGGTTCCTGAGCGGCGGCGAGGATGGCCATCAGGCCGACGAGGGAGGCAAGCCGGGCCATATTGAGAGCAGGGGAGCGTTTTCAAAAAAAAAAATTGTCTTGGAGGTTCCGCTTCAGCTGGAATTTGCCGACGATCGTGCAGATGGAAGCAATCGAGGCAGAGGACGCCTCGAGCTTTTATGTTTCACAGCCTCTGGCTGACCCCCGATGGTCTTGGCTCTTGTGACCCGATGAGTCTTCCTCTCAGCAGACAAGTCTTGAGGCCTCCTCTGCGCAACAAATTTTGAGTTTCTGGCAGGGCTTCTATTGCGGCGAGGCGTGAGTCTTGCCGCACATGCCGTCGGCGAAAACGAGGTCGAGACCTGCTTGTGATAAGATCGAGATCGCCATGTCTGCTCCCCGACGTGAGGTCGCAGTAAGTCTCGGGGCTAGTCCTCAGGGGCTCATCCATCTGCAGTCCAAAAGTCAGATCTTGCAACATGATATTCTGGACCTTCGTCTGTGTCCAGACGCCTCCTGTAGGGGGCATAGGGGGAGTTGGCTAGGCACGCCAAGCCCTGCCGGGATGGCGAGCTCCGAGATAAACATCCCATCACGGATCGCGAATGACCACGAACCACGGCCGGAGCTCTCTCCACGGGGTCGATCGATATCCACCCGACGGGACTCGGGATAGATCCATTCAAAATCTCACCACCGCTTGTGAGAAGAGGATATTCCGTATGATGCCATCGAAGCCCTGAAATGAGGGGAAATGCGAGGATGCTTGGAGATTTGGAGGGTCAACACGCGGAGCACACACACGCACGATGGAGATGGACCAGGGGGGCGTCGGCACCTCGAGAGGATCTTTTCATCCTTCGGGAGTACGGATTCTCGGGGAGCAGAGTTGTCCCCCCAAACCTTGTTCAAATCTCTCGGGCAATCCGTGTGCTGCCCCGGAATGTCCGTCATGTAAAGTCGAGCGTCGTGAACATCATTGTCAGCTCGGTCGAAAGGACCTCGGAGTCGCAAAAAAGGGACCTCTCGGAAGGTACCTTGGTGGAGACCTCGGCTCTCGCGCGGAGGATTGATCGGCCCGCGTTTTGCCGACCGGCGCTCCTCCTTCCCAGATCTCGAATCGATCTCAAGCTGACTTATGTTTATCGGGATGCGAGGACGAGAGACACGTGACCTCAACGAGTTTCGCGGCGGCAGGGAGAGAGTCCATATACTGGTAATAGGTAACGGGGAGAAGCAACTTCATCATCGTCCATCATTGCCGACCCATCATGGAGCACTATCACGCCTTGCACCGGTGGTGAGCTTGGTATCTGGCTTCAACTTGTCTTGGCCATAGGTAGGAGTACATCATGGATGGAGACTCCGGGGTTGTGCTAGCGCTGATGAGTTCTTCTCCAACACAGCAATGGGGGGGGCAGTTCGAAGCTATGGAGATGGGAAGCTGCATCATGGAAGGATGACGTTTGCGTCCATGGCGGCAAGCCGACTCTTCCACGACGGCCTACAGCCTCACGTCATCAAATATCTCGACAGTGATGACGAGCAGGAATGCTACTGCAGAGAATGTGTGTCGCTCGTCTCCCCCTGCCCCACCGGCTTCTCCCCAGAACGATACGTGCGCCAGTGGATGCCCGCTCCCTCCCGGTCTTGGAATCGGGATCGTTTCCCCACCAGTCCGGGGAAGCCGCGCTTCGACGAAGTACTTGCTCAGCAAATGTGCTCTAGACCAGATGGGCGGGACGTTTCGGCAAGGTCCGGACCCGTCCGAGACTGGGGTATCGGAGAAGGGGGGGGGGGGGGGGGGGGGGGGGGGGGGAAGCTGAAGGACAGTGGTAGCGAAGACGTCCACACGTCATGCTGGAACGCCTTGAGGCCAGGACAGGTACCTGTCTCGATAGCTTCAAACGACGACGCAAGACTCTTTCCGAGCCAGGCTGTTCCCGTCTTCGAGAGCATTCCTTCAGGGTCTCTGTCCCCACTTATTCTGTCCTTTATAACGATCCCGTACGCCTCCCGAGATCATGGACAAGTTCGAGGTCATCTTCGTCGCACTCCTGACCAGCGTTGTGACTGGTCTGACCATACTCTTGACGATCTATTTCCTCCTCCCGAAAGTCACCCGGGCGCCACGCTCACGCAAAATGGCGAGCTCCTCGCAACCAACACCCGAGGCCCCCGTCGCTCTCAGCTCCGAGACGGCACCCGAGCGGCGCAACGTGCTCGGAAAGCTCAGGCACAGCATCTTTCGACGCAACCGCCAGCGCGCACCGGACGAGGAGGAGGGGGCCATGATCCACCCGCCGGTGTTCTGCGTCGAGGACCTCGAGGTCCCGCCGCCGACGTATTCACGTGCGCGCTGCAGCACGCCGAGCAGCCTGGAGATCAGCACGCTCAAGGAGCAGCTCGGGACGCTCAAGCAGATGAGGATGTCCGCCTTCGAGCCCTTCGAGAAGACGCTGCACAAGGCGGAGATTGTGAACCTGCACCAGTGGATCCAGCAGCTGGAGGATCTCGTGGGGAAGAAGGCCGCCGAAGCAGCAACAACCACAACCGCTACGACTTCGGCAGACGACTCGACGGCGACGCCCTCGCCGGAAGCGAGGGACTGAGGAGCAACACACCACAAAGAACGATGGGCACGAAAGACTATCCAACCTTTCTGGAAGGAAAGGGGGATGGAACCAGGGTCTGGATATTCTGGGCACATTTCTTTCACCACAGCATAGCGCGGAAAGCGACTTGA
Organism: Escovopsis sp. TC; assembly: GCA_003055185.1. Lineage (NCBI taxonomy): Eukaryota > Fungi > Ascomycota > Sordariomycetes > Hypocreales > Hypocreaceae > Escovopsis > Escovopsis sp. TC. The sequence continues at coordinate 3,305,335 of NIGD01000001.1, forward strand.
CGACAGATTGGACATACGAAATTCTCTCAGGTCAATACCACAGATTATTTTTGGACACACCAAAGGCCGGACTTGGGAGACGAGAGTGTTGCGACGAATCGCCCGTGATGGGGGAGATATATCTGTGATCCTGACTGCCAGGCAATATGATCGGCATGTGACAGACGCCTGCGCGAGCTGCATAGAAATGGGATCCGATAGCCTTCTACGCCATCAACCCAGCCGCAGCTCAAACCACGATGTTGCTGCTGCTGCTGCTGCTGCTGCGCAAGTCATGCCGCAGATGGCTGAAGTGCCAAGAAATCTCAGCCGCTCCTGTCTGCGCGACCCCGCCGGATCTCGGTCCTTTTCCTCGCTTGCCATCAACTTGCACTCGTCTCCTCGATGAAAGTTTGGCTGCTCGTGGCTGCTCGTGGCTACTCGTGCCACAAACACTAGTCGGGGCGGTACCTCTCAAAGGAAGCCTGGTGGACGCATGGCAGGCCTATATAAGCTTGATGCGTGTGAGAGAATTCTGGAAGAGATCTTTGGGAGCGCAAACGGACTACCGATCCTAACTTCCAAGCGAAACAAACCTCCTCTCAAGATGGTCCCCTCGGCAGTCCTCCTGGCGGCACTTTCTGCGTAAGACGATCCCAGTCGCCACCACCATCTGATGAGAGAGGTCACGGGAAGGATTGAAAGAAAGCTAACTCGTGTTCCGATGCCCTCTTGATTTCCAGAGCCTCTGTGGCCAACGCGTCGCTGAAGACGCGCAGCTGTCCGACCATCACGCAGACCGCCGCACGATGCTCGACCTGCCCCATCGAGGACTGCATAGTTCTCTCCACCGTCTCCAACCCGCCGGGCTGTCCGCCGAAGATGGCCACGCGGACTGTCTCGTTGCCTTGCGGCGGGTGTGGGTGCGGGGGTGGGTGTTCCACGCAATACGTCCTGGCCACGTCTACCGCCTCATTCACCACGTCCACCGCGACATTGACCAAGGTGACTCACGGCGGACCGGGTGGTGGGACGTGTGTCCCGACGGTGACGGCGACGACGTATCCAGGCGTGAGCGGGGGGTGCAGGTTTGACTGCGAAGAAGGCTTTTGCGTCCGTGATGGTGAGTCGACCGTCAACCCATCCCTGACTGGAAGGCCATTGCTATGGGAGAAGGAGGGCGATGGTGAGGATGAGGATGAGGATGAGGATGAGGATTCTGATGATAGAGATGGCAAAGTCTGAGCAAGAGGCTTACAAGGGACAGATATCTTGACGCTGCCGTGCGGATGCTCTACCGCGGCGCAGGTCGTGACGAGGACGATGTCGGTCTGCCCTACGACCAGCCCTTGCTACAATTGCATCACGGGGTATATGTATACCACGACTGCCACGGGGTGTACGACGACGCCGACAGGGCGGACGAAGGGGCACTACCAGTGAGGCCTGTGGTGGTGATCGAAAGGGGCAAGCGATGGTGATTGACCGAAGTTCAGGACGACCAGTCCATAGTACTAGCCCGGGAAAAGGGAATGCCGCCTTCTGGATAGGCCGAGTCCTCTCTAACGACCCCTTCCATGCAGGGCCAAATCATGACGAATTGCTGTGGCGGCGACTGGAAGGTCATGGAGGCTTGCATCCAAGTACGCATTCTTTTGAGCCATGACGGGAGTTTGGAGTCCTACTACAGGCACCAGTCGCATACAAGTACTAGTAGTACGTGCCTACTAGTAATGGGCAGTGCCATGGTCCGCCTCGCTTGGCATCCACTGTGCCCAGATCAAAGCCCTGATAGTCGGAGATTGGAGACATCCACCACCGCGAGATCAAGTCCAGAAAAAAAGCGCACTGCTGAAGATCTTGACTCCAACCTTCGTCAAGCTGAAGCCATGGCAATTCCATCCCGTCTCAGGTCCGAGACAGAACATAAAGTGTCCTGCGTACTGAGCACTTCGTACTCCGTACTCGTACGGGTCTCGGGTACGGAGTCCCCCGTACTTCGTACCCCCGAGTCATGAGACAGGGGTCTTGATTATTCAGCAGCCGACAGGGACACCTTCCACATTTCTGCGCAGCAGGTGCGACCCGGTCCCGGCAGGCCGCGCGCGGAAGGAGCCAAGCGTCCGTAAGCTTGCGAGTCGCTCCTGCCGATGATTTGCTGAGGCAGATTCTCCGCATCCATTGATGGCTGGGCCTTGGCCTTATCGATAGTGAGACGAAATCGGAATCGCTCCTTCCAACCCATGCAAGTCCCAGTTGTCTCTCTGTCTTCATGACCTCTTCATGCTGGTTTCTTCTCTGCATGGAACGTTCGTCATTCAACATCTCGGCGCCAACCTCAACAATCCCTTCCCCGCCTGCTCCCCTGTCCCCGGCGACTCCCACTGGTGCGGTGTGCTTCGTTTGTCGCCGTCGTGCGGAGTACATACACGGGAGAGAGAAAAAAAGGAAGACGGCCGCTGTGAATCGGGGTCGTCCAAGAGCACCGAGCTCGAGTCCAGTGTACGTACGGTGTAATCCGTGATAGATGCCGCTGCCTCTGTCGCCCGTTGCGAGCGGCGGTGCGCCTCACATCCGACTTGTTGCTTACAATGGATGTCTCACAGCTGAAGCAGATCCTGTACTATCACTACTACTACGGAGTACTCCGTACGGAGTACTGTAATACGCTCGACGACTTGGTGCTACTCCAGGTGCGACACCAACGACCACCACGACCTCGACGCCGTACACAACGCCGACGACCACAGCATCCGCCGTCATCTTTCCCCGCACTTCTCTTCTCCTGCTCCTCTTATTCCTCATCCCCTCCCTCTCTTGCTCTTTTCTCCTCCTTCATTGTGAGGATCTTGCGCAGAGAAGAGAAAGCCGCCGGCGCGCATACAATCGACCCCAGATCTCTGCCTCGCAGCCCGCAGCCTCCATCATGCCAAGGTCGAGGAGAGGAGGGCCGAGGTCCCCACAGAAGCAGGCCAACGGTACGACCAGCGGCTCCGAGAGTCGCAGATCCAGTATCAGCGAGAGGAGCGAGGATGGCTCCCCGACAAGAAGGCCACTGGCTGGCTCCAAGCTTGCGCCCCTCGAGGAGGTACGCATTTTGCTCGTCGCAAACTTTCCCTGCGCTCCGTCCTTGCACTCGCTTCTTTTCCCTCCTCCTGCTCCCTCCAAGCCTTCTTCTTTTCCCCCATCAACAGGCTTTTCCTCCCAAGGAATGGGGCAAGCGCCCTCAATGAGAACTCATGGCTGACGAGGACATCGACGGACGTTGTAGAAAATCCCGACAGCAGACGAGAAGCAGGCCGAGTACGAGAAGAAAAAGGCCAACTTCTGGACGCGGACGTTCTGGACTTTCATCATGATCTCCATCTTTTTCGCCGCGCTCTTCATGGGCCACATCTACATGATCCTCATCGTCACGGCCGTCCAGATCATCTCCTTCAAGGAGGTCATCGCCATCGCAAACGTCCCAAGCCGCGCGAGATCCATCCACTCGACCAAGAGCCTCAACTGGTACTGGCTCGCAACAACCATGTACTTTCTCTACGGCGAAAGCGTCATCTACTACTTTAAGCACATAGTACTGGTGGATAAGGTCCTGTTGCCTCTTGCCACGCACCACCGCTTCATCAGCTTCGTCCTCTACGTTTTTGGTCAGTCCCGGACTCTGTCTTTCCTTCCTCTCCCATCATGAGCTGGCCGTGCTGACACTCATATCTCCCCTTTTTGCAGGCTTCGTCTTCTTCGTCGCCTCGCTCCAGGCTGGACACTACAAGTTTCAGTTTACTAACTTTGCCTGGACTCACATGGCGCTCTATCTCATCGTCGTTCAAGCGCACTTCGTCATGAACAACATTTTCGAGGGCATGATCTGGTTCTTCCTCCCGGCCTCCCTCGTCATCACCAACGACATCTGGGCGTACATCTGCGGCATCGCGTTCGGCCGCACCCAGCTCATTAAGCTATCGCCCAAGAAGACGGTCGAGGGCTTCGTCGGCGCGTGGGTCATGACGATCCTCTTCGCCTTCCTTCTTGTTAACATCATGATGCGGTCCAAGTTTTTCGTCTGCCCTGTCAATGTGAGTTTCTCCCAGCGTTTGAGTCATACTTTTGGGGGTTTGATTATTTTTATTCTTTCCTCCCTCTTGCCCCCCCCCCTTTCTTCTTACTGTTTTTTGCCGATCACAAACGCCTCTTCTTTCGTTGCGTGGCTAATATCGGATCAGGACCTCGGCGCCAATGTCTTCACTGGCCTCCAATGCGAACTCAACCCGGTCTTCCTCCCTCGGACATACCACCTGCCTCACTTCTTCTTCCTGCCGCAGAACGCCAGCTTCTCGCTCACCTTTGCCCCCATGCAACTCCACGCCCTCGCCCTGGCAACCTTCGCCTCCCTCATCGCCCCCTTTGGCGGCTTCTTCGCCTCGGGTCTGAAGCGCACGTTCAAGATCAAGGACTTTGGTGATTCCATCCCCGGCCACGGCGGCATGACGGACCGCATGGACTGCCAGTTCATCATGGGCTTCTTCGCGTACATGTATTACCATACCTTCATCGAGGTGCACAAGGCCACCATGGGCAGCGTCCTCGAGACGGCCATTACGAGCTTGAAGCCCCACGACCAAATAGAGCTGGTCAAGAGCATGTGTCAATACCTCGGGAACCAGGGTATTGTGCCAAACGATGTGAGTTGGGAAGCCCTCCCTCGCCACACCCTACTTTCTCGAATTCGCGAATCTTGGCTGGTACATGATCCTGACATTCGAATGCGAATTCAGCTCCAAGGATGCCTCGAGACAGTCATGTCCTCTGGTTGATGATCTTCTCCGTTCCTCACGACAATTTCATCATCTTGTTTCTTGTAAAGATAGGGCAACACAGCTTGATTATCCTTATTTAATTTGACAATTCGCCACCCTCTTGACAACCTTTCGGGCGCCTCATCCTGTGCGAGGAGCCTTTCCCCCGCAGTCGATGCCTGTGTTCTCTTTTGTTCTCTTTGGCTTTGGTAGTTCTGTTTCAAGTTCTAAACTTGAATCAGGATTGGCGCGTTGAACAACCAGTCGCCAGAAGACTCCCGCTTACTGTTAGGCTACGCTACACGAACGAACAGATGCGGCAAGACACCACCGACCTTGACGAGGCAAGATACTGAATGCATATGCTTGAGAGTGGTCCGAGATTCGCACTACAGAGCGCTCCGCCACCCGCCCTCGGCCTCGAAAATCCGACCAATCTCCCTCGCCACCCGCAGCAGGTGCCGATCTCGATACCGCCCCGAGACAAGGGATATCCCGATCGGCAGGCCCGTCGACCCCCGAAAGCCCGGCACATTGACAACAGGTGAATGCAGGACTGTCCACATGCGGTTGAACACGGGGCTGCCCGTGCCGCGCACGCCCTCGGGCGCCTCGTCCATCGCACTTGGTGTCACTATGGCGGTGTACCGGGAGGCGAGCTCGTCCATGAGCCGCCGCTTCGCGGAGACCTCGTCCAGCGCGGCGACGAGCTCCGCGCGGGTGTAGCCCTTCTCGCCCTTTGCGAACTCTCGCAGCTCGGGCGCCAGGCGGTCACCTTGGCGCAGGTGCTCGGATAGGAAGACGGGCCGGGCCTCGGCGTGGAGGATGACGTTGTGGAAGTGCGGGACCTGGTGGAAGGAAGGGGAGAGGTCTACGGTCTCAACGACGGCGCCATGGCTGCGGAGGAGGGAGGCTGCGCGGGCGAGGGCGGCGCGGGTGCCGGGCCCTGCGGCGGGCCATGCGGGGGTCTCACAGATGGCGAAGCGCGCGCCTTGGATCCCTGAGAACACTGCACTTTTTGCCGCGGGTGATGCATCGTCGTCGTCATTGTTTTCAAGGTTGCCATTGTGGCTGTCATTGCTGCTGTTGTTGTTGTAATTGTTGCTGCTGTTGTTGTCGTTGATAGTGTTGTCGTGGTTGTCGTCATCGTCATCCTCGAGGTTGAAAACATCGCACAGCAGATCCAGATCGTCCACGCAGCGCGCGAAAAACCCGACCGTGTCCAGCGTCGGGGACGACAGCTTGACACCCTCGCGGGAGACGGCGTTCCAGGTCGGTTTGAAGCCGTACACGCCGCAGAAGGAGGCGGGCCGGACGATGGACCCGCCGGTCTGGGTGCCGATGGCGAGGGGCGCCTGGAAGTCGGCGACGGCGGCGGCGGAGCCGGAGGAGGAGCCGCCGGGGGTGTGGGCGGGGTGGTGTGGGTTGAGGGTGGGGACTTGGGTTGTGGTTGCGGCGAATTCTGTTGTTACGGTTTTGCCTGGGGTTTTCACTTGTGAGTGTGGTTTCCTATTCACGCGACGGTAGGTCTTTGCTGGTCGTCTCCTTTGTAAACCCCAAACTCCCTCCTCCTCCATTGCCCCCTTTTGCGCCTCTCGAGAACACCACTTTGTCCATTTGATGCTTAGTTTAAAGTTGCAGACAATGTTGTCCATGGAACAAGAATAACGTAATGATCGATGACAACAGGAACGACAATTCAACGAGGAGGACGATGGCAATCACAATGACATCGACAGCAACATCAACATACCAAGGATGAGCGCGCCCGCGTGGCGCAAGACGACGACCAGGGCAGCATCTACGTGAGGAAAATGATCTTGGTACGAGGCTGAGCCCTGCTGCGTCGGCATATCTAATTCACCAAAACCATAAGACTCTGCCAAGGCCGGCGGCGGGTACCATTGAAGCGGAGCGCACCCTTGGTAAACACGACATCCTTGATGGCGACGGGCACTCCATGCAGCGGGCCGCGTTCGCCGGGGGGCACCCGGTCCAGATCTCGTGCCTGGCAAAGGACCTGCTGGCTCTCGAGGTGAGCCCAGGCGGCGACCTTGGCGTCGCGAGAGTCGATGCGCTGGAGGAGGGAGCGGGCGTATGCCTCGACCGTGAGGCGGCCGGAGCGGATCTCGGCGAGGGCGGCCGAGGCAGTGAGCCGATAGTAGGCATCGGCAACACTGGGCGCGTCGTCGCCCGAGCCGTTGGTCGCTTGATCCATGATGGCTTTCACGAGCAGAGTACTCGTACGAGGACGAAGTACTGAGGACGTGGCTGGTATGAGGGCCTAGGACACCTGCGGGGTTGAACGGATCGCCGTACCGAGGCTGCAAGCGATGGATGCAAGCGGAGGGGTCGTTGATGTCGGGACGCTGCAGGATATCACGTGTCTGCATGGATCATGGAGTGACAGGATGCTGGAGTCTGACTTCATGCTTTTGCTGCAGCGAGGTATGTCTTCTCGCTCATGTTTGGACACATGCAGCTCCTAGTCTCACTGGCGATGACTTCCCGAGCCCTGTCCCCCTTTTTTTTTCTTGATTATCATTATGATTATTGTTTTGGCAAACCAGCACGAATACCACATCATTCAGAGACCCATCATCTTTCTGAAGCCAACATTGGGCACGACCCATGAGCCACCCAGCCTGAACGACCCGGAGCCCTCGAACTTGTCGTCCATCCTGCCCATGGCCATGCGTGTCAAAAAATCACCCAGCACAGGCGTCGGCGAGTGAATGCCCGGCAGGATCCCCACCAGCGGCGACACGAGCCTCGCGAGCGTCCTGTTCATCATGCCCGGGTCTGGGATGTGCGGCAGGATGGCCGCGTGGGCCCTTGCGTCGACGTACGCGGGCCGCACCGAATACGCCATGAGCGGGAAGCGAGATCCCGCCTGTGCGTTCACCATCTCGCCGAGTTCCCGCTCCGTCTGGCCCTTGACGCGGGCATATATCGGCGAGAACCTTCCCGGCGTCTGCGTTGCGCCCTCGCCGGAGACGAAGACGAAGCGGAAGGGCTCGTCGGTGGCCTTGGCGATGGCGTTTGTGTTTGTGCTGGTGCTGGTACTGGTGTTGGGGTTGGTGGTGGTGTTGGCCGTGGTGTTGGCCGTGGTGTTGGCGTCGAGCTCCGAAAAGGCCTTGGCGGCGGCGAGCGCATAGTCCCGCGTGATGTGGACGTACTCGTCGGCGCCGACCTTGTTTTGGCTCACGCCGAGGGCCCAGACGCACGCGCGCGCGCCGCGCAGCTGCCGCAGCACGTCCGGCCCGTACGCGGCGAAGTCCTCGTGCAGGATGACGGAGATGCGCGGGTCCCGCGCGGCTTGGGCCATCTCGACGGGCCGCCGGGACAGGATGGATATCCTGGTGATGTCCTTTGTCTTGATCATGGCGTCGAGGACAGCGGAGCCGACGAGGCCCGTGGCGCCGGTGAGGATGACGTGCATGACGGGCTCTGCGGGTATCAGTCAGGAATGCATTCGACTTGGTTGCGTGTGTTGACATGAGTCTCCAGATTCCATCTTCTGTCCACTTGCAATGGAATGAGAGGTCGATGACTTGACTTACAGAATGAAGTGAGGTGGAAAGTTGAGGCGGCGGGGAGAAATAGGGGGTTTGTTTTGGTTGCGGTGCTGAATTGGGTTTAGCCGATGTTTATCAGGCTAGGCAAAAAGGGGGAGTTTCGTCGGATTCTGCGAATCGAAGTCGGTCTGCCAACAAGTCGTCCAGGTGATGAGGCCCTGAGTTTACACGGACGATGAAATCGAGATATCGCTCTTCATGAAGGCCCTCGCAGGTGGTGGAATAGTCCTTATATGCTTCCAAGCTGGACCCGTTCTTCGGCGCGGACTTAAGCTCATGGTCCTCAACGCCGGCACTTTTTTCCCTGTGCACGTCCTCCACGCCATAGCTTTCACTCGACTCGGCTGGATGCGAGTCATTTGGACGGAGTAACCACGGCAGACGCATCAAGAGCCCTGTCCTCCGTGCGGCGTTTGGGAGGAATACGCCCGGTTTGCAAGGCTGGACCCCGGCTAGACTGGGTATGTACTCGTATGCCAACGGCCCCTGCGCGTGCGCCGGTCCTGGAAGCGAGTCCCTCCCGTTGTTTTTCCCGTGGCCATTCTCGGGAGTCGGGAGAGAAAACCCTGACTTGCTCATCGGTGCTCGTACTCGTACTCCCAGTTGGATTGTGGCTCTCGAGGGCCTTATACATGCGTCGGGGCTGGGAAGTCAGGCACAGGATGCGGTGACGTGTCCGGATCACGGAGAGCCTGCCGAAACCGTGTCCCGAGCACATGCTGTCACCGGCGCGAAGCACGTCTGCTCGTTCCAGAGGATGTCCTCCCGATGCATTGTTGCGCTACGCCAGGGCCGCCATGGTCTTGCATGCATCAGCTCTGCAAGGGCCCTTTGCTTGTGGGCTCCACTCCATGGAGTCAACTTCTTCACGATGCAGGTGCTCAAGCTCTGGGGAGTAGATGCGATTCATACGACGAGATATTGTATTTGCCCAGCCTGGCTCATTCAAGCCCGGGCTAGTAGTCGCAAAGGAAATATTATGTCCACCAAGACAAGGAGTTCCCTTTCGAAAGAAATGCATCGCAGGACTATGTGTTCAAAGGACCGTAAAATCGTCACAGATATTTCATTCATCACGTTTCGCTCACAAGCTCGCCTGTCGAGCGCGTTTCCCCTTTTCCCCCGCACTCTTCGCCCTCTCCTCAGAGGTTGAGTTCGTACTCGACGAAGATCTCCACGGACTCGGCCGTGCCGACCGACGCTCCCGTGGGCATGTCGAGGGTGAAGTCGAGCGAACTCTCGAAACTGATGCTGCCGCCGTTGGAGATCTCGGAGCCGTGCGTGTTGTCCGTGAACTGCATGGAGAAGGAGACCTCCTTGAGGAGCTGCGTGGGGTCCGAGACGGAGATCTCGATGTCGAGCGTCCTGTCGCAGTCGGGCGTCACCTTGAACATGTAGACGGCGGCCTGCTCGGAGACGAGGGTGATGGAGCCGGATGCTGCCCAGCCGAGGACGGCAAAGTCGAGAACGACGGAGTTGGAGTTGGCGACGGTGATGGACTCGGGCCAGAAGGTCACGGTGGCCAACATGGACGACGCGGAGTAGGTGATGGTGATGTGCTCCTCGAGGATCACCTGCCACGTAGGGTTGGCGGCCTCGGCGGCGAGCTGCGCTCGGCTGTAGCCAGGGAGGACGGCGTAGGAGAAGTGGGTGCCGGAGATGATCGTGTAGGCGGTGAACATGTCAACCTCGTACGCGCCGGCAGTGGACCCGGAGATCTCGGACCAGTTGCCCTGCTTCGTCCCAAGGGAGATGCGCAGGTCGAAATCAACCTCGGCGTCGAGCGAGACGTAGCCGGTGCTGGCGTAGGAGACCCTGTGCGCTTGGAAGGACTGCTCCTCGGCGGAGACGTCGACCGTCTTGCCGTCGAGGGTCACGGTGGCGCCTTCGGCGGCGATGCGCTGGTCAAGCACGGTGATGACCTCGAGGCCGTCCGTGCTGCTGCTGCTGTCGATCTTGATGTTGCTGATGACGACGATCAAGCCCTCGGACGTCTGGATATACTGCTTCCGGTACTGCAGGAGCTCGTTGAAGGGGTCCACATAGTCCATGACGGAGATGCTGATCATCCCGATGGTCATCATGCCGACAAAATCCTTCTTGCCCGTCTGCACAACCTCGACCAGGTCGGAGGCCGGCCGGCCCGACACCGCAGTCAGGCCAGGCAGCAGCGTCCAGTCCCAGGCGCCGGCAGCGTCGTGGTACTCGCTGCCCGTGACCGACAGGAAAAAGCCGCCCTGACCGAGGTACCATCCCTTCGAGTTGTCACCGTTGGCCGCCTCGGTGTTCTTGCCACGGCTCGACATCATCTTGCAAGAGAACGAGAACGACTCCTCGCTGTAGACCCACATGTCGAGCTCCCGGTGCTGCTGGAAGCCGGTGACCTTCTCCTTGCCACCGGAGGTCAGTCGTCCAATCTGAGCAGAGACATCGTTGTCACCCGTGAAGTTGACGGTGGCCGACGCGAGGACCTCGATGTCGAAGCCAAGGCTCGCGCTGGCCCGGTGGTCGGACGAAGCGTAGGCGATGTCCGACCCGATGACAGAGAGGTCCCAGGAGTAAGAGCTAGTCTCCTCGTTGAATATCCAGAAGCTCTCACTGGTCCTGATGTACGACGCAATGACGGTGATTTGCTCCTCCGTAACAGCAATGGAAGTGCCGCTGGTCTCGGTCTGGAGAGAGATGAATCCATTGAGCTGAAGCACGGGGCCATGGCTGGTCAGCATATCATCCATGGATCATCTCGGGGGCCTCAGGACGAGGTGTCCCCCACGATATCAGAGAAAAGAGGACGACATACCTCGTCGACACCCTGCTTTCCGTTGAGGGCGACGCCGTTCTCCATGTAGACACCGGTGCTGTAGAAGCCATCGACCTCCACGCTCTCGGTGAACTAATATCACAAATGTCAGTGGAGAGGCTCAAGGCGAATCGCCAGAGGCGGACAGCGGCGTGGGTAGAGGACGAACCTCGAACGATGACGTGGTGATGTTGTATGACTCCTCGACGATCGAACCCTCCTGCAAATAGAATCCCATGGAAGTCGAGAAACTCGCGAACTCGAGCTCCTGCACACCAGACTGTTGTCAGCACAGCAGCTCATAGCACTTGGTTTACCACGTGCAACGAGGGACAAGAACATACCCAGGAACCGGTGAGCTCAAAGCTGCCAAAGGACTCCTCTCGGCGGTTATAGATACTCAAAGGGATTCCGACGCAGCCTGCCTGAATGCTGTCTGTGAGGTTGGCCCCCTGAATCAGCAAACAGATGGAGGAGATGAGGCGTGGGACCTCGATCACTTGAGTAGAAATGACCTGGACACGGCGCGTCAGTCAGCGCATTCAATTCCCAATCTCGAGAACAGCATATCGAGAACGCACCGTGGTCCAAAGCCCCGTTGTTCCGCAGGGGCAGCCGTGGTCACTGGATGGGTGTCAGTCATGCTAGAGGCAGGAAAGATGTATGTATCCATTGAGTTGGTTGTTCAGGGGGCAAGGGGGGGCAGAGAGGGGAAGGGAGGGGGGTTTGGCATTTCTACTTACGAAGAGCCGGGGAAGTCGAGGCAGTCAGAAGTGGTCAGGTAGTTGTCGAACCAGAAGCCGAGAGAGCTCAGGACGGCCTCAAGATAGGTGTCGTTGCCGACTTGGGTCTTGTCCGAGTGATCATTGCCCCCAACCCACGTGGCAGCCATGGTGAATACTCGGTCGAGGTGCTCCAGGGCATCCCAGTCGGCACCATCTGTTTCGAACAGACATGTTAGAAAGCCGCATTCCCCGTCGACATCAAAAAAGGTCTCTGACAATCCCTCAACGGATGGACGGGTGTGTATGGGTGAATGTTTCGCAATGGGGACTGACCAGCACCGCAGCCTGTGGTATAATCGACGTCGGACCACGATCCGTCCTCCTGGAAGGAGATGAACCACGTCGTGACCTCGGAGAAGGTGTCCACCTCAACAAAGTTGACGACCGTCTCTTGTCTCCGCACCTCGATGAGCTCGAACTCTGAGGTGCTGATGGAGCCGGAGGATATGGAGCCGCCGCCGAAGCTGATGGTGCTCGACGAGCCCCCGCTGATGATCGTCGTCGAGTTGCTGCTGCTGCTGCTGCTGCTGCTGCTGCCGCCGCCGGTGATGATGGTGCTGGAGGAGCCTCCCGAACTACCGCCGCTGCTGCTGCTGCTCCCGCCGCTGCTGCTGCTAGAGCCACCGGAGGACGAGCTGCCGCTGCCGCCACCGCCGAAAGCGATGGCGCCGCCGCCTCCACGGCTAGAGCTAGAGCCGCTGCTAGAGCCGGAGGAGCCACCGCCGATGGAGACGCTGCCGGAGCCGCCGCCGAGGGTGACACCCCCGCTGGAGCTGGAGACCACTAGACCGGCCGCCGCGCCCAGAAACAGGGCCGCCGCGGCCCCGATCTTGTTGTTCAACTTGAGAGGCGCCATGTTCAAATGTGAGGAGAGAGCACCGTAGGATGCCTTGCCATGGATGGGGAGGAGATGACAAGAAACCGTGGGGGTCTCGAGGGAAAGGGGGTTGATATATATCTGCACTCGGCGGATGCTCCACGCCGCCCTCGGGATGACGATGATATCGCCACACTCATCGTGGCTCCCTTTTCTCTGCATCCCACGCTGCCGCGGAGGGAACAGTCGAAAGGGGCAAGAAAAATAAGGTTCCCCCGGAGAGAGGACCTGTGCGTCGCTCGCTCGCTGCGGGTGGGAATCGCAGCTCAGCTCAGCTCAGCTCGGCCGAGGGCAGCCTTGAGGCTTTCCCGTGTGGTGTCAAGAAACTCGAGAGCGGCTGTAAGACAGAATAAGCGTGAGGCTGCATCTCCAGCACCACCGATCCACTCTTCCCTCCCTCCGTGCCCGCGCCCTACGGTGATGCGCCCCTCGTCATCGTCATCCGGGCGAGTACTCCGTACTCCGTACCGTATGACTTGGCCGGCTCGTACTCGCTCGTACGGATCACGGATCCTCTGGACAGTTTGGCACTGCGTACCTCCGTGTGGTCCGTGGCGTAGGACGTCTCCATCCCCAGGATGCGCCCTCCGCATGCTCATACCGTAAGCGAGCCGTACCGTGCCGTAGCTCAGGAGATCCACACACACACACACACACACACACACACACGGAGACACACTTTTGCTGAAGCTTTGGCAGATCAGATCGGCCCCGGCGGGAACCCAATCGCCACGCCTGCGACCAAGCCAGGATGGTCGGCCCGGGGTGCGAATCTGAGAGGCGTTTAGGCGTCAGTCTGGATGGACTCGGAAGGGACTCGTGTGTACTCCGGATCTCGCCTGTGAGCGTGACGGAAAAAGAAAAGTGTGACTGCAACTGAACTCTATGCTGGCCGTGTGAGCGGATTGGATGGAGGGCTGAAAGTTTCGTGACATGCTCCGTACGAGGACGCATCGTACAGTGCACACCCAAGTCAAGCAGAAGACCGGGAGCTCCGCCCAACCTTGCCATGATGATGACCCAAAGCTTCCCCCATCGGGTGCGAATCTGGGAGCCATGACGCACATGTCGGATTCTCTCTCTCTTTCGAGCTCTCTCACGCACTCTCCCTTTCTTCTCCTCCAGCGGAGACTTACTCCGTACGGCCTTCCTTTTTGACTCCAGCCGACCTCGTATCGAGAGTCCCCGTCATCGTCTCACCCTGCCGTCATCTTCCGTCTTCTCCCCCTTTCCCTTTTTAAACTCGGGCAAGTTTCTTCGACACCGCACAAGCAGCGCCGAAAGCTCGCCTGAGTGGCTCAGCCTCGACGGAGATATCGAAGTCGAAGATGTCCATGGGCATGCCAAGCGTGGTGCAGGCATTGGGGATGTCCACCACTTCCGCGATCGAACCCCGGACCGGAGCTGACGACAAGAGCAGATAGGCCTGCTCCCCGGAGTAGCCTGGGAAGGGAACAAAGTCAGAATCAACACTTGCTCGGCGCGGCGATGGGCAGGATTCGTCAGACGCAAAGCCTGTGCTTCTCACGGAGCACGAAGGACAGAATCCAGGAGTATTCTGTACGAAGTCATGGCTCACCAAATCGTTTGAGGTACTCGATCGCTTTCAGACAGGCCTGTCGGTAGGCCACAGTGGCATCCATGAAGTGCTGCTTGCCGTTCTCATCGACGGAGAACCCCTCAAAGGTGAGGTAGCGACTGGGCGAGAATTGGGGGGCGACATCGCCGGCTCGGAAGACGGGACTGGTGATGGCCCGTGATCTCATGCCGTCCTTGATGAGATCGAATCGGATGGTGATGATCCCGGCCTGTGTGACCTTTGGTTCAGCCCCCCCTTTTTTCCAACACAAGTGGCTCGCTTCATGGAGCGTCATCCAAGAGTTCAGTCCTCCCTCGAAATACGGAGTACTGAGCATTCCGGACAAAACATTCCATGAGCTCTGAACTCCGTACGGAGTACGGAGTAGAGTCTCTGGAAATGAAGTGGGCAAAGTATCGAAAAAACGCAAGTCGTGCTCGTGCATGGGACGTGGAGTACTTCATACCATTTCAATTGCCCCGCAGAAACCAATTTCTCCATCCCCTTGGCTAAAGTGGAGATCGCCCACGGAGAAGTTGGCACCGGAAACGTGCACAGGGAGATAGGTCGTGGAGCCCCTAGAGATGGCATTGACGTCGCAGTTCCCGCCCGTCTCTGGCCGTCCGGGGATGGATCTCGCGCCCTCTCTGCCGATCTTGTCTCTCAGCAGGCCCGTCGCCTGCCCGGCGTGGAGGTTCGTCGTCGTGGGTGGCATGGCGACCGTCTGACCGGGGTGGCTGGTAGCACAGGCGGAGATCAACTCCCCCTCGCGGCGGTTCCACTCGGCCAGGATGCCGGGCGAGGGAGCGCAGCCGAGGATGCCCGGGTGGATGAGGCCGGCGAAGCGCACGCCGGGGATGTGCCTGCTGGAGCAGTAGATGCCGTCGAAGTCCCATATGGCCTTGGCGGCGCGCGGGTAGTGCTCCTGGAGGAAGCCGCCGCCGTTGTCGCGGTCGAAGATGCAGGAGTAGCCCCACGGAGTGTGGTCAAAGGGTTGGATGTCGGTGATGTTGACCACGAGGAGGTCGCCGGGCTCGGCGCCCTTGATCTCGAAGGGCCCCGTCATGTAGTGGAACTTGGTCAGGCCGGCGTCTCGCGCATCATCGGCCGAGTCATTGTTCAGGATCTCTCCGCCGAGAGCGTCGAGGCACTCGATCCTCACCGTCTCCCCAGGATCGATCGAGCCAATGGTCGGGACTATGCTCCGTGGCAGATGTGTCAATGATCGATCACTCTTGGCGCATCCATGCTGACTGTGTTGCCTCCAAGGGGAAGAAAACACCTCGACCATGCGGACATCGCGTCCAGGCAGTCGCAAAATCAGCAAAGCACAGGACTCGGGGTACATACTCTCAGGGTGCCATCTGTTGTGCAAGTAGGGCTGCTGCGAGCCCGGTATATCGAAGGAGACTGCCTGGGCGGTTCGAACCTTGCCTACCATTTTCGTTGCCGCTACTCCGTAGGTGACTTCTCCGTCTTCTCCTTATTCTTCTGACCTTTCACACCCTTGTTTCCTCCCTCTCTACCAGTAGATGAAGTGCTAGTACTCCGTAGCGAAGAGGAGCGCGTGAGTGACTGAGTCCATGAGATCGTGAATGCTTCTTCAGACTCAGACCAGAACGACGACACGCCAGGAAGGACCTCGAGCCGCATACTAGTAGGGACCGTGGCTCTTTATGCAAGCTGCGTCTTCGCCGGCTTGGGCAGTATCGATGAAGCATTACTCCGTACCCCTCTCCATGACTCTCCACGAAGGGAGGGGAAGACAATCTGGGGGCTCAAGGCTGAAGTCGAGTGCCATTTTCCCGATTGCACAATGGCGAGAGCTGAGTCTCGGCAAAAAAGAGGGGTTTCATCTGGAGAAGATATCCTCCTGACCAAGGGCAGGATCTTCAAGTTCGACAGCGAGGGGAAGCTGAAAGCAATATTGGGGCGGCGGCGTCAAGAGCGAGCTTGACCCGGGAGACCAAGAGGTTGGAGGAATGAGAAGCGGGAGAAAGAAGGCCATGATGCCGGCAAAATGCAGACACATGACAGCGCAATGCGACAAGGCTGATGGCGTATTGATGCAGACATCTATAGAGGGTTGTGTCGAGTGATGCGGTCGTCCCAGTGGAAGTCGAGTCAACTAGAAGTTGAGGCCAGCGAGAAGCATCGCGATACAGTGCGGACTTTGTCCCACACCCATATTCCGCACAGTCAAGCTGCTCTTCGCTTAGGTCATCATATGGCTTAAGTAATAGACGCCCAGCTGACCTCATCACATCCATGCTTAAGTAATCATCCCGCGATGACCCTCGACGACGCCTCGTCTTCCATCTTCGGCCTTTTCGATCGAGGGAGAGCGTCTTGGAGGGATGGCGGACTCGTCGCTCGGGCTTGGGCTGGCGACCGGCGTCGTTTCGGCCTCGTTTCTCTCCTCCTTGGCTCTGCCATCTGAAACCCTGGTCCCACAAGCCTCAACTTGCATGACACGACCGCGCGTCCGTGATGGTGCTTCGGGAGGCCTACCGAGCATCCAACATCGCATCCAGCATCAGACACCCGGCATCAGACACCCAGCATCAGACGCCCAGCATCCATCCAACAGGTGAGGCTCCCGGCGCTCAGGCCTCCTGCACCCATCCCAGCGACGGAGAAGATTCCATGCGGAGCTCGTGCCTGGAGGGGACCGTTCCTTGCATTGGATTCCATCTGCATCGTCCCGCATCGTCCCGCTGCTGTTACGAGTACTCGATCTCGACTCCGTACTCCGGAACAAGCCTCAGTGCTCTGCCGCAGGCAAATCCTCCGAGACGCTTGACGGGGTTCAGGAGCACAAAGTGGCTTGTTTCTCCCATCCTCGTTGGCCTCGCCCTTTGGCCCCCCTCCATTCCAAGCCCTTCGTCTCAGGCCTTCGCGGGACAACCTCATGCTAATAACAAGCCCACCAACGAGTGATAGATCCATCCATCCATCCATCCATCCATCCATCATCCATAGCTCGAACACGACCTCTTAGCCCATCTGGACAATGGCTATGAGGGTACGCAACATCCAAGACAATTGAACGACGACGAGAAAACATCAAGACCCGCCCGTGGCCCCCGCTACTACTCCGTACTACTACTTCCATTCGCATCTCGTCTTTGAACAGCGGCAGCATCGCGCAACGACCTCTCGCTTCTCTGTTTCCCCTCTCCCCTCCCTGCGCAGGACACCACATGCCTTGATCGCCAGCTGGACTGCGCATCGCCGCCGTGGCATCAAAGTCCTCCTCTCCTCTCCTCTCCTCTCCTCTTTTTCTCTCTCACCCCATCCATCCCCGTGCCGGACATCTCGGGCCCTTCACCATGCTCCTCCGCCTCTTCCTCCTCGCCGGAGCGGCCGCCACCGCCAGCGGCAACGCCGCCGTCGAGGCCACAAACCTCCTCGCCGAACCCGCCATCCTCACCGCCGACGACGTCCTCTACAAGCCCTTCAGCGCCCTCCTGACAGAGCTCATGGGCAGCGCCGGCACCAACGACGAACAAGACCAGCAGGGCGGCTCCGCAGCAACCGCCAACTCCACCTGGAGCCCCGAGATCCGCCTCCACGACGACGGCACCGCCGACTTCTCCGCCTGGGACGACGCCGCCGACGCCGCGTGCCTGTCGCGCCTGCGGGCGCTCAACCCCCGCCCGAGCCCGTCCGGCCAGGCCATCTGCTACAACCTCGCCATGCTCGACATCGACGCCGGCAAGTTTGTCGCCGAGGTGCGGCACTATCAGCTGGCCGCGCCCAACAAGGGCGGGCTCTTCGACAATATCCCCCCGAGCAGTATCCAGGTCGCGGCCGCATATCGCGGGGTCAACGTCAGCGTCATGACGGAGCTCTCCGACGAGAACGTCAACGTCGATGCCGCCAACCGAGCACGCAGCACCGCGAGCAACGGACCGGCGCTCATCCAAGTCCACAAGCTCTCCGGGCTGATAGACAAGGCCAAGCTCGACAACATCTCACTGTAAGTCTTCCTTCTCTCCCCATTCCCCCATCCTCACCCCCCC
>NIGD01000001.1:3337086-3355344 GCA_003055185.1 Escovopsis sp. TC
TCCCCCTCCTTGCCCCGAAACATCCACATCCCCCGCGCCCAGGCGTTCCACATCCGCATCCAAGCCCTCCATCCCTCGCTTCCCAACAAGAACCTTTCAACATCCCATCCCTTCCCCTTCCCCTCCTTTTCCCCCTCCGACCCTTGCCATTCCACGCTGCCCCCTCCCATCACTGGCTTCAAACACCTCATCCGGCTTCCTCCTGCCCAGCTTAATGATGATGCTCATGGTCGAGTGGATATGAGCACAAGGAATTGTAAGAGACAAGACCGAGAGGTGTCGCACTAGCAATCAGTAGACTACGCAAGAGCGAAGATACTGACTGGTACAGAAATTTCCTCCTATCGTTGGCCCCGGGAAACCCTCTTTCGTAAATCCTGTACGGCACGATCAGCACACTTCAGACTGGAAAGAGAGCACACAAGCAAAAAGACTATCAGGCTGGTAAGCCTCATCCAGACAGAAACGAGCAGGCCACCGAGGGCGCGGGATTCTTCCTCGCAGACCACTCAAGTGGTCTAGCTGCCCACTCGTTTCATCACATCAACTCAACGGCATCTTCACAGGTCAGATTTTCTTTTACAAGCCCGAAACCCGGTTTCAAAAAGACAAATATATTCAAGTTAAAACTACAGCTCTCCCGAAACGAAGAGAAAAGAGACTAAAGTTGATCAAATATATACTCAAAAGCGCGAAAGACAAGTTCGCGTAAAGGATCGCGTCAATGTCCAGCTCAAACCGGACCGGTCCATCGAAGAACTTCTTAAGGGATGTGGGGGGTATCTCTCCTTTTCATCTTTCCTCTTCCTTCCACAGCTCTATCGTCTGACCCGTTTGTTTTTTCCCCCTCCTAGACTTTACCGTTCATACGTGTGAACTCATCCGTAGTATCCGAACTCGTGGGTGGGTGGACAGAGCCTTTTTCCCGCCTCCTTCTAATTTCTTTTGTCCCCTCCATTGTATTTGATTTATAGAAGAAAAAAAAGAAAATCTCTTTGAAGGGCCAATTCGGCCATTATTTCTTACTAGTAGGAACGTTGACCAGGCTTGGTCGGCGCGATGGCACGGGGGTGCTCTTGGGGGTGACTCTGCTCTCTCCGAAAAAGCGAGCCTGTTGGCTGTACCTGCGGCCTTGGCCATCAGAAGCGACGGACACTGTGATTCCTTGGTCAGCATCGAAAGGGGGACTGATGCATCAAGAGGAGAGAAAACTTACAGCGCGTGGGATCGCGGGCGCTGCTGCCGCGGCGACCTTCGTCCTTCTGCTCCTGGCGGGCGTCGGCCAGCTGCTGGGCAAAGGCAGACCGGCGACGCAGGTCCGGGCCCTTCCAGTAGATGACGTAGACAGCGATGACGAGGATGAAGGCGATGGCGAAGAGGATGGTGCTCGCATACTCCAGGCTCTTGCCGCTGCCCTTGGCGATGTTCTCGAAGAAGGGCAGGGCCGGGATGGTGAGGACACCAGCAAGGAAGTCACGGGCCCAGCCGTTTCCACCGGTAGCGGAGGCGGAGTAGGGCCCGTAGGCACAGATCATGTAGTCGATGGTGGCCATGTAGATGGCGTAGTTGGCAACGCCGACGATGGCGACGAAGATCATGGAGCCGATCCAGTGGATGGGAGGGCCCTGGATGGTCCACGCGAAGCCGATCAGACCAATGGGCAGGCAGGGCGCGGTGTAGAGGAGGAACCACAGACGGGACTCGTACTGGGCACGCTCGTCGTCGGGCTTGGCGGCACGCTCGGCAATGTTGCGCTTGATGGCGGGGATGAAGAGCAGCCAAGCGATGACGTAGCCGAGACCGATGGGGATGAAGGCCAGGCCGACCTCGACGGTGCTAAAGCCCCACTGCTCGTACACGAGGCCGAAGGACTGGATGAACATGAAGATGAGCGCGTCGGAGAAGCCAGACAGGAGAGAAAGGACGAGAACGATGGGCTCAGTGAGGAACATCTTGAAGGGGCGGATCCAGGTGGTGATGACCTCCTTAGCGGAGAAGCGGTCCATGAAGGGGACCAGCTCGTCGGGGCCCCAGAAGTTGGCACCCGCCGTTTCGCGGCGCTTCTTGGCGATGCGGTTCATCATGATGGTGGTGCGGGTCTCGGGGACGGTGAAGAAGTGGAGCGCCTGGACGACGCCTCCGAGGATGAGCTGGACCCAGATGGACCACCTCCACGGCAGGTACTGCTGGGTGAAGCCGCCGACGATGGGTCCGAGGACGGAACCGCCGACAGAGGAGAAGACGACATAGGCGACGGCGTACTGCTGGGCGTCCGCCTCCCACATATCGGCGATCATGCCGAGGGTGACGGAGCCGCCGGCCGAGGACAGACCGCCGAGGGCACGGCCGACCATGACGGAGGCGAAGTTGGGGGCCAGGGCGACGGGGAGCTGCCAGACGTTGACGAGGAAGAGAGACAACTGCAGGACGGGCCAGCGACCGAACTCCTCGGACCAGGGGGCCCAGAGCTCGCAACCAAAGGCGTAGAGGACGAGGAAGATCATGGCACCGCAGCGGGCGGCCTGCTCGCTGACGCTGAACTCGGCGGCGATGCCGGGGATGGCGTTGGAGTAGAGCGAGGTGTTGAAGTTCATGGAGACCTGGACCCAGAAGATGACGGTGAGGATGTACCACTTCTTCCACGTGGGAAAGCAGTAGCCAAGCTCGTTGTAGCAGTCATCCTCGGTGATCTCGACCTTGTCGTAGGTGCCAACCTTTTCGAGCTCGTTGCCGGCAATCTTGTCGGCGCTGTCATTGTTGTCGAGGGACTTGTTGTCTCCGGGGCTATTGGAGGAGGAGCCACCGGCATTGCCAGTCCCCTGACCCGAGATGAGCTTCTCGTTGGCGAGATCGAGATCCCGTTGATTCAATATCTGGGGGGCCTCATCGCCGAAGCGAGCATGCTGGGTTTTGGCCGATGTCTGAGATTTGGCCGACATGTCGGAGTTGTGATGAGGAGGGCCTGCCTCTCTCGATCTCTCTGTGCTGAGGGAATCTTCCTCTCGACTAGAGCATATAGATATTGGTCAATGTATGACGGTTTTGATGAAAGTAGGATGAACGTTGAACAGAAGAACAAGGGGCAGAAGAGGAGAGCAAGGGACAGAGTAGAAGAGGAAGAAGATGGAGAGGTAGAAGGGGAGGAGGAGGGGGGGCAGGGGAGAAGAGAGGATGGAGGGTGGAGGATGGAGGAGCTAGAGGAATGCCAGGAGAGATGAAAGCAGCGAGGTGATGCGGTGATATATAGGTGAACGATGTCCAGGCTCTAGCTCGGAGCCGCTTCACCTTGATTCTCTGCCGGCAGCTAGGAACGAGCAGGATGCGCACCAAGCATGACCCAACCTCTCATCATGGGACCCAACGGGTCGAGGAGGCGTCCGAGTATGATACAAATGGGCACGCCAGTACGGAACACGGATGGTAGTGGCCGCCACGAGGATTAGGAACCACCAGTAGGCAAGGGCCCGGTGGACCGAGATGTGGAGAATCGATGCCGCTGGTTCTTCCAAAGCGCCCCTCCACCTCTCCCCCCTCCG
The DNA here is from genome assembly GCA_003055185.1 of Escovopsis sp. TC. Lineage (NCBI taxonomy): Eukaryota > Fungi > Ascomycota > Sordariomycetes > Hypocreales > Hypocreaceae > Escovopsis > Escovopsis sp. TC. The sequence continues at coordinate 3,340,623 of NIGD01000001.1, forward strand.
CTCCCCCCAAAGCAGCACCCCATCCGAGACTAGGCGGAGGCGGCTCCAAAGTGTATGCCTGCCTGACGCCAAACAAGGTAGGTGGATGACGATCAGTGGCCGGGAGATGAGGGACCGACGAGACAAAGAAGACGAGCCAAAGGCGAGCCAAGAGCGCCGAGAGCTCCTCTCACCTGGGTGTGTGTGTTGTAAGTGTGTTCAGGTGTGTGTCCGTGTGTCTTACAGTCTTGCTCCACCCCGTCCCATCCTCGTCGGCCGTCGTCAACCCTCGTCCTCGTCTCTTGTCCTCCCCACACGACCCCACGGCCGCCGGGGCCCTGGTTCGTCTGCGCGGAGTACTTCGTACTTCGTGCGAGTACGAGTCCTGGTAGGAGTACGGAGGAGGAGTTCTGGGATTCTTGACTCTTGCTTTGGGGTATGGATGGTGGTGGCCTGGATCTGGGGATCATCGCATGCTCTTGTTTCCGCCCGGCCGTCCAGCTCCAACTTCTTCTCCAATGGATGATTGCGGTGCTTTTCCTTTTGCCTGCCTGCCTGCTCGCTTTCGGGCTAGCCGACAACAAAGAGAAGGAAATTAGCGTCTGTCTTGAACGGCTGGACGGGAAGCCCTCGCGCCGAAGAGGCTCGAAGTTGAAGGGGGTGTGAGGAATGAGGATCGCAACGAGGACCTGGATGCTGTACCCGGTACTTCTCCCGACATGTACAGTTTCTGTACTCGGTACCTACGGCGCACTCCACACATTGGAACCTCTCCAAAGACTCCCTGGCACTCTGAGCCGTAGTACTCGTATGCTCCCTCGCCCCGGGGGGGGAGGGGATGGGATGGTGGGAGCGGCCACAGGGAAGGATTGACAGCAGAGATCGATGGGGAGGAAGCCCTGGGATGGATGGAGGGCGATGTCTGAGACTCCATGAAGTGGATGGAAGATGGTGAATCCAATCCAAGGATGGGATAGAGTGATATCTTCCCCCTCTTTTCCTTTTTCTTTTCTATTTTTATTTCCCCTCTCGGAGGGGGAAAAGATCAGCAGTGGCTTCAGCATCAGCTTCTCGCCTGCTTCTCGCTCGCGTTCTTTCCATGTTTCTTCTCTTCAGCTGCCCCTGCCCCCCTCCTTCCCCCCGAGTCCTCGCCTCCTTCCCCGACCCCGTGACATCCATTGCGTAGCCTGCATCGCGCTTTCCCCCCCTTCCCCTCCCCGGATTTCTGCAAAAGTCGTTCCTGCCCCAGGAAGTAAAATCTCACGAAAACATGGGGATACGGGGATATGGGGACATGACGGGGAAGGCGCGTCTCCCACGTTCTAGAGGAGATCGGCTTGTCGCCTTCCCGATTCCGCTCATGCCAGATCGCATCGTGCCTTCCGCGGGGAATTGGGGCCTCGGTGTCTCACGCAGAACAGCGCATCGAGAAGGAGCATCCGGCGGGTTCAGGACTGCGGGCAGGAACGATCTCGACCGCCTCCCTTCCTCCCATCGCTCCTTCCCTTCTCCCTCTTCGCTTTCGGAAAGAGGGACGCAGAGAGAAAAAAAAACTCGAGGAAAGAGCAGAACAACTTGTGCCTGGGACGGGAAAATCGCCCACCCTGGCAACGCGAGGTACTGGATACCCAAAGAGCGCGGACTTGGCTGTAGTGGACGCGCGCTTCGCGTCTCCACAGGAATGTAACTAACACCAGGAACGGCCAACGTCGTGGACCAGGGCTCCGTGCAGGCCATCGAGGCCTCTTCCTCCCCATCCCAATCCAGATTTTTTTTTTCTTCCCCCTCTCCATCTCCATCTCCCTCTCCCTCTCCCTCTTTATCTTCTCCCTCTTTATCCTCCCCCCCCCCTCTCTCTCTGTTTTCCTTATATATATGTGTGTGTGTGTGTGTGTGTGTGTGTGTGTGTGTGTGTGTGTGTGTGTGTGCAATTTCCCTCCCTCCGACACCGTCCGCCATCGAACGTCGCCAACTTGCAGCTGCTTGTCTCTCGCCAGCCTCGTCGTCCAGATCCATAGGTTGGCATCATGAATGGTGCGAGTGCGAGGAACCGTACGAGGATCCCTACATACAGTGGGGAGTACGCAGGACGAGTACGTACGAGTGCTCGTACTGTCTCTCCCCACGGGCCTCCAGCTCTCTTTTCTCCTTCGATCTTGTGTCTGATCATCGCTCGCCTGTTCGTCTGCCTGCCTCGAGTGAAGCACGGTGAGCTCGAGACACAACCCCACGTCTCGTTTCAGCCGGGCCCCGGCCAATATGGCCTCCATGGGTGGATGGAATGGGGTTGACCGACACCTCCAGGCAGAGACTTTGTTTTGGCCCTTGCGGCTATTCATGGGCCGAGACATCTACTCGTCCCAGAGCACGAAGACTCGCGCTCGCACTTGGATGCTCATCCTCCTGCACCTCGCCAGGTCGCAATCGTCTCACGTCTTGGCGATCTCCACTGCAGGGCATCGGCCTTCTGGAAATCGCCTCGAATACCTCCGCCGTTGCATTCTGTCTCTTCTTGCTCATGCATGGCCTCGATGGTCTTCAGCACAAGAGGTCTCGTGGTTCACTTTTTCCCTCCCCCCCCCCCTCTCCCTCCTCATATTTCTTGCAAATGCTCCGTGCGCTCATGTTGCATCCTGGACGGACTTTCCCGTGCGATGTCCTGCTCGAAGTTCGGAATACCTTCTGGCTACATCTGGCCGAGTTCTCGTACGAGTGAGAGGAGGTACACTAGACTCCTCTGATCTGGGGCCCGGCAGCAATTGAGGACTGCTCGGGAGCTGTCGCGGACACTAAATACTTTCAGATGGGGCTACAGAAACACTAACTTTTTAGGAAACAGGCCGGCGTCGAAACAGAGACGCCATGACGTCTTGTGAAGACGCCGCAGCTTCCGCGAGCGCGTGCTCCCGTCAGGCACAAGAAGAGAGAGACATTCACCAACATCATTATCACCAGAACATTCTATATCCTCGTCGTCATCATCGATTCAGCATCAGCACCGGCACCGGCACCAGCACCAGCACCAGGCGCATCCAGTGGTCACCATCAAACGTCGTCTGTATTTCCCCTCATTCCGGCGTCGTCGTCCGCCACTTTGGTCTAAGTGCGCCATGCTAGGCCTGGTCTCGGAACCGCAGCGGCACTTGCGAAGGAAGAGGGTGTGCTTTCGGAGGGAGGGGCGGCACCGGCTTACACATGTCGTCCCTTCGGGCTCCATCTTCACCAGGAATGGTCCAGTCGGAGCTCAGCGCCTCCATCTAATCATTTCAGGCACAACGCCAAGGCAGCAGCATTTTGACCCCCTGCCCGGCCCCCAGTAACCTCCCTGGGCGGCGGGCAGAATGCGAGAAGAACCGAGGTGCATCCGATCCTTCCGATCCATCGCCTTGCCTCGTTCCGCCTAATTTCTGCGACGGGAGCACGCCCAGCGGCTACGACACTGGTACGAGTAAGAGGACAGCACGGCCCTCCTACCCGCAACCCGTACTCCGTACCCGAGGCCGTACTTGTACAAGCATCCGCGCTTGCAAGTCGTCAAAAAGGAGGTAGCCCTCAGGCGACCTCGCCTCTTGGAGAAGGAAGCTCATGCCTGGGCAGGGATGGGCACTGTTTCTGTTACCTGAAATATTGATGGTCTCCCAGCGAGGCTTGTCGACCTGCGACGGCACGACTTGTCAGAAGGCCAGTCTTCTGAAGAAATGCAAGAAAGGGGGGAGGGGCGGCGTTGGGTCGAGGAGAGTATGTACGAGTACCGTGCTTGTTGGTTGTGTGCCGGGATGGTGCACGGCCTGCAGCGCAGACAAGCTCCATTGATGTGAAGGAGGCACTAGCTCGGGCTCTTGGCTTCTGCCTGTTGGCCCGGCCCACCTCGGGTCTGGCGCCGATGACGTTGCGAGTCAGGCTTGCACGGGACTCGTTCCATGTGGAGTGCCAGACTCTGCACGGAGTACTCGTGGGGTTTCGGGGACTACGAAGATTGCCATGCGAAGAAGAGAACGAAGGGGAGGAAGACTCGTCTGGGACTCTGTCCGGAGTTCCCCCAACATCGGTTGTGCCCCGCAAGAGCACCTACACAAGAAAGGTTGCACTCGCACGGAGTACTCGTACGAGTACCAGACATATAGGTGAGCGCAAAACATCGTCCCTTGGGCGCCTCGCCTGTGCGAGATGTCGAATAGTACTCGTATACGAAGTACACGTACGGAGTATTGATTCTTCGAAGTTTTCATTTCTCAGCCTCAAGTTTTGAACCCGTCCTGCTAGGCATGAGACGCCGAATGTCGAGAGCAGAGAAGGAAGAGATCCAACTGACAGGGACGAAGGGGCAACAAATAGGGAAACACCCACGTCCCTGTCATTTTGTCATCACTGCCCCCGCGCATTGCATTGCATGCCAGGCATCCGCATTCTCGCAGCACCGCTTCACCCCCCCCGACGGATCCCATTCCCGGATGGCTCCGTACCCATGAAAAACTACTGGTCCTTCGCATCGAGAGGCCGAAGACCAGGCTGATGCAGGTCCGGGGAAAACGTGAGCCCAACCTTCCTCCGGCCCTCGACTTGGACAAGCCCCTCCCCGCAACTCCACGCCTCTCGTCAAGGTGTGGCACTTCAAGGCCTGTCGAGCCTTTGGGTCTCGGGCGGACCCCGGGCGTTGTCCACTCGCTTGACTTGCCATCCTCCGATATGATCGTCGCCATCGATCACGGCCGGGCCTCTTCCGTCAGCAATAGACGCCCCCCTTTTCCGCGCGCTCATCTCCGCGCGGAGTACGGAGCACGGAGTACCCCATGCCGGACTCCGCGCTCCGAAGCAGGCTCCGGCCGAGGCGCGTCCGGTCACTCGAATGTACGGAGCACGGCCCTCAAGGATTGTCGCTCCAGGACGGACTACGGGGTATTCGCTACCTCCTCGAAGCCTGCTATGCACTTTTGACTGGCACTACGGAGTACTCGAATACCCCATCTTGCGCAGAGAGGAACCCACCCTGTCTTTGCTACAGCTACGCAGTACGAGTATTCCGGAACCGTCGAGAAATTCTCCCAATCCTCATCTTGGCGCTGCCAGTGAGCCGGTCCCACGTGCGACTACTCCGTACTCCGTCCTCCGTGCCCCGAACACTGTTCCGGGCTCTTCAATGAGCATGGAGTTCATGTACTCGCAACGGCGGCATCTCTCCATGTACCCTGGGTGGCGCCCCCGGTCGGCCCGAGTCCAGGGGACCTGCAAGATACGCGCCCCGGCACGCACCAGGTCGCGCGTCAGCAAGTCTCCTGGAGGTCGAAATCCTCGCCCGGCCTTGACGCATCCGGCGGGAATACTTTTCCCGCGCCAAGACAATGGGAGGAGAATGCCTGCTTCATCCTTGACACGGGGTCCCCCTCCGAGCTCCACCCCTTTCCAGAAGCTGTCCGCACATCCCTGCGCTCGGCCTGCTGTCGCCGTTTCGCGAATGATCGCCCGGCATCACCTTCGGGCTCTCCGTCTCGGGTCCGGAGCGGTGCGGGTTGCTCTCTGTGAGAGGGTGTGCTTCGGAGTACTCTACGGCTCGGACATGGAGGTATACTACGGAGTACTCCGTCCTCCGTGAGGAGTCAAGATATCGCATATACTTCCGGAGCGCGGAGTGCCAGTGCTCGCGCACAGTCTACTACTTGTACGGAGTATGTACGAGGAATACTCGGACAATTGCTACCTGAGAGGCAGTGATCTTCACTTCAATGCTCGCACGGGTTGATGGAAATCCCTCACCACGCATTCGAGAGGCTGCTGCCGGCACCAGTTGTCGAGCTGTTGGCGAGACTTTGAGGACCATGATTGGTGTTTCAAGCTTTGGGTTTCGCCGAATGGGCTGCCTCAATCATGATGATCAAGGCGCTTGCTTTATTTCGCAGTTCATTGATGCCTGCGGAGTACGGATGACGATGTGCGATACTGCCCGAGTTCAAGGTATCCCACACCCGCCCTCCACGCCCGTGCTGCGCCCAACAACATGGACAGCTCCCATTCGGGACATGATCTGCCATCCCACGGCGCGCTCGAGCTTCAATTGCTTTTTGTCGGGGCGAGAGACGAGGCAATCTGGGGCTCGCCGTCGGGGAATTTCACGACGAGCTGTCTCACTGGTACGAGAGCGCTCGACTCACACGCCCACCAGCACGTGCTCAGAGACGTCTGGTGCGACGACATCTGCATGGAGGCGTCATCGATGGAATCGCCAAATGCTGGGTAGAAGGGGTCAACCCGGCCTCGACACGACCTTCGGGAAGACATAGAGGAACACCGAGGACCGCCATCGTCACACGAATGACCTCGTCGGCTCACACAGTTTTCGGCACGGTCGAGGTCGCAATTACCAAGCGAACAACGTGCGCTCGGCCAGGTCATTTTCACGCTGGAAAGGAGGTCATCTCATGCCACCCGAAAACCTTGGACGTCCCTTTCTCCGAGGCAAAGGCTTACACGTTCGAGCACACTCACAGCGTATTCGTACTCGTACGAGTACGTGCTCCGTACGGAGAATATGTATCGAGTATGTACGGGTTCCGGAGTATCACGAGCTACGACCACGTCTGCTGATCCTATCTGCATGTAGCCGATGCCGCGCGTCTCGAGCTCCGGACACGGCAAGCCGCCCAAGCAGTGCGTCCATCGCCTCATCATGATATGACATGACTATTGCATCTCCCCCATGAAGTACGACATACAGTGTCCGCTCCGCTCATGGTCATGTTGCCACCCCGTTTTGTGCTTGCTCGAGAGTCTCTCTCTCAGGCGGAATATGCTCCCATGAGCCGCCCCCCGTGGACCGACACGGGGGCCTAGACAATAAGAGTAGCATGCTTCCAGGTTTGAAAGGGGAGTGGGGGGGGGCCGCGGGGGCGCGGGATGTGCGTTCAAGGGTGAGGAGACAGGAAGTTGACTGGCAGGGCCTCGCCCGTGAGCTTCGACGCCAACGGTCGGATCAGTCTATTGGCACCACCTCAACGCGGACATGTGCTGAAGGACACATCTGGCTCTACAGAGAACGGAGTAGACTCAGGACGCTCTCTTCCCCTGAACACGCATTTGACTTGAAAGCGACAATCACACCAACGCGGAGCAGAGAGCCAGCCATCAGAGACGACTCAAGAGCAAGACGAGAAAAAACCAACGAACTACGGAGTATAGGGCCTTCAACATCCCTGGAACGAGCAAGATCGCAGAACCAACAAAACAAGAAGAGCAAAACCATCGCTCGATGCGTACCGGTGGCAGCGACAAAAACTTCAACGCCATACAAAACAGGGTATCATGGTTCCATCTCTGCACGCCGCGCTCTTCTTTCCCCTTATTGCTCCCATTCTGCTCACCCTTGACTTCCCCTTCGCTCCCCATTTGCTCCCTATCTGCTGCCCATTTGACCAGTATATGCTCCATCCCTCCGCATCTCGTTTGAGCAACACCGACCCGAGTTCACTGTTCCCCCCAACATTACGTATTAGAGTGTCTTTTGATGTCCCGTTGAGACAGCCGCGCTTTCGAATTCTTTTCTTCCTCCTCTCTTCCCCCCCCCTTTTGTCCCCTGACCCCTTTGCTTCCTCTTCTTCCAGATCATCTGGCTTCATTAAGTCCCTCGCTCGCTGCGCCTTGTTGTTTTCCCTTGGTCTAATGAGGATTCTCCCTCAGCTTTGTCCAGGGGAGCCGCTGAGTCGCGAAACCCAGTGCCGTCTCAACTTGAGCGGCATCTTGCAGAAGAGCATGGCCTTGTGCTCGTCGCTGAGAATAGTCTCAGTGACGGTGAGTTGCGCGTCCGGCGTCTCGTCCGAAAAGTCCTTGAAGAAGAGGTCCACGGCCTCTTCCCTCCATCGCCGCAGTCCGCGCGTCTTCAGGAGGTCGACGACCTCGTCCAGCACGGCCTGGATACGACCCTCTGACGGGTGCGGCGGCCAGGGAGCCCGGGATCCCAGTGCCATGGTTGGGTTCAGCGCCAGGCCGGCGGCAGGCCCCACCGATGAGTTCAGCCTTGCCAAGGATGGCAGGGCTGCTGCCTCGTCGATCGAGAATGACGTCCGCCTCCGCTTGTCCGGGGAGCTGGGCGCGGTGGATCTGTTGGAGGCTGAGTCCGGTCTCGACATTCGGCCGTGGTCGCCGGCGTCCAGCACGGACGACACGGTGAGTCTTCGTTTGCGCGCCTGGGACACCGTATCGTCTGGCGGTGTGAGGGCCAACACCTGTCCTGCACGGGTTGTCGGGAGCCCCGTCGAATGAGCTCGCTGCGGGTGGGCTGCGCCCGGCGAGGGGATGGTTGGGCCCTGGCTCGGCGGGGAGGCTCTCGCCATGATCGGGCTGTCCAACGACGGCTGGGCAGACGACGCATTTGAGTCGCCGGGCAGTCTCAATACGCCGGTGCCTGGCACGTCCGCGTCATCGCCGGACTGACCGTCACTTCGCTTTCGAGGCTTCATGACTCTCTTAGGGGCGCCCCCGGAGCCGATGACATCAGGGTATAAGACCTCCATGTATTCTTCATGGTCAAATGGCCTCCCTCGCAGTGCCCTCGACAGAGGTTCCCGCTGTGTGTGGTGATGTTAGTCTGGATGAGACATGGGGCCCAGTCGGCAATGAAAGGACTCACTGACCTCGATGTGAGCCTTCCACGCCTGTTCCGATGCCGAGACCGTCTTGAGTGCGGAGTTGTAGGCGAATTCCGGATCCTCCCTCAAGCCCCGCCATAGACGAAACCGCTTTCGGGCATTGTCGCTTTTGTTGATGAGGTGGCTCTTGGTGGGGGATGCGCCGTGGCTGTCCTGGAGGGCCTTGGCGGCTCGATCCCAGGCCTCCGCCTTGAAGCTGCTGTTCTCTCTGAGGCCAAGCTGGACGCTGTCGCACAGGCTGCGAAAGAAGGTTGTCTCGTATGCCGGCGTCCAACTGAATCGCGGCGCCCGCCTGTCGCGGTCCACTCTGGACGATCCATGCCCGTCTTGGCCGATGGTCTCGATGTCGTCCTCGGACATGGCAGCGTTTCCGGTATAAGACGGGAGGAAGGGGAGAGGCGAAAGAGGCAAGGGGGAAAAGGACTGGTGAGACGGGTGAAGGGCGGGAAAGAGGCGGGCGGTCGAGATGGGAGCCGGCTGATGGCTGGATTGTCCAAAGCAAGAACCCGAAACATATGCCGGAAGCCTTTAGATCCTGGAACCCTCGAAACGGTCGAAACCCGGGAACGCCTCAACGCCCAGGAGGATGACGTGACGGACGTGATCGACGTGATCGACGTGACTGACAGAGGAGCAACCCCAACGGTGAGCTGCAGAAAGCAGCAGCCCTTTGGTTGAGGTGAGTACTGAGTACTCCGTACTAATGAGTCGAAAAAGGGATCGCCGGGGGGGAGGGGGAGGGGGGGGGGGGGGGGGGGGAGGGCCGAAATGGAAGGGGAAAAGGAAAAAAGGTTCGATCGATCGCTTGGCGCAGTGAAGGAGCACAGGCAAGCAAGCAAGCACAGAGCACACTCACCACGGCTGCCGACGGAGGATTGGATCAACGTATCAATGGATGGATGGAGGGATGGAGGGATGCTTGCCGTGCTCGGTATTCGTGCTCGGATGCTGTGAAACTCGAGTCACGTGGAGCGTTGAAGCCTTCCCAGGGAGGTTCGTGGGATCCCAAGGCGGCACAGAGCAGGGAGTACTCGTGCGTACGTGGTCCAGAGAAGCACGCGGGAGGAATGGATGGATGGATGGGTGGATGGAACCGATTGATGGAAGAGTGAATGGATGAGTGGACAGCGGATGGATGTCTGGCTTTTTTTCTGGATCACCACTGCGCTCGTCTCCTGGGCGGGCTCCTCGCTTGCCCCTTTTCGCGGGCCTGGGCTGTCGGGGAAGGATAGGATGGGAGGAGACGCAGGCGATTGGACTCGCCTCGAAGCTTGTGAGGACGCACCAGGTACTCCGTACTCGTACTCGTACTCGTACGAGCACGGAGTACGGAGCACGGAGTAGTGACTACCGGGACCGCGGTAGAAATACGGGGAGGTCGTACATACCGTAAGTACGGAGTAAGCCCGGGCGGCTTACGGCGTAGTGCTTGCCGGTAGGGCATTGGGCTCTTCCCCGATGGGGCTCGGGCATGCAGACGGCGAGGGGAGGATACTGGTACTGGTCGCTGCGCCGTGTACGGAGTACTGCCGTCTGTCTGTCGACCGTTCCTGGTCTCCGGCAGTGTCTGGCTGATGGATTCGTGGCACCCGTACGGAGGGAGGACGGAGTGCTGTGAAGTAGTAGGTACATAAGGTTGGCACTTCGTCAGAGTAGGGGATGGGACCAGATAGGGAGGGGCTGGAGTTCTGGTAGCAGTGCGAGGTGGGACGAGTAGGCGTGGTACGGATAGTACGAGTACGAGTACGGAGTACGAAAGACTGGCTTCTTGGAATCCAATTGATGTGAGTATTTGTGGACGCAGCGTGTGTTTGAAGCACGCACGATATGGAGCTGGAGGACCGCGGCCAGATTTGTGAGTGAGAGAGGGCGGTATCCGCGGACGTGCTGGGTCCTCCCTGGGGCTAAGGCACGATAGTGGAGATGTCAGAGTCGCATGGAGTACGCTGTTCGAGTATGTGGGGAGAGGATGAGGTAGCAGGATGGAGGACGGGGAATGGGAACAGGAGGTCTTTGAGGGAGATGCATCCGAGGAGGAGGGGAAGAGAGGAGAGCAAGGCAAAGGCAAGGAGTCAAGGTACGAGTACTCCGTACGAGTACAAGAGAAAGGGGACGCAGGCCGAAGGGGGGGGGGGGGGCTCACCGAGATGGCACCCATCGATCTGTCAATCTGTCAATCTGTCAATCTGTCAATCTGTCAGTCTGTCAATTGATACTCCGCACGGGCGGAGCACTTGGGACGATGGATGGTGTCAGTGGCCTTTCGATGGATGGAACCACTGGTATCGAGGAGGAGGTGGTGACGAGTGGTGGTGCGAGGGATAAGAGGACACCCGAGACGGATCATCGTGAAGCTGGGCTGAGCTTCGGCTCCGGCTCGAGCTCGAGGTGGCCGATGCCGAAGGCCGCTGACATCATCCAGCGGGACGGATTTGCGGTGTGAGACACCGCCACTTCGGGTGTGAGGAGTAGTACGGAGTACCTTGTGCTCCGTACCACCTACGGAGAGGTACTGGTACTCCGTAAGTACGAGTACAATGGACGGAGGGGGGAAACGTGGAACGTGGAAGGCACGGGAAAGGCAGGAAGGAATGCACAGGGAAGGCAGGAACGGAGGCACGGTGAAGGCATGAGGCGGGCACAGGCGGTCGAGGGGGGGGGGCAGGAACGACAGCCAGGGAGGTGTTAAAGAGAGGCACGGGGAAGGCACGGGGAAGGCACGGGGAAGGCACAGGGAAGGCACAGGGAAGGCACAGGGAAGGCACAAGACGGGCGCGAGGAAGGCGCGATGCGTTGGACTCGAAGAGGACAAGAGCGCAGACATCGCGAGAGGCGCGCCTTCTCGGACTGTGGATGCCTCCTCGGCTCGATGGAGTACATCCCGCAGAGAGGTACGGAGTACGGAGTACGGAGTACGGAGTACATGTACGGAGTACTCCGCGGTACCAATCGGACTCGTCCTCTGCCTCTTCACGTCATGGGGCAGTCGCGATGGATGCGGATGGACTCGAGTCGGGAGGAGGAAGGTGCGAGGGCGAGGCGCGGGTATCGCGCACAAGAAGGGATTTCGAAGAATCCCCTACTAGAAGAGTCCCAAAACATCATGGATCGATCACAACTCCCAGACGCAACGGCTTCATCGCCTCCCTCCCGCCTCACGCTCTGCCTCGCCAGCCGATCAATACAGCCATCATCCCCAGAGCCTCACTGCTACTCGCACCACAACCTCAACATACGGGTCCTTGTACTCCGTACGGAGTACGAGGTCTCGTAATCGCACAGGTACATCCATCGACGCATGCAGCTCGGCTCATTCCCCTGGCAATCAACACGACCAGCGTCCCATGGGGCAGCCCCCGCCTGCGTCGTGAGTGTCTCTCGGCTGCCGGCTGCCAGCTCCAGTGCCCGAACGGCGTTCGCTCTCCTCGTATCGAGCGCCGCCATCCGACCAGGCTGCAAACCGCCCGCCAGGGGTCGTCCTGTCCGAGCGTAGCCGAGTGCCTTGATGATCTGGGAAGGTTCCTCGACGGGCAAAATCAACGATTCTGACAATCCTGTGGAGAAGCAATGGGCAGCGGCCAGCCTTCGAAGGCTGGGAATCGCGTCCGGGACATTGCATCGCTGCTTGAGCCAGAGCTCTCTCCCGCGGACGCAACACCCACACACCCCCCGCGTGAAGGGGCCAGATCAGGAAAGGCTCACGGCAGATGAAGTCGACAGACATATGTACGAGCACTGCCAGCCTCGTCCACCTATCACGAACCTTGAATTCAATGTCACAAAGGAAACAACCCATTCGTCTTCGTTGAATGGCAAGCAAATCTCGATTCGATCATAGGGCTGCCAGGGGACTCGGGAACGTACATGTTCGGTTCCATCAAAACTTCGTCTTCGCCATTGTTTCCTCGGCTTCCTGCTTGTACTCCTCCCGCCATCGAGAACACGGCTTGCGTTCATAGATGATGTCACCAACGCTCCAGAGCATCCGCTTCTTGTCTGTCTCCTCGCTCACGTCGTTGTCAGGGCACACGACGTAGAACTTCTTCTCCTCCATCTTCCGGTACAGGTACTCGGCAACTTGCTCGGGCCTCCACGCGCCGGCCGGCTTCTCCAACAGCTGGCCATTCCCGGTCTGCAAAAAGTCCCCCTCTGTGTCAGCTCGACTCCCTAGTGCGGGCGCATGCTGTGCAAAAAAAAAAACAAAAAAAAACGGGTACAACGTACCATTCCCGTGAAGGTCCAGCCGGGGATCAAGAGGTGAACGCCGATAAGGGTGTCCCGGAGATCATAGCTGAGATGCTCGGCGATCGTCTTCACAGCAGACTTGGACGCGTTGTAGGCGGCATTGCCCGGCGGGTTCGTGATGCCCTGCTTGCTGCCGGTGATGACGATGGAGCAGGGCTTAGCCTTGGAGGCTTCCCGCACGACCGGCAGGAGACTGTTCAGACCGTTGAGGACGCCGAAAACGTTGGTCTCGATTGTCTGATCACGTTCGTCGAAAAAGTCAGTGAGGATCAGATCCAGTGTTGTCGTCCAAAATAGAGCCTCCATGGGCAGCACTCACGTCTCTGAAGTAGGCGGCATCTCCCCAGGTTCCCCTGGAGTGCGTGCCGGCGTTCAGGACCAGCAGCTCGACGGAGCCCTGCGACTCGACGTGGCTCTTGAGGGCGTCCCACTCGCCCTGCTTAGACACATCCAGCGGGTAGGAGGACACGTGGTGGTCGCCGTGGCCGGCGGATCGGACCTCGGACTCGGCGCGCTTCAGGGTCTCAATGTTGCGGTCGACGAGGATGATTCTCATGCCCTTGCCGGCGCAGAACTTGGCAATGGCGAGGCCGATGCCTGATGCCCCGCCCGTGATGAGGGCGCACGACTTCGCAGCGAAGACTGACATTTTTTTCCTCTTGGTAAACCCGCCAACTACGTTGGAATTGAGCTCTTCTGTTCGATGACTGGCGATTGAGAATCAATTTCGGATGGAGAGCCCAGCAAATCGATCTCCAAGGCCTTGATATAAGCAAGCATCGACGTCGATGACAATTAATAAGCCGAACGGTCTAAATGACGCAAACGCTCGCCGCAGAAAGAGGACATTCCCAAGGGCCCGGATATTTCGGACATAAAGAGCTCCACCATAGCTCCCTCTCAGCTCACGGTCAGCTTCCTCTCGATCCACTTGCACTTCGACCGATCGGAGAGGCGGCCCGGAACCTCGGAGGCGTGCGGGGATGCCATGCGGGGAGCCGGGATACGAGCCGACGAATGACCGTGCGGGAAAGGAGGGAAGAGTGAGAGCGGAGGAGAGGAGTCTGCCCTTGAGGGTGAAAGACAGACAACAAGCAAGCAAGCATGGACCTTCGACTCCAGATCAGTCGTGGCCAGGCCGGATGAAGCTATTCCCATGCCTGATTCTGGGTGTGCCAAGACTCGATTCCTTCGATACCTTCACGAAAGGAGAGCAGCCGAAACATCGGAGCAGCTGGCCGAACGACGTGAGGCATCCGCCTCCTCCCTTCTCTTTCGTGTCTCGAGGACAGGCATGTCTCTGTGTAACGGTGACGGGAAATTTTGATTTCGCACTAGCACGGAGTAGGGGGCATCAGCTCGCTCCCACGTGTTGCATGGATGCGGATCACGTCAGGAATTCGTTCGAGAAAGCGCCTGGCCGAGAAAGAACCCTAACCCTGCGATCCCCCCCCCTTCCGCAGCGGCGACAAGTCGGCGATCCATGTGAGAGGAAGAGACAAGTCATCTGTTCGTCTCGGGGAGGATCATTTGAAGATGGCTTGGATTGTCTTGTCCATATTTTCGGTCATTCCCCAATGGAGTCATTCTCTCGGGAACGCAAGCTCAGGCTGTCGTCTATCTTCCAGGGATGGAGCTTGGATCCGCCACCAGTACAGGCACATGCCGCGGCGTAGCCGGGAAAAAGACCTGCTTCGACAAGATGCGACGACAAGGAATAGCGAGGGCAGGTCGTTCACCTGGATGGCCTGTCGAAAATCCATCAAGATGAGGCCCGGAGGACTGTCACAACATCACTCTCTTCCCGCTCATTGAGCCATCACAAGAGGACACGCACGTGCGGCGTCGTCAAGACCCTCACC